>CANSNZ010000823.1:0-600000 GCA_947646795.1 Beta lomatogona
TGTGACATATAACGTTTTTCCACTAGTGTTACACTTTTTGATTCCCGATGAGACGTGATTCTAAGAGGCCTAAGAAGACTTATGTTGGTCCGAAAGTTGAAGGTAGACACACGAGAAGGCTCAAGTCATGAGAAGATGACCTGCTGAAAGGCCTCACGATAAGCCATTGTCGGGTGTGTCTGCAAGGGATCTAAAAGGAAGTCGGGAAATTGAGCCTCCCTTCGAGGTGGTTGATATGGAAGACCCCATCCCTAAGAGGACGAGGGCTGATCAGATTGGTGCCAACGTTCCTTTACCGATTCCTCACACCCAGAGGTTGGCCCGAGTGTGCCACGCGGTTCGGAGATTTATCCTCGAGCGGACAACCTAGCCTCGGCGCCTACGGGGCTCCGAGGAGGTTAACACTCTCTATGAGTCTTGGCTGCAGTAGATGTCTCGCCCGACTTGGTTTTCATTTCATTTCGTTTTGTAATTTTGTATAATCCAACCTTGTGTTTTTTCAAGGACTTCCATTCGAATGACCTCGGTGATTGTTCGTCGGGTCCAACTTGAGGACGAGATAGCGTCCCTCGAAGGAAGTGGTCGATTTGAAGGCCCGGGTGACATCCGATGGCTTAGAGCCGAGGGACTTAATACCGAGCTCGACTCCCGAGAGGACGACTTTTGAGGAGGCAAAGGAAGGTGATGGGTGAAGTTGACACTCGAGGGGCCGAATAAGAAGATCCCGGCCTCTGGATGCTGCCTATATCGAACGCAACGAGGCCAAGAAGGCCGCGGATGATCTCCAGGCCAAGTTTGACGGGCGGCCAAGAAGTACAAATCTACTCGTCATAAGCTGAGCAGGGCCGAGGCTAAGCTTCAAAAGGCTCAAGAGGATCGGCTGACTCACCGGAAAACTTCACCCGAGGGCTCAATTACTGGGTAAGATGGCCTCGCCTCTTATCATCTCGCGACTTGGGGAGATGGAAGGAGCGTCTCGAGGGGCATATCACCGAATCTAATGAGTCGTTGAATCGGGATGCCGTAGAGGCCGAGTTCGATCGTCGGATTGCCATGGGGCGTATGGCAGTGGGGAGGATTTTTAGACCCCGGCTGCTTCCCGAGTCCAAGGTTCGACGCAGCCGTCAGCTTTAGCTGTTCCCGAGGGTGTTCAGTCTAAGGACCCTCCTGATGATGGGAAGTTCCCTTGTCGAGGACGGGGTGAAGGCCGGGGGCTCTCGCTCGGCCCGAAGTCGATGCCTCGACGAAGATATGGGAAAGCCTACGGGGGACCCCACTAAGGAACATGTTGCTTGAATTGTACTTAGAACTTTATTGATCCCCTTGATTATGTACTTGGGATCTTAGGTTGTATTTTGTTGGACTTCTTTAAATTAATGCAAGTTTCTTGTAATCACCTCCCGAGTTTGTCTTTCCCGAGTCACTTATTATGATTGCGAGTTTTGTAAGTTCTTTATTTTGTTAGATGCAATCGCCATAATCCGGAGTTGTTTCGTAATATGCTTGCTTTTAATTCATAATTTCCCGAGATTGTTACTGACTCTTTTGGGGTACAACCGCCCTCTCGAGTTGTTTTTAATAAAAGAAACTACGGGCTCAAGTGTGGTCGTTTTACAAAATGAGGCTCAAGTGTGGCCTAGTTACAAGTGTGGCTCAAGTGTGGCCATTTACAACATGGGGCTCAGGTGTGGTCCAATTACAAGAAAGTGGCTCGTGTGGCCAGGTTACATAACAACTTGAAACAGATGTAGTACTTCTTCAGGTTATCTGCATTCCAAGGTCGCGCCAGCGGGGTGCCTTCAGGAGACTCAAATCGGTATGTTCCCGGATTGATCACCTCGGTGATCTTGTAAGGTTCATCCCATTTGGGCCCGAGCTTACCTTTCGATGCGCCGCCCCGTGGCCTCGACCTTTCTTACCACCCGACTCACCAACATGAATGGGCACGGCTTTAACCCTGAGGTTAAATTGTCGGGAGATGCGTTGTTTGTTGCGTATAGACTTGAGTAGGGAGTTTCCTCGTGATTCGGGAAGTAGGTCGAGGTTGATCATCTTTTCTTCTTTGTTCTGCTTGTGCTCATAGAAAGTCACCCTTGGGGGAAAGTATCTGAACTTCAACTGGAAGGACGGCGTCGCTGCCGTAGACTAGACTGAAGGGTGAATGGCATGTTGCTTCTTTTACTATAGTCCTTGTTTACCAGAGAACTCCCGGGAGATCATCAATTCAGGATCCCTTAGCTCCCTCCAATGATTTCTTAATCCCGGCTACTACAACCTTGTTTGCGGCCTCGCTTCGTCGTATGTCCGGGGGTCCGGAGACCGGCGAGAATCTTGTCGGATGCCAAACCCTGGAACAATAATCCCGAGTAAGGCCACTGTTAAATTGTCTTCCGTTATTCGAGATGAGGGTATTAGGGATCCTGAAGCGTGTGATGATGTTCCTCTAGTTGAAGTTCTGTACTTGTTTGTCTGTTATGGAGGCGAGTGGCTCTGCCTCAACCCACTTGGTGAAGTAATCAATGGCTACCAAAAGGAACCCTCTCTGTCCTGAGGCTGCGGGGAACGGGCCTATCAAATCCATTCCCTATTTGTCAAATGGTAATACCGCCTGGATGGTTGTCTGAGGGTTGGTAGGAGCCCGAGGGATGTCCCCATGGTTGTCAGAGGGTTGGTACATAGAAGAAATGCACTTTCTGCACAGCTGTATGTTCAGACTTCAGTCTACAGTTGGCAGACTTTTGACAGGATAGGGGTATATCAAGAGACTGTATATGGTAAAGAACAATATTAGATTCTAAACCAAACAATTGTCAACCTGGATGCGGAAGCAATTGTATCTGATGTTTTACGAATTACTGCTGATTGACTTGTGTTGTGGCGATGCTGAAAGTATCCAGGTGTTGAGTGTTGTGACTTGTGATATGGGTTTTTGGTATGTATATCATGTCATCCAATAGTGTTTTCATGATTATAAACTGTGATGGTATTCTGAGCTGATCTTCTGGCTGTTCATTGCGCCATGTTCTAACATTACACATAATTAAGTTTCTTTTTTCGTAATACAAAATGGAACATAATCCTTAATCTGAGTATCTGACGTGCATATAATTGAGAATTGGAGTTCTTTTCCAATATCACCTATGATCATCTACATAATTCGGAATGGAAAATTATTGCCTGCCCTTTTTTCTCCATCTTCTACCTGGACTTCGCCTCCAATCTTTTCGTATTGGAAAGTATATCAGCACTTCAGCAGTCCTGTCTTTTTTTACCATATGTAGCATGGTCAGGTAGAAAATAGGTACAATATCCAAAACACCCTTATGGCAAGGAACTTCTAGCCTTATTAGTTCGACTGTTCGAGGTAAGGCTGTGTAACATCTAGATCTGTCCATACCTCGTCAACAACGGGATTTATATGGGCTATTATTGTTGTAATAATTCTACAAATAGGTACTTTTACAAAAATAGATAGCCTGGTAATCTGGTATACAACAAATCATAGCTTTCCCATGAAGCTGAAGTGAAATACATTAATTTGGACATGTTTGAAAATTCTATCATGGTCATAAATAAAGATGACCATGGAAGTGGTCCAAAATGATTTTAGGTTTCAAAATGTGGACCGAGAATCATTTTGATCCATTAGATTTTCATGATCATCTTGATTATGACCATGGTAGAAACATCTAGATATTTTATCTTGTTCTGGCAAGGCAATGAAATAGGGATCACCAGATCGGGATTGTTACTAGTAGCTAGACGCCAAACGGTATAGCCTAAGTAATTGACTTGCGTGCATTTTAGTGGATGGGGGGCCTTTTGGGGGGGTATAATCCAGTTTATTATTGGTACTATGGCAATATTTAAAGGGAATTAATATGGGCATATAAACTGAGATTTGGTCAATGAAATTTATATTATATGCTTCAGTTATGGAATGCAAATATTGGGAAAATGGTATTTATAAACTAATAGGAAGAGATCGATTGTGTTGCAATGTTTTAGGAGTTCATTTCCTATATTAGGTAACTTATACTGCAATTTAGTTTTAACCTTTTTTTTTATAGGGGACCTTATCTTAAAATGATAACATCTAAGCTAGAAAAATAATTAATTTCTAATACCGCTTATATTCATTAATCAGTTCTTAAAATACATTTAAGTTTTCCTTTTTATGCGTTTTGAATCGTTGATCTAAGAAATGGACCATGTAAGAAAAAACCTCGACTCAAAATCATGCGCGATCATCAAATACCCTTTTTTCTCTTTGTACAAACAAGATCTTCATTCAGTAGTTAATAAAAATATGGTTCATACTTCATACTCCAACATGGTACTAGACATAGTTGTTACACACCCAACATGGTGTGAGATAAAGAGTTTATCAAACTCCAAAAACTCTAAATAGAGGCCGGGGTAATATAAAATACAGAATTCCACGAGGCATTCCTCATTGTTCCTCGCCCATTTGGCTGAGTGCTAAAGTTACACGTAAATTTAGGGGTACCCAATATTATTGGGGGGGCTTGTGACATTTTGCAAATTGCAAGAAGATATCGTCCTATCTTTGGCCATCTTCGCACCACAGTCCACATACAATTTCTTAGTCATCTTTTCTTCTCTCTCTCACACACTCCCTTCAATGGAGTCTCTTTCCCTTTATCTATCTTCCTCCACCCCAATCTTCAAACCCCACAAATCTATACCTAAACCCTCTCCAAATTCACTCCAAATTCCAATTCTTTCATCCTCTAATTTCCAAAAAAATCAACTCTCAACCTTTTTACATTCTCTCTCCTCAAAAACCTCCCTAAAACCCCATCTTTCTCTTCCCATTTTGTTGGGTTGTTTCCTCCCTTCATCTTCTTCTTTTGCATCCGAAATTGCAGACTCATCTGAGCAAGTTTCTGCCAGAATTAACCTTGAATCAATTCTAGTTTCAATCGATGATTTTTTTAACAAATACCCATATTTTGTTGCTGGGGTTACTTTCATTTGGCTCATACTTCTTCCTTTAGCTCAAGAATACTTGCAAAAATATAAGTATGTATCTGCTCTTACTGCATTTCGCAAATTGCGGGATGATTCTTGTGTTCAATTGTTGGATATAAGAGATGAGAAGAGTAAAGGGTATCTTGGTTCACCTAATTTGAGGATGTTTAGCAAGAATGTGGCTCAAGTTCCTTTTAATCAAAGTGATGAAGATGGGTTTTTGAAAAAAGTGTTGGAAAGTTTTAAAGATCCTAACAACACTAGTCTTTGCATTGTGGACAAGTGAGTGTTTGTTTTTATAATCTCTTTAAATTTTGTATTATATCATCTCTTAATTGTTAGATAAATTGTATTAGATGAACTTACTTTAAGTTCTGTGCTAGATTTTTTTGTGCTGCTTAAAATGTGAGGCTGTATTTGGAACCCAAATGTGGGAGAAAGATCCTTACAGTCGATTAGGTAGGTGGTACTAAATGGCGGTAATGGTAATGAAATCTTATGTAATTTGCAAGGAAAATCTCCTAGTCATTACCATGTAATGGTATCCTATCCTGAAATATGTGATTTTCTTCACAAATTTTCGTGCATGCTCGATACCGCCTCTTAAGTGGTGATGGATGGCAAAGAATTTTATAAAGAAAATCACAAGTTTAGGGATGGATTCTCATTACCTTGGATATTGACATGATAGTTTTATTACCGCCAACCAAACGGGCCATTAGTAATTCAATACTGGCTGTCACATCTTAAATGACGTAGGTTTTATAGAGAAATTTTTTTAGTATATTGGAAGATACATATTGTATTATGATTATAACTGCTCTGTTTTCGACTTTTAAACATGTAGGTGGGCATGCTTGATGTACTTAGGTTGCTCTGCAGAATTTGTTACAATTTTTTTCCACCATAATGATGCTGCTTTTCAAACTAGACTTTTGATGAATGAAGGGAACTTTGAGAAAGTAGACAGAATTGGTAATAAAATTTGAGCAAAGGAGATAATAGGTTAGAAACTTGGAAATGGATACTGGGATGAGTATGGGAGTGACTTCTGTACACTGTTGGTAGCAGCTTTACTCTAACCTTCTAACACCTGGAATATTCCTCAGTCATCTCCATGCCCTCAAATGATCATATACATTCCTCATTTTTACCCCTTAACCAGAATCAATGGTCTTGGGCGTAAGCAAGAAAATAAGTTAGTGGCTAATTTCTTTTATCCAAGATCCATTAACTCTTCAATCATGTGTAAAATTCATGGATATAATTTACTGTTGCGATTTTTCAGAGGGGACTTGAGTTAATGAAGAATTTTTATCCCGATATATCCATGTAATTTGACTCCATTGGCCCTAAATTGGGTTTATAATATGTTTCTGCTCGCTTTTAGACCTGAAGGACTCTCTCTATATTGGGCATTGTGTCGTCCTGTATACTGTTTCTTTATCTGTCCTGTAAATGATAAGTATCAAACTATATCTCACAAGCTGAAGTTTCACATCACATGAAAATGTTCGAAACAAAATATCATTGACTTTCAGTTGAGGTCGTATCAGTTTCCATAGCAGGCTGCATTCTCTATCTGCTTGCAAGTGGAATTAGTTCATGAAAAGAGAGCTCTTCATGAAAGTGCATTTTTCTAAAAAATGTGTTCTGTCTTTATGAATTTGGTAAGTACAAATAAAGATGATATTTTGCAGCTGGTTTCATATGCCTGATTCTTGTTGCACGTTTGGAGCTCATGTTATCTTCTATAGTACTGGAATGTGAACCCATTTGATGACTTCCGCTTTCTATCTAGTATTTATTTTCTTTTTTCCTTTTAATTGTGTGGTTTCCTTCACTTTAATGTGCTTTCTCTGGTTGTAAGGTAGTTTTGATGGTAATTCAATCAAAGTGGCAGAATTATTAGTGAAGAATGGCTTCAAAGAGGCTTTTGCAATCAAGGGTGGTATCAGTGGCAAAAACGGCTGGAGGGTACCTTCTTCACTAGTCAGATCAATTTTGCATTTCATTGCCATCCTATACAAATAGTATCTCATGACCTGGGATTGCTTTAACTTGCAGGAGATTCAACAGGAATATTTTCCACCATCTGTACACGTGTTCACTAAAAAAAAGGTCAAGAAATCACAACGTGAAAGCAATGGTGCTGCCAATCAACCTGATGCAGATCAAGTTCAAGCCGCCACTTCTGATAAATGACACGGGAGGACAAATTTTTGGTAGACCAATTTTCTCTCTTTTTTCATGGAGCCTGATGCATGCTAATTCTGTATATGCATTGTTACCCCTGTGATGAAGTAGTGAAAACACTTGAGATATGCATAAATGTGCATAAATGTAGATGAAGGTTGATGGAAAGAACCTACATTTTTTGACATCATAGCTTGTGAGGTCTAACCCATTGAACGCATATCTATTATAAAAGGCACATCTGCATTTCACTCCATATTCTGGCTTGTAATGAGTATGATTGCTAGAATTTATGAACTTGATAGGCTGAATTCTATTGGCTCCATATATTGGCACGCTTGGTTTTTCCAAATTTGTTTTCATAGTAAAAAGGATCATGCCCAGCTACTGTCCTTTTAATGTGTCATATTTGCTTGATATGGTTGTGCCAAAGTCAACTTGAAGAGTTGGGGTTGCGAAAACCTTTTGTGAAGTCTGTCTTCTTGTCTCTTGCATTTTACTTCCAGCCAGTTATCTTGGCATGGTTTTCCTCTCAAGACTTGCAGAATTACATTTTCAGGTGACTTACAGATATTCAATAGAAGTACTCGTTATCCACTTTCTTCATGTTTTAATATAGTCCACGCAGTTGCGTAAAATTGTAGGATATCATTGCTGGCTTTTCTTAGAAGTTTGGCGTTAACACGGTTATATCAAACTGATTTGAATGTTTATTAGGTGATCCTCATTTGCTGAAACTGGAGTAGGGATTTGAGAGTGATACCTCAAATGCGATTGTTGGAGATGAAATGCAGCTGGAGGCAATCCAGTTGAGTGTACGTGGGAGAATCCTGAGCAAAGACATTGTTTCCCATTCTATTAATAGCTGCTTGATTTTGATAGAGTTTTATCTCAGTTTTCGATGGGAAAAAACAAAGAAATGCTATGTAATACTTTATACGATACTGAGGAGCTTCTATTGTATGCGATATCATATCTAATTCTAAAGCCTTGTACAGAGTTGGAAGGCCACTTATCTTAATGACAATCTTGGACATAGTAGTGGGATTCTTTAACAAACTTTTTTCTTAGTTGCTTCAAGATTTTTTTATCAAAATGATCTTGGTAGTTTGGTAAGATGCCCTTGAGTTCTTGACCGAAGATCTGTAAAACAATCTCCGGGATTGGCATATAGTGCATGTTTCGGCAGAGAAATGCTCAAATTGTAAACAATGTTAATAATTGTTCCTCTATTTGTTAATGAATATCCCAAAGAGTAGTATACTACTATACTCCATATATTACACAAAAAATAAGACTCAGCCTGGCAAGAGGACTCATTTCAAAAAGTTTTGCACCACTCCTTCCCCTGATTCTTATAATTGGGATTTGGGGGAGAGGGAAAAACCTAACTAGTAGCCTACTAGTTGTAGCTAGGGGAAAGTTATGGCCTGGTCATTCTTAGGCATTGTAATAATATAAGGTCGAACTCTTTCCGCATCTCGTTTCTTCGGCTAGTTTCTTGTCTACTAGTTTTGCGTAATTCTTCCAAGAAGGGGTATATAGGGTGCGTTCTCTCCACTTTAAAAAAAGTTTTAGGTTTGATAAGATTTAATCAGGTCTAACCAAGTCCAATAAGGTGAAATTATAAGGTGAAATCAAGGTTGATCAAGTCTAATCAGATTTGATAAGTTCAAATGAAGAGATCGCTCGCACCCCATAATTATTCATAACATGAATAAAATATAATCACTTTTTATACAAACATTGGTTAATTTTTGTAGACCATTTATCCTTTATTATACAACATTACTTTTTTTTTTTTGAAAGAGAAAATTCATTAATTGAAGGCCAAACGGCATCTACAATAGGTATTAAAGAAAAACAAGATACAATTAAACAAGGCTAAATCAAATTCGTCTTCAAAGGAACTACAATGAACCAGATCGAGCAATACAGCGCAACCCCCTTGTATTTGCTGAATCAAGCAGCTATTGATGAGGAAGTCTATCATTCTGATGTAGTTTAGTAAGAACATTATTGATCGAGTCATGTTGACCGCATCCGAGATTCTAATACCTTCATGTTGAGTCTCGAACTTCAACCAATGAGAACAATTTCTCATACCTAGAAACAAAAAAAAAAACCATACTCACAACTCCCATAGGGGAGAAGGAGATTTTCAAAACAGAAACTAAAAACCCCATAAGGGTTCGAAAAGATCTCATAAAGAGAGACTAATTTATTAAACAAAACAAGAATATGAATTAAAAACTGAAAATAAAAGGGGGAAAAGGGGCTTACCATGGATGAAATCATCTATGGCAGCCCCTAACTAATGAAGAAGGGATAGGGGAGGCTAGGGTTTGAGGGAGAAAGAGACAGGGGGAGGCTAAGTCTTACTTGAAAGGAACTTAAACTTATTTTCGATAGATAAACTCATTCATATATAAAACACTAGCTTTGAAGCCCGTGCGTTGCACGGGTTGTTGTTTATTTTATTTGTTTTCAAATTTTTATTAACATTGTTGATTTTTTGTTTTTCTGAAATGAGATTTTTCAACACCATTGTATTTATATACTTCCTCCATTCTTTTCCTATTGTAACAATTATTTCGGTAGTTTTAGCTATTGGAACCATTCTACTTTTAGTAAAAAAAAAAAACAACTATAGTTGACAATATCACCTTTACTTTATGTTAATAAAACCATCATTAATTACTCAAATTGCCTTATAAAGTTGTGTTTACTTTATTAAGGATTTACCTATTCCCTACTCTAGTTAATCCTCTATGCTAACTACCCATTTTGTTTTATTTTCTTAAAAACCATGCCCAAATCCATTGTTACAGTAGAAAAAAACAGAGAAAGTGTTTGTCATTATACTTTGATTTCTAGATTTGTTATTGTGATATATAAATTTATATTTTTAATGTTCAATTGAATATTGTAGATAAGTCTATTATTAAATAGTATTCCAATAATTGGTAATGATTAACAATAGCTAGCACAGTTTTAACATGGAAAATACCCAAACAATACTTTAAGAAAGTAGAGGGTGATAATTTAATAGATGCAGGACAAAAAGAATAGAGAAAAAATATGAGTGTCAATCATAACTTCAACTTTTAATATAGCATATAAACACTAATGCATATAGAATAGAAGATGGAAACACCGAAGCGAAGATCATAATGATGGTATCATGAATGAAATAAATTAAATATAAAAATAACCTCAATTAATAATCAAAAATATTATTTAAGAGAAAAAAATCTCTTCATCAATCATGACCATATCAAGACTTATCAAACTTACCCCTTTTTTATGATCTGCGACCTCAAATAGTCTAGAAACTCGAACCTTGATTTCCCAATTAGTTTTAGTAGAATTAAGTTTATTGAGAAAAGAATAAGATCTGATATATAGATATATGAAAAAGAAAAACATAAATAATTATTTATACAACAAATATTCTAGGAATAAAATAATTAATCAATTGCATAATACCTCTGCAATGCCGTTGACAAACTTTCATTTGATTCTTCATGTAATGCCATTATGACATGCTCAAAACTACAGATATGTATTTTTTATCTCTATATAACTCAATTTTTAAAAGTTTGATTTTAAAATACATAATTGCTATTTTGACATATAATACGCTATTTTTATAGTTATTTTTATATGTATTTAAAATAAAGAATAAATAATATGTTATTGTTCATCTAAATAAATATATTTTCATAAGTTGTAAAACTATATTGTATATGGAAACATATTTCGAGTACTTTATGATGGTAAGAAATTTATAATATTGCGAATTATGTAGCAAAAGTTATATTCAATTTACATAGTTAAATAATTTAGGTTGTTTATTTAAAAGAAAGACTATGAGTTGTAAAACTATATCGTAAATGATTCTTATTTTGAAGCATATTTCAAGCACTCTCAAATGGTAAAAAATTAGGAAAAATTGACAAGAATAATCCAAACTATCACCGTTCCGCTCCAAATAATCCCAACAATGGGTTATTCTAGAATAATCCAAACTATTGGGAGTATTTTCTCAAAATAATCCAAACTTTTAATTATCCTATATATAATAGACCCAAAAGGGATCATTGAAGGCAAGAAACATAAAAGTTTGGATTATTTTGGGAAGGTACCCCAAATAGTTTGGATTATTCCAGAATAACCCAAAGTTTAGATTATTTTGAGCGGACCGGTCATAGTTGGGATTATTTCTGTCAATTTTTCCAAAAAATTATGAAGTTTTGAATTAAGTAGCAAAAGTTATATTCAATTTACATAATACAATAATTAAGGTTGTTTATTCAAAACGAAACTCTAATTTCTCGTTATGTAAAACTCCTTTTATGTATTTAAATATGTGTAGAACTCTATTTTTTAAAATATTTAAAATAAAAATTAATGACATGACAATCCTACGTGGCGCTCTCTATCTCATAAGTTGTAGAACTATATTGTAAATGGATCTTATTTCGGAGCATATTTCGAGCACTATCCAATGGAACAAAAATTATAATATTCCGAATTACGTAGCAAAAGTTATACACAATTTACATAATATAATAATTTAGGTTGTTCATTCAAAACCAAACTCTAATTTTAGCTTATCTATAACCCCTTATGTGTATTTAAATTTATGTAGAACTCTATTTTTTTAAAAGATAAAAATAAAATTCGATGACATGGCAATCCTACGTGGCGCGCTCTATGGCCTCGAAATCTTGAAGAACTCCCTATGCTCCCGAAAAGTTCCTCCTTTATATATATATATATTGATTGATTTGCCATGTGACCTACACGGCTACAACAATTATTGTATTTGTAAATCAACATTAAGTTCTCCACCCCCCTTCCTTGTTGCATGATAGAGTATATCTCGGATTGTAATAACTTTACTTTTGGATCTACTTAATTAATTTGTTCCTTAGTTCACCAAAAAAAAAAAAAAAAAAATTCAACATTAAGTTTTATTTTTTTTCTTTATTTTTGAGAAAAACTTCATTTTATTTATTTACAAAAAATGTTGAACGTTATCGGAAAAATTAGGAATTTCTGGTCTTTGTAAAAGTAACGTCTCCGTCACCGGTCCAATTTCTAGTCTCTTCCTTTTTCTCCGGCGAAAGCTCAAAAACTAACTCAGGTATCAGGTGTGCATTTTTCGTTTGTCACCATCTTCATCTTTTCTTTAGAATTCTATTGTAATAAATTCATCAAACCAAAATTCTTACCACTTTCTGATCATACTCAATTTCATGTCTTTTTTCTGGGTTTAATCGAACTTCAGGCTCTGATTATGCTTTCAGAAAAAGATTTATCAAAGTGGGATGGTACAATATCAGCTGATGAATTTCGTGAAGGAGCTCATGCTTTTTCTGAGAAATGGAAGAAAGTTTGTCATACACATAATCATGATTTACCTCTTTGGTCTTGGGTTTCTTGCCTAAATCCACCTCTCCTCACTTCCCATGAAGTAATACTCTTGGTTTTCATTTATTGATTATTATTATGGTGCCTTTATTTTATTTTGAAGTATTATTTTTTTGGGTATTGTTTTGTTATTGTTTATGGGTATTGCTACTGAGAAATCTTGCATCTTTTGTTTCATCACTGCTAATTGCAAATAGGATTATTAATTCCCTTTTTTTACTGCAAACTGAGCATAGTAAATTTTCTGCTTTTGATTTTCTTCATTGGTTGATGCTCTGCAAGTCCTGACTCTTGATTATTTTATTTTGATGAGGACTCTATATTTTATGTTGGGTATTCTTGTCGGATTCTTGACATTTTGACATGGGTATGGACACTTCATATTGGGCTAAAGTCATGGAACTTTTTCATTGAATACACGAGTCGGATGCTTGGACAAATACTAGGGTCGGACACAAGTACCCAAGTCTGAATAACATAGACTGCAATTTCTTTATTATCTTCGCCTTATCTTTGCTTATTTTCAGAAAAATAAGTAAAATTTAGAAAAAATAAGAAAAGTTCACAAATAAATAAGGAAAAGTTAATAAAAAAATACTCTAAGAAAAGTTATGGAAAGTTAAAAAAAATTAAGAAAAGTTCAGAAAAAATAAGAAAAGTTTAGAACAAATGAGAAAAATTCAGAAAAAGTTGAGAATAAATAAGGTGACCTATAAAAAAAAAAAAGAATAAATAAGGTGAAGAGAACAGGCCCTTAAAGTATTAACTATGAAGTATTTCAAAGTGAGGCACACGTATCCGTAATCTTTGTTAATGACTTTCCTACCATATTAGTAAGGAATAGTACCTCATTAATAGAATCCCGGATTTACAATCAGTGTTGTGTTCTTGATGTCACTGTTCTTTATGGAATTTCTCTTGATTTATACTAGGTTTTAGGGGGTTTAAAGTTATCTTGTAATGGAGAGAGTAATATTGTTGGTCACTATTCCTTTTTTTTGA
The DNA here is from genome assembly GCA_947646795.1 of Beta lomatogona. Lineage (NCBI taxonomy): Eukaryota > Viridiplantae > Streptophyta > Magnoliopsida > Caryophyllales > Amaranthaceae > Beta > Beta lomatogona. Next base: position 13,633 of record CANSNZ010000823.1, read on the forward strand.
ACTGTTGTTATATAATAATGTATCCGCACTTTTCTGTGCTTCTTTGTCCACAGCTGGTTTTACGATGGCTTTCAGTTCAATCTTTAAGTTAAGCTGTTTCTTTGCAGGTAGATGGATATCTATCACTGGAGAATATGTGCATTTTGAGGTCTGACAAGGTCTGCTTCTTATGAATGCAGGGAAATCTTCTCTATGTGCTTATGACTGATTGTTTTTTTATTTGATTTTCTATGCAGATACATGATGAAGAAGCTGGTCATGCAGTAATGGAAGAGCCTAACTGCTTGGAAAACGAAGAGCATACTGATCCTGCAATGCTGGTATAAAATGCGTTATTTACTAGTGTTTTATGACCTCGAGTCTCGAAGCAAGAGACGTAAGGTTTAAGTGATTGAAATACTGTCTTCTTAATAACAGACATCTTTTATTTGATTCTGTTCTCCAGGTTAAGCAGGCTGCTCAGGAAGTGCATTACTATGACTTCCATGCTGTGTACAGCAGTGCTTACAGGATTCCAATGTTATTTTTCCGTGGTTATAGTTCTGGTATGTGTCCATTATGTTATCATGCTATGTGTCAACAGTTTGTACCATAATTAGGTTATAATTTACTTCTAGCTTCTAAATGGTGTTCGAAAGATGGTGAAAATAAATATTCACTTGTGGTGACATGTATGTCTTTGTCCAGTTGGTAGTGAAAAGGATGGATGTTGCGTGCTGTATGATTGTTCATTTTAAGTTTATGGTTTCTTAATTGCAGATGGACAATCATTAATGCTGGATCAAATTGAAAGAGATCTTCCACCCAGCTCTGTTCAGGTGCTTACTGATTCAAAGTGGACATTTATAACTCAGCAGGTAATTTTTTTTCCCAATTGTCACTTTGATTTTCTTTTGTTCAGTTTTGGCGTTGCACTTAAGATGTTGTGTAATTGATGTATATGTTGAACACTCTGGCTATGGCAGAAAACCTTGGTGAACGAGTAAATTATATTCCCTACTTCATTATCTTATATGTTAAATCAATGTGATTTATGCTATAACACCAGTTTACTTGTCTATAGTCTCATGCTCCGTCAGTAAGCATGAGAGTATGATCCTTCTCCATCTTGAAAGAACCCAATATAGATGTCAGCTTCACTACTGCATTAGAATTAACTTTATTGTCATCTAGTTTTTCATCTGCCAAGAGATGCATAGTTCTGTAAAGTTGGAAATTCAGTAGGAAGAGGATTCACCCACACCATGTATCATGTCAAGAACAAAGCATATGACAACTTATAATGTGTGAGAAAGCTGAAAAAAGTCGTGTTGACCCTTCAAAATACTCAACTGATTTTGCAAGCATAGTTCCCACCTTGTTGCTCATCCACATGGACCAAATTTCCACCTTTTAATTTTCCAAATGCTTGAAGGTTGGCTATTCATAGTGATAGTAACCACTACTATTGAATTCTGAGCAAAGTAAAAATCTCTTCAGGATGCTTCAATCACGATAAAATTCATCATTAGTTCACGCTTGCCCTTTGACCTCAGTGAAGGTAGTATGTATCCTGTATCTCCCGCAGTTCCTCTTTTCTTGGAAGCATGAGCCATGATAGGTCACTAACTTTTGCGAAAATGTATGCCCCACAGTAATTATAACTATAAAGGAGGGACGATAACAGCTAACTGGTTTGGTTGCGCATATGAAGTATCACTTCCCTGGAAGTTGTAATTCCTCGAGATTTTCATTTCCCGAAAAGAATTATAATTTGTTTGGCTGATAGCATGAAGTTTTACTTAGTTCCATAGGAAATTCCACTTACCTAAGGGAGAATAGGTTAGATTTTAAGAAGTTGCACTTCATGTGCTTTTGTCCATGAAACAACTGCATATACATTTATGTGTTTTCATCTGTTATACATTAATATCTTGTTCGAGGCACTCAATGAATAGAAAATATAAGCATTACTTTCTACTATGATATAACTGAACAAGGCACTCACTGAGCCACATTAACAATGATTAACATTCATTTTCATGCATATCAATGACAATTATCCATCAACAATTTGGACTGCTTTAATTACATATCACTCACTTAAAGATTGATCCTCCCACTCTACCTCCTTCTCAGTGAACTCCAACAGCATCTTGATGGACTGCAAATCATTTATGATCAAAGATTGTTGATCTTGTATGTTTTTACAAGTTGAAAGTTGCTCCTCAAGTTTTTTTATCGTACTGTGGGAAGACGTCAATTGGCTCTCTTTTGACTGCAACTCGGGATATCCACGAGAAATTTCATTCTGTACCCTCTGTAATTCTGTAATAATATCTTCGTTTTCCTTCCTACAAGAGGAAAGTTGACACTCAAGCATTTTTTTGTTTTTTTCCGACAATTCTAGCTCCACATCAGTGAAGTGTAATGTAGATTCAACTGAAGATAGTTCATCCTGCATTTTTTGAAGCTTTGCTTTCATATTTTCACTTTCCTTTCCACTGGTTGAAAGTTGTTCCTCCAGCTCCATTGATCTTTCCTCAGAAGTTTCCAACATGGATTTTATGCGGATTTTAATTCAGAAATAGTGAAGAAAAGTTGGTCTTGTACCATTTGCAAAGCTATTTCTGTGCTTTGTTTATCCTTCTTACAAGCAAAAATTTGATCCTTGTACTCCTTTACCTCTTCTTTGGACGACTCAAACTCGATCTTTATAGTTTCTAACTCAAATTCCTTAAGAGAAAGTTGACTGCGTGCCTTTTGTAATTCCATTTCCATGTTTTCTCTGTCCTCCTGACAAGTCAGAAAATGTTCCTTGAGCTCCTTCATCTCTTGCTTCGAGGCTTCCAGACTAGCCTTGTTTATTGATGCCTCGCGGTTAGCAAAAGAAAGTTGGGTACTTGTCGTCACTAATTTCTGTTCCTTCTGTTGTAGCTGTTTTCTTAAGGAATCATTGACGGAGTTTGGTACCATCACTCCAAAGGGAGACCAATCAAAGATTACATTATCAATAGGCCGATAAACACCCTTGCCTATTGGAGCAATATAGCATGCTCCATTACAGTTAACATAAATGTTTCCTGTTCTTTTTCTTAAAATAAGAGAGTCATGCAACTTTTGCAATATAGATTCTTGTATCTCAGTTCCATATATGGTCAATGTATCTTTCCTGAGGTCTATATCACGGATAAGACCGCTGTTTGACTCGTCATTGGCATAAACCATTCTATAAATAAACCTATTGTCAATATAAGCAGAAATATAGGTATCGGGGTTGTCTTCTAGCTTGTATGCGCCCATGATTTCTATTTAGGACTCGAATAAAGCAGATGATAAATGAAAGTTAAGAGAGACAAAAGTAGAAGGTTTTAGATCAAGTGACCAGCAGAAAATCAATTACCAGTTGGAAAGGATTCAAATGGTGCATGTATAATAAAGCAAGGTGGTTTTGGTTGGTTTGGTTGCAGGACTGGCTTGGAGCCTTGGACCAAGGAACCGTACTTCATATAAGTTTATATAAGCTCCTGAGTTGCCCTGAAGTTTTCAATTTGGAATAAGGATTACCAACTTGGCAATTATTCCTGGCTTGTCCATGCCTAGATTCTTTTCTTTTGCTAAGACACATGACATTTATATATATATATATATATATATATATATATATATATATAGGGAAAGGATAATTATGTAGCTTAGCTTGGGAATTATTCATTGCTTGTCCTTGGTGGAATTCATTTAGATGCTAGAAAAGTCCATCATATGGAAGCTTAGCACGTGATGGAAGCTTAAATTTGTAATGTACTATGATGCTACACAGATATAGGTGGGTAAGTAGAAGATAAGAATGAAGTACTGTATGCTCAAATTTTGAGTCTGAATAAATAGGAGTGAATATAAAGTTTACACAATGAAATTGAATTAATAATGGGATGGGTACAATCCTAGTATAGCAGTTGACCAAAAAGAAACTTTTGTGACGTCTATGGACATCAACCTTGGTTTTAAGGTAGGAGGATGATGTGTATGGGCATCAACCCGAGTTCGAGGGCAACATGTGTAGATGTCAACCTGAACTTGATTGTAAGGTGACATTTTTAGAAGTGAACCTAGATCTGAGGCTGACAAGTGTAAATATCAACTGGAAATCTAAATGAACGGTGACGTGCTCAAACGTCAACCTGGATTTGAGGGTGACAACCTAAACATGATTGTAAGGTGACCCAATAGATTATAGAATGATTTGCGTAGTAGTTATAGGGGCAGAATTTCCTATGATTGTTATTTACCTATGAACCCCAGAAATACTGTATATTCATGTGTATAGAAAGAATGTTGAAGTGGGCCAATGACATATTTGTGTTCTGAACTTCTGTCCTTATCACCTGGTTGTAGATATCAAAGACAAGAAACTCCAGTTATGCAAGAAGAAATTTTAGATTGTTTTGACTGAGTTGCACTAACGTTTGTTAGTTTCGAATATGCAGGAGCATCCTTATTTGAATAGACCATGGTACACATTGCATCCATGTGGAACAAGCGAATTGATGAGGTTGCTCCTGAGTGACACTTCTGTTTCTGGAGATAAAGTTGCAACAGAATGGTATTTGATATCATGGCTCTCAGTTGTTAGCCAGGTTGTTGGTCTTAGGATGCCCCTTCAGATGGCAGCTCTACATCAGATGTAGTTCGTCACATTCCCTAAGTTTGCCCTCCCCACACCCTCCGGAGAAACGGCGTGACAAGTGAGGTGCTAGAAGTTTGATTTTATTTTTGGTGTATCATTCGTACATCTCTCTCTCCAACCTGCCCTGTTCTGTTCATGAAGTGACTTTCGTCTGAACCTCAGATAGTGTAATGAGATTTGTTAGGTTAGAATATTGTTGTTTGATGGTCACCAATTATCTTAAAAAGCTTTAGTTGTGAATCAAATCTTTGCACACCACCTTACTGTTATCGAGTGGAGGTATCTTTGGTGAAGCAACATAGTTTCCCTCCATCTTATATAGTATATACTTCATCTGTTTCATGTGACCATTAATATCTTAATGATGTATCAATAGAATTTATGAAAAATAGATAATATTATTCTTCCAGATGAGTTGTATGCAGTGGCGGATCCAGGAATTGAGCCACGTGGGTTCGGAGTAATTTGAATTTTTTTACTATTAGGAGTTACAATTTTTTAAAGAAAAGGGAAACTTTTAACAATTGTACTTACTGGAGCTTTCATTATTGATTACATTATTACAAAAAAAAATCTAATTGATTCATGCAGTAATAAAAGACTATCAATTTCTTGTAATAAACTACAGAGTTATACAAAACTAAGAAAGAGTATCAATTATTAAGAAACTTTTCATTAAATCAACTTATCAATTAAGTGCTAAAAGTTAAAACTAAATATGATATGAAATGATGAAACAAATTATGAGACTTGAACAACTAGCACAAAAATGAAATCTAAAATGACTAATTAACAACGAATCAACATTAATAAGTTCTTTGTATGTCAGTTTGAGTAATATATAATGAGCTTTGTCAATAATTTTGTTTAGAAAGTGATGTATTAAATTCTTCCATTTCAAACATTAATATTTGCACATTTAGTTTATAAATGCACATATAAAAATTTATGTATAATTACTCCTTTTCATTTTAACAAACTTCTCATTGCATATCATACAAATATCTGATTAATAAATCTAATCAATATAGTAAACAATGTAAAATTTTAGTAACTATTTATACTTAGGGAATGATTATTTGATTGCTTAAGCAAGGAAAATGGGAAGAGAATGAAAAAGAAACCATATCCATTAGCTTCAACTGTATTTGTACTTGGTGGGAAGGGAGATTTATAGATAAAAAGTGAGCTGGAAAATAAAGGAAGGAATAAAGAAAAGAAAAGTAAACAATAATATAACATAACCATAACAGGAGAAAAAGGATTGCACTATTGTACCTGTAAACATTAGCTATCTTGGTTCAGTAGGCTAGGTTGCAAACTCATATAATTATGCTACTCCCTCCGTCCCAGAAAGATCTGAACACTTATTGGTACACGTAGTTTAATGTGATAAGTTCTGGTGTGGTTATCAAATGTTATTTTATTTAAAAAGTAGATGTGATAGGAGTTGGTGGGGTATTTTTTATTAGAGGAGAGAGAAAGTTGGGTAACTTTTTATTGATAAAAGGTAGAGTGTGGGCCAATGATATGTAAAAGAAATAATATATTAATGGTGGGACCATGTCAAGAATGGAAGTGTTCAAACTAATTTGGGACAAACATAAAAGGAAAGTGTTCAGATTATTCTGGGACGGAAGTAGTATATAATTTGCTCGTTTTCTACCCATTAAAATAAAAATAAAAATTAAAGGGACAAAAAGAAAAGGGAAAATGAGAAGAAAATGCAATAGTACCTCCACGGAGTGTCGAACCAGCGACCTCCGACTAAAGAATACAAAGAATAATCGAAACTTCCGCTGAGCTACATTACAATGCAGTGAAACAACGCTACTTTTATCATATATATATATATGTATACATATATATGTATGTATACATATATATGTATGTACCTATTTCCCTTTTTCTTCCGCTTCTTTCCTGTTTTTTACCCGGATCCACGTGGGTTCAGTTGAACCCACTGAACCCACGCTGAATCCGCCCCTGGTTGTATGATTGTTATTTCTGATATAGGGTAAGCATACATAGTCAAAGTAATCTAACTTCGTCCTGGGAGTCAAATGTTGAGACCAATATAAATCAAAGGAAGTATTAGGCTATAATTTGAGTTCAATCATTATTATTAATCACAGCCAAGTAATACATGTACTCGAAGATTTCCCATCAAAGTATCAGTTGAGACAATAGTCAACAGTACATTAACATCAAGTATCCCCCAAAATGTCATATGAAGACCTATATTTTTAGAATGGAAGGAATAATATAGTGGAAATTGTAACATGTTCTGGAAATCCATACATAAAATCAGTCACTATTGGGTTTACGTTTGGCTATAACAGGACATAATCAGGATTTAAATCATCAAAATATGTTAGACCAACTTCTGGTATTGCATCGAAAGCTCAATATAGACGGTAAATCATCATCCCATTCAGTGTCAAGTCCTAGTGGATTAACGGCAACACTATTGCAGTCCTTTTGGCCAAGGAGACGTTCATTTTCTCAGCTCTTTGTCCTTTGTTAACATGATAGCTGATTAGCTTCCTCCGATACTTTGTGTGTTTCTCCCACGTAGAGCCCGGGCAAACGTCAGAAATTTAGATTATACAACAGATACGGCTTCCTCAGCTGTTCGCTCAAACCAAACCAAGAACTCTATATTACCCTCAGCACCCTTTAGAGGGGACTCAATCCATCCTTTGCTTTGAAACCCGAAACTTTGCACCCCGATTGTTATCTTCTCTAGAACCTGCAGCATGGAGGCCAGTTAACCAAACTCACTTGCAGCCTTACACATCAACAAGGGCAACTACAGTATCTTTTGACTAACGACCTGTTTTGGTAGGTGATTATATACAGGCATACAGCAATAATTTAATGAAATTTAGTGTAGTTTTGTAAGGAAAAAATCATGTCCATGGTAATGAGAATTCATCCTCAAACATACGGTTTTCTTCACAAATTTGCATTACCATCCATTACAACTTTAGATGTAGTATTTGAGTGGGAATGGAAAATTGTGAAGAAAATCACATGTTAGAGAATGGGTTTTATTACCATGGTAATAAGGGGGGGATTTTCCTTGGAAATTACATATGATTTCATTATCATTACCACCATTTGGTACCGCCTATCAAATGAGCATAAAGGCATGGTAGTCGATAACAAATGATAGTAATGGCGATGAATATAATAATATATATTAGAGGAAGTTTCATGCCAATGCCTACGGTAATGGAACTTTCGTCTGCTATGAATCAATATTATGGAGAGGGGGACTTTAGGTAGTAGTTTATTGTTAACTTTGCCAGTAGCTTAAAGAACAAGATAGGTAGTTTGTTAGAGGAAAAGCACTAATATATGGTTTATTAGGGAGAGTGAAAGTATGTTGAAAATTGATAAGAGTAGAGAGAAATTGTTACTTAAGAGAGCACCAACCTCTCAAATGCTGGCTAGGTTGTAGTAGGTGATTTCAATTGTCATTATAATCAATACAATCATATCTTAGTAGTTTTTCCCTAAATTCTTCATTAATTCTTCTTAACATTCTTCTTAATTCACTAAATAGTAAATTCTACAGTTGTCAGAGAGTAGCTAAAGAATCATCCTGATTCATAGCACATTCCCATAAACGTTTTCATAAATTTCCATTACCACTTGTAAATTAGTAGTGGTAATGGATGGTAATAAAATATATAAAGAAAAATATCTGGGGTTGGACAAGCCTTATCACGTACATTGACATGAGATTCTCTTCAAAAAAATCACCTATTAATTTATTGATATTGCTACCATTTATTATTGCCTACCAAACAAATCGGATCTGTTGACAACGAATATGAAAACAATCAAAGTGGTACCCTATTGCCAATTATCTGATGACAAGCAAAAGCTCGATCTTGAGACTCATGCATTTTCTCTAATATTTATCCCAACTTTTGTGAGAGAATGAGCAAGAGATAAGGTGAAGACTACTGAAAAGAGTAAATATATTTCCAATCTTCCTTAGGTTCAAAACATTAAGAGTAACTCAAAGAAGATCCGACCAACTTCATAAAAAGATTATAGGAGGCAAATGGGAAGGGAAGGATGGAGAAATATTCGACCAACTTCATAAAAACAAGCAGTAAATAAATTACCTCTTTATGGACCTCTGGGTCTCTAACTATACCACCACTTCCTACCTGCAACAAGAAATGAAATGGAGAAGTCAGCTCACCTCTAGCATCTCCAACTAAAAGAAAAAAACGTTGCTATGTGTCAATTGAAACAACTATCACCACCACAATCACACCCCATAGCAAGGTCATACACACATTTGCATATGGTACATGACTACATGACTGTTACACTTGGGAAATCAAAATTAGCTTAAACTCAAACTTTCCTAGTTTATTAGGAGTTCTAGAGATGAAAATGGCACTCTAACATGTTTATCATGTCAAAGAGTATGATTTGCAAGTAAAGGGTAAACAAGTTTTAAGGATATAAGCAGCAGCAAAAGAATCTGTTACCTGGGATTTCTTTGCTTCAAACTGAGGCTTTACAAGAGTAATTAATGTGGACTGCTCCTTCATCACCTTGACCACAGCAGGCATCACCTATATTAATACAATGATGAGACTAAACAGATTACTTTGCCAGAATATAAGCTCATCATCAATTGATACATTAGCTTCAATGCAATCATGCATCAATAGTAAACTGTCAAAACATTTGAACAAGTAGTTATAACTACAACTTCTACATACCACGAGTATGGAGATGAATGACAGATCTAAAGTCACCAGATCGACTTTTTGCGGAAGCCCAGGAAGATATCTTAAATTTGTTCGCTCTATAACAGAGACTCGTTCATCTCGGCGAATTTTATCTGCCACCTGGTGGATATTTTGACAGGTTTATTCTAATTGAAAAGGAGACGGCAATGGTAAATGAAGGTAACACAATTTCTCCTTATTATATTCTTATATGGTCACAAAGTCTTAGCAAAAAAGAAGCAGATGTAGTATTCTCCTTTTACTAATAGCCACCAATCAAGTGCATCAGAATCATGTTAATGTTATTCCAGTCCCCACTACAGACTGCTGTAATATCTTATGCTTGGCACGGTTTTTTTTCAAGATTTACGCAAGTTCAAGGGTTATATGGATACCTGTCCATAGCCTACATCAACTCCATATACAAAAGCAGCGCCATGCTGGAGCAGGCAATCAGTAAATCCTCCAGTTGACAACCCTGAGTCGAGTGCAATTTTATCTGTAACGTCAACACCTAGCTGCTCAATAGCAGCCTCCAACTTGTATCCTGCTCTAAAGCAGATATCAGCATATAAGTAGTTTTGCATTATTGTGCAGAGAAATTGCAATATCAAGTGCAAGAGGGTGTCATCTCAGAGTAATCACCTACATACATATTTTGGAACTTCAGCGTTGATCTCCACAACAGCTTCATTTGAGACAGGTGTCCCAGCTTTATATACCACCTTACCGTTCACATACACTTTTCCTGCATCCAAAGAAGAAGACAAAAGAAATGAGTTTTCAACTATTAGAATTCCAAAAACTTACAAAAATATACATCATGAGCCAGTCAATCAGTATTTGATCCACATTCATATCCATGACAGTGCACATATCAATAACCAATTAACCATCAATGTTAAAATGCTTCGCAATGGAGAAATGACCAAAAAGGTACTCTTTTATTGGGAAATTCTAGACGGTGACCCTTAGTTTTTGGAAAGTCCAGATGCTGGAGAAAAAAAGTTTGATTCTACAAGGTGACCCTAAGTTCTCTAATAATTGATCAAAGTGACATTACGGGATCATTAGACGTTAAGTAGGCGTTAGATCTTAGGTTTTCTTCTTTTTTTTAAAAAAAAAAAAAGTCAATCCTTATTGATACCCAACCATCCCAGCAGCCTCTTAATTATGATTATAACTGAACAATCCTTCATCTCCCTCTTGTCGAATCTGGACTCAATCAGCTTCTCTCACTTTATATCGCTACTTCTATTTTCAAATACAAAAGTTGAAAAACTTTCGTGGAGCCTGTTATGGCAATGGTTGATTGCCGATTTTTTTTCTGAAATCCCTTTTCTTGTTGCTCCATAATTCCTTCTGCCGTGTGGTTATCCTCAACCAACTTATTACGCCAATGCAGATTTCTATGTTTCACTGTGAAATCAGTAGTACAACAGTAGTCTGAAGGTGGTGACAAGGGTGGAAGGGTGTTGTTGGTGGTGGTCCCTCTGAAGGATTTTGTCCTCGATCAAGTGTAATAAACTAAATGTATATGGACGAATTATAAAGATAATATATTCAATAATATTAGGTGACCGCAACGTTTTGCTAGAAGCTAATTGCGGTTGGTTGGGCTAATATATTTAGGCCAACTACTAATATGTATTGGGTCCTATGAGGTCACACAATGTGACAACCCTTGGATATTACCCAAATCCATTTGTGAAATGGGTTGGGCGGTTTTAAAGATGGATGGAAGAGTTGTAACTCATGAGGTTATTAGGCTCATAATGTATGACATTATGAGGCAAAATAAAGCCTCATGAATCACCTCTTTGTAACCACCTTATATAATGATATGGGGGTTACAAAGGAGTGGTGAGATTACATCATATTGGTAGAGAAAATCTGATTTTCTTTGCTCCTCTCTCTCTCCTCATTTTCGGCCATCACACCTCAAAAGCAAGAGAATTATTCTCTCTTCCGTACTAGCATACATGGTGATCTAAGGGTTGTTCGTGGACCAACACTAGAGGAACGGCGATTGACGTTCTAAAGGATCTCCACTAGAAGGCTCGAAGTGGAAGTGGAATTCACGCATCAAGAGGTATATTCTACACTCTTAGTTGATTCATGTTAATTTATGCAAAGATCTTGGTGTTAGATGTTTGAGTATGTGATACTCGTTTTCCGCATTAAGCATCTAAATTCCTACAGTGGTATCAGTTAGCCTATTGCATAGATTAATGTGATCATGTTGATGCATGTTTTCCTTTTTTTTAATTCATTTAGGGGAGGGTATTAGCATGAGGATATTGTTTGCATGATTAAAATTGGATTTTAATCTAGTGGGAGTATAAAAGTTGTTTATACATTTTCGATACATATATAATTGTTATATTATTTCATGTTTTAGTTAAGTTGTTAATTAGAATATGATGTATATATATATATATATATATATATATATATATATATATATATGTATGATTCATGATTTGCATGCTTTGAAGTTTTTTATGCTTAATTTGATTATGTATAATTTCATGGCATGAATTCTTGAATATGAGAGGCCAAGTATGATTTAGTTATGCATAAAAGTGTTTTAGTGTATAAAGAAAATCATACGTATTTTGATTAAAATTGCTTGAATGAAATCGGAAAAGTGGAAGCAGTGAGCTTCTCGCGAGTCGCGACTAAAAACGCGAGTCGCGACCTGTCTCGCGAGTCGCGAGAGGTGGTCTGCCTCTTCGGCTCGTCTCTCCTTCAACGGATAAAACTTTAAGATCCGTTTATCCCTTAATGCATATTAATGAGTTATTATGCATGGTATCCTATGTTAATACTTAAATGAGTTAAAATTATGATGGGAGTTTCATTTTGTGACATTTAATTTTATGTTAGGATGTTAGTTTTAATAAGTTGATTAATTCTTACATGCTAGTGTTTGTGATTAAATGTCATGCAATGCTTTTATGTTTTAATATGATTAAAATATATATGGTACCTTAGAGTGCTTATGTATCTTTCTTTAAATTTAATAGTTGATTAAATTTGTTAGATTAATATTATAATGCCCTTGGGAGATAAATTCTAATATGATTGAATTTGTCTAGAGGTACTAGCCATTTAATTTAATATGAGATTAAATTTGGTTGATGTTATTATGTTTTAAAGTTGTTGAAGCATAATAATTTATTTTTAATAGTTGATTAAAATGCATGTTTTATATATATGATATTATGATTGCATGCGGTGACTAGTATGGCCCAAACTTGGATAGAAATTACGATCTGCGTATCGTTAATGTATTTTTGTAATCTAAATACGATCTGTGTATCGTTGTATTTTTGTAATTTTAGTTTAAAATTCCAAAAATGATTATTCAAGTTGTCATAAGAAGAATGGTGATTCAATCTTATTCCATGAAGCACAAGGATGGAGGTCCAAGGTGATTCAAGAATGGAGACCTTAAAGAGTAGTCTTTAGGGTTAGGGGCCATACTAGGATCACATTTCATTTTATGCATTTAAATATTGCTTTTGAATGCTTTCTAAGTTTTATTATGCATGTGATTTATTTTTGCAATGAGTTCACTAGTAATTAAATCACATAATAATTTACTTAGGTCCCTAAAGCTAATATTGGGTAATTGCTTTTCCAAATAAACATCTACTAAAATCTTGATCGTTAGTAATAGGTTCTGCCAAAGCAGAGTGTTACTTCCAATCTTGGGCTAAGTAGAGTAAATTTTCGAAATTTGCATGTTTAGTTTGGTTTGGCCCAACAAAATCATCAAAATGGTTTTGGATTTTGAAGCAAAGGGTTGGGTTTTTGTGTTTGGGTGACAAGTTCTGTCTAGGATTAGGAAGGCTTTCCCCAACGTTGTGGGTAACTTCCTTACCTGGGAACTTTCATCACTTTAGCAATCACCCATCAACTAAGAATTACAATTGTTGTAATTAGTAAAAGAGTTTACTTACCTTTTAAATTTGGTTTTAAGTTGAGGCCAAAGTCCACTTATAAATCATGTTTGATAGGATCTTAGAATCACTTGATTCAAAAGGGACACATTTAAAATTGGTCAAGTGCATAGCTTTTATTTTAAAGTGTTTAAAATTTGTTAAAAGCTATTATGATAAACATACTCATTACTTTTGCATCTTCTATGTAGATATCATGTCTGGTAACAACAATAATTCACCTTTTAACTTACGTTCAATCCTTGAAAAGGATAAGTTGAACGGGAACAACTTCCTTGATTGGGAAAGGAATCTCGAGAATTGTTCTTAGATCCGAAGGTCGAGAGGATGTTCTTGAAACCCCGATCCCGGTTTTAACGACCACCTCTACCGAAGCCGAAAAGGCGGCCCATAAGGCCATTGCGAAAGGTCGGTAATTGTTACTTGCCTTATGCTCGCGGCTATGGAACCAAGCCTCGCAAAAGAGGTTTGCAAGCTTGGATGCCTCGCAGCTGCAAGATTATCCGACAAGTGAAAACCATGTTTCAAAGAAGCAAGCTCGGATAGAGAGGTATGAAACTCACAAGGCTATTCTTGAGTGTGCGTTAGTCGAAGGCAAGCCGGTCGCCACTCATGTCTTTGAAATGATTGGTTATTTCGAGACAAATGGAGAGGTTGGGCTTTCCTTATAGCCAAGAGTCTAGCTACGACATCATACTACACTCACTTCATGAAGGTTTCAACCACTTTAGGTTGAACTTCAATATGAATGGGGTGTCGAAAACCCTTTGAGTTACATGGGATGCTCATGACCGCCGAGCAAAACATCTCTGTTGCACCTAAGAAGGAAGTTCTTATGGTTCAAAAGGGAAAGGGTTTTAAGAAAGAATGGGCTGGCAAGAAAAAGCAAGACAAGGGCAAGCAAGTTGCCGCTAAGATCGCCGATAAGCCACAGGCAAAGGCAAAGCCAAAGGTGGCCGCAAATGCCAAGTGCTTCCATTGTGGTCAAATTGGCCATTGGAGGTGTAATCGCCCGAAGTATCGAATGATAAGAAGTCCGGGGCTTCTTCTTCGAGTATCTATGTCATTGACATTAATTTAGCAACATCTACTTCTTGGGTATTTGATACCGGTTGTGTTTCTCACATTACTTCGAATGTGCGGGAACTAAGAAGGAGTAGAACCTTGGCTAAAGGGGAGGTAGAAGCTGCGCGTTGGGAATGGTGCAAGGGTTGCGGCCGTTGCAGTTGGGACTTATTGTCTACCTTTGCCTTACGGTTTAATATTAGAGCTTAATAACTGTTATTATGTTCCCGCTATTACCAAAAACATTATTTCTATTCCAGTTTTGGATAATGAAGGGTTTTCATTTACAATTGAGAAAGGTTGTTTCTCTGTTTATTTGGATTCAACGTTTTATGCCATTGCTAAAAGGTCTAATGGTCTATATTTCCTAGACTTAGACAACGATGTCCTTAACATAGACAGCAAAAAACATAGATCAAGCGATACTAATCCTACTTACTTATGGCATTGTCGTTTAGGACATATAAACGCGAAACGCATTCAGAAGTTACATAAAGATGGACTTCTAACATCTTTTGACTTTGAGCCATTTGATGTATGTGAATCATGTTTAATGGGTAAAATGACAAAGTCACCTTTTACTTGGAAAGGGTGAAAGGGGCCAAGTGATCTATTGGGTCTAATACATACCGATGTGTGTGGACCAATGAGCACAAAAGCTAGGGGAGGGTTTGGGTACTTCATTACTTTTACTGATGATTTAAGTAGATATGGATATGTCTATTTGATGAAACATAAGTCGGAATCGTTTGAGAAATTCAAAGAATTCCAGAATGAAGTCCAAAACCAGCTTGGCAAAACAATTAAAGCACTACGATCCGATCGTAGTGGTGAGTATTTGAGCCAAGAGTTTAGTGATCACTTGAAGAGTTGTGGAATTCTTTCCCAACTCACTCCACCTGGAACACCTCAGTTGAATGGTGTATCCGAAAGGAGGAACCGAACTCTACTTGATATGGTTTATATGCTTTGAGCATGTGTAGCAGATTCCAATCAAATCCAGGTGACGCACACTGGAGTGCAGCTAAGAATATCCTAAAGTACTTACGAAGGACTAAGGATAATTTCTTAGTATATGGAGGTGAAAGTGAATTAATTGTTGAGGGTTACACAGATGCGAGCTTCCAAACTGACAAAGATGATTTTCGATCCCAATCTGGTTTCATCTTTTGTCTAAATGGAGGGCAATGAGTGGAAAAGTTCAAAGCAAAGTATTGTCCGATTCTACAAGAGGCCGAGTACATTGCTGCGGCAGATGCAAAGAAAGGAAGCCGTTTGGATGAAGAAGTTCATTCTCGGAGCTAGGAGTAGTGCCTAGTGTTGGAAATGGTATTGTTTTACATTGTGATAATAATGGTGCCATAGCTCGATCTAAGGAACCAAGATCACATCAAAGGTGTAAACATGTACTTAGGAAGTTTCATCTCATTCGAGAAATCGTTGAGAGAAAAGATGTAATAGTTAGCAAAGTTCATACGGATAGCAATGTCGCTGATCCTTTGACTAAACCATTGCCTCAGCCTAAGCATGAGAATCATACTAGGGCTATAGGACTTAAGCATGTAGGAGAGTGGCTTTGATTGTATACTATTTACTTTTAATTAGTTCACAGTTATAGTTACTCCTGTGATATGTTTGGTTATGTTTATCAATAAAAGGTTATGTTCTTATTTAATCTTGGTTTAGTATTAAATAAAACGTTCAAAGTATTTTATAACGTTTGATAGGATTGTCAAATATGTGATTTGACGAATGAAACCCTATCCAGTGAACAGGAGTTATAATTTACTTTTGTCCCTAGTTCGAATCATTAAAATTGAACGTAAATGATTCTGTTTGATGGACTAGATTGCAAGTTGATTGATAGCGCAGTTTCATGGGCTATGGGGACATCGAGATGTCTAGTCATTTGCATAGGCGTGTATAGTTGATACACGTTGGGCAGACCTAGTGGGAGTTCTCTAAAAGGTTTATGAGAATCTCATTAATATATTTAATGGATTCCTTAGGCATGAGTATGACACTATTCTTACTTAAGGATTAGTATGTTTTTGACACTGCAAAACGTCGTGCCGTAAAAGGAGGCTATAAAAGCAGTGATCGAAACTGCTACGAATTGAGTGGGAGTTTTGGTTATACAAGACTGGATAAAGTCCTCCTAAGAGTTAGGATTGGTGTCTTGGCCTCTTGAAGAGCGAGAATTGAAAATGCATGGTCGTGCTCAAATGGATTAAGGAGTTAATCATTTGTTTCGACAGTTCGAACTCGGATTTCAAGAAACAACTTGAATATTGGTATGGTTTACATACGATGTTACCATGTCATCAAGTTAGACATTAAGCGACTTAAGGAATTTGAAGGTTACACACTTGTTCTTAGACAAGTGGGAGATTGAAAGATTTTGTCCTCGATCAAGTGTAATAAACTAAATGTATATGGACGAATTATAAAGATAATAAATTCAATAATATTAGGTGACCGCAACGTTTTGCTAGAAGCTAATTGCGGTTGGTTGGGCTAGTATATTTAGGCCAACTACTAATATGTATTGGGTCCTATGAGGTCACACAATGTGACAACCCTTGGATATTACCCAAATCCATTTGTGAAATGGGTTGGGCGGTTTTAAAGATGGATGGAAGAGTTGTAACTCATGAGGTTATTAGGCTCATAATGTATGACATTATGAGGCAAAATAAAGCCTCATGAATCACCTCTTTGTAACCACCTTATATAATGATATGGGGGTTACAAAGGAGTGGTGAGATTACATCATATTGGTAGAGAAAATCTGATTTTCTTTGCTCCTCTCTCTCTCCTCATTTTCGGCCATCACACCTCAAAAGCAAGAGAATTATTCTCTCTTCCGTACTAGCATACGTGGTGATCTAAGGGTTGTTCGTGGACCAACACTAGAGGAACGGCGATTGACGTTCTAAAGGATCTCCACTAGAAGGCTCGAAGTGGAAGTGGAATTCACGCATCAAGAGGTATATTCTACACTCTTAGTTGATTCATGTTAATTTATGCAAAGATCTTGGTGTTAGATGTTTGAGTATGTGATACTCGTTTTCCGCATTAAGCATCTAAATTCCTACACCCTCAGCACTTCACGCCTACTTAACGTCTAAAACTCTCATAATGTCACGTTAATCAATTAATAGAAAACTTAGGGTCACATTGTAAAATATAAGTTCTTTTTCCACCATTTAGAATTTCTAAAAATTCAGGGTCACCATCTAAAATTTCCCTTTTTTACTTAGCAAGTCTCCAAGGGTATTTTTCTGTTAACTGTGTTAGATATATACATTCAGAAACTAGAAACATTACATATTTAATCAGTAAAGTATGTTCAGATATATTCTAATGAATCCAATTCACCAGAACAACATGATTGCTGGAGAGAGATGCAATTTCCCTAACTAATTCTTAAGAGAAGGAAAACCTAGGTCCAGCCAGAATCAAAGTTTTTACCAAAGACTTTTTCATTAATAGAAGATAGGAGGTCTTAATCTGTTGTATTAATCCCCACTAAGACTCCTGACATAATGTATCTTAAAGCATGCAATCATTCTTCAGACACTTCTTACCTTGTATTATCCATGATTGTATGAAGGTTCGGCTATATTGTTGAAACCTCTCCAAGCATACCTCATCAAGTCTCTTTTTTCTGAGATAGTCAATATCCAATCACAATGAAGGTCAACAAGAGAGAAAAGTACCTCTACTGATTTTTTACAAACTGAAGCATGAAGTGAACAAGTTGTCTTACACTAACGGCCCGTTTGGTAAGAGGCCATAAATGGTGGGAATGGTAATACATTATAGTGTAAATTTGTACTAGAAATCCAATGTCATTACCTATGGTAATGCTACTTCATCCCAAGATATCCAATTTCTTCCTAAGATCTCATTACTATCCATTACCACTTGAGAAGGTGGTACTAGTTGGTAATGGAAATTTATAAAGGGAAACTCATGTTTTGTGATAAAGTTTCATTCCCATGGTCATTGACAAGAGAACTTCTTTACAAATTTACACTAAATTTCATTACCATTACCACTATTTATTACCACTAACCAAACGGGCCGTGGTTTATGCACAAGCACCAATATCAAGTTACTAGAAATTAGAACAATGTAAAAACTCAACTTACTAAAAGTATTATCACAGGGCATAGCACGAAACTTACAGAACTTGTAAAGAAGATTTATCAGCATAGAAGAGTCAAAGATACAAATTAAGGTGAATAATCCATGGTTTATAGGAAAATGATGATGCCCAACAATCCCAAGCATATAGGGCACATCTAACCGCCAATTAATACGGGAAGTTCATACTTCTTCGGTCTTGCGGACTTCCATACTTTTCAATTTTCACCTACAAAAGCACAAACATCTAGAAGCTCCTTGCCACATGGTAGATGATTCTGGCTGGCAAATTATGTTCCAGCTTTATATGAACCTCAAGTCCT
Source organism: Beta lomatogona (assembly GCA_947646795.1). Taxonomy (NCBI): domain Eukaryota; kingdom Viridiplantae; phylum Streptophyta; class Magnoliopsida; order Caryophyllales; family Amaranthaceae; genus Beta; species Beta lomatogona. Next base: position 32,570 of record CANSNZ010000823.1, read on the forward strand.
CGAACAACATGTACATCACTATGTTTCCACAACTACTACCAGAATTAGATTATCAAAATTAGCACCCTAGAGGCCATTCCCTTCTATTCTAACAATATCACATCAGTGAACTCCTCCCATATACGTTCTCTTGCTAAAAAAAATGCCACACCAACTAAACAATTTCAAAAGATAAATATCACCAATATTCATAATTTAAAACTGTACAATTGATTATCAACATGTACATCACTATGTTTCCACAACTACTACCAGAATTAGATTATCAAAATTAGCACCCTAGAGGCCATTCCCTTCTATTCTAACAATATCACATCAGTGAACCCCTCCCATATACGTTCTCTTGCTAAAAAAAATGCCACACCAACTAAACAATTTCAAAAGATAAATATCACCAATATTCATAATTTAAAACTGTACAATTGATTCCAGCACTTAATATGGGTTTAAATCACCAGTATCCATATTATTTGTGCTTAGACATTCTTTTGAGATTCAGTTCTTAGATAGTTTATATCACAAGAAAATATCAACCATATCAAAACTCAGTTCATATTGGTAGTATTTAACCAAAGGAAGAAGCGCAATCAAAACCCAATTACTACATTACTGTTGCAGATCAGTAAAAGATTGTGTCCTAAAAAGCATACTTCTTTGATAGAGGGAACTTGGCTGACTTTACAGAAAATATTCTGGAGCAATGCTGATTACCTCTAGACCACTTCGCTGTCGTCAATATACATAACAAGACAGAAAGAAAAAGATTTAACTTTAGCTCCATGATCAACACAAAAACATGGTTGTCAAGAATGTCAACTGATGATATAAACAAAACAGGAATTGACAACATTTGCAGCAAGCATTTAGCAACTAAACTGAAGCTAACTTAGACTAAACAAAATTCCCAAAAAGAAATGCAGCTAATTGGTGTTGTAATAAAATGACCCAATTAGCAAAACCCAGATTCTTATGACTATTAAAGTTTCAGTTTTTATTCAGCTCTGTCATAAATTTGAGAAAACCCACAGATATTTCTTGAATAATACATGAAATTTCATAAATGTTTAAACAAGAAATGTGAAATACAGAGACATGCAGCAAAATGCTGTTCAAAATTTAGGACCCAATTAGCAAAACCCGTATTCTTATGACTATAAAGTTTCAATTTTTGATAATCTCTGTTTTAAAATTGAGAAACCCACAATTATTTATTGAAAATAAATGAGACTCCAGACATGTTCAAACAGGAATAAAATTCAGTTTTACATATGTGGAAGGAATTGAAAAATATAAGAAATTGATGAATATGATATATAAAGAGAGAGAAAGCACAAGAGAAAGTACCTGAAGAAGACGAAGTTTTGTGGTTAGGGAAGAAGAAAAGAGTAGAGTGATAAGCAGTTCGAAAGAAGGAGTAGGTTGTGAAAGGAAGCCTCATACTCTGAAACACCATTTTCGCGTCTCTTTTTCTCTGGATTTTCAGCTGAAGAAACGACACTACTTCAACGATATTATCGGGCAGGATCCGACCCTAAATATTTTTCTTTTTAGGTTGTGTTTTGAAAACCAACTAGTGCTTTGACCCGAGTAATGCTCCAGGTAAGTTACAATTATCAAATAATATTATTCATAAATTTCATAATTGATTTTATTAGCTATTCGTAATTTTCTTGTCTAAAAGTGTTAGATTTCAAAAAGTTTGTTTATGTCTTTATTGCTACATATAATTATGAGGCTTTATCATGTTTTACTTTGAAACATTAAACATTGAAATCGTAGTGGATTGGTGGTTAAACTCTCACATTTTATTTCAAAGGTCATGTGTTCGATTCCTAGTAGCTACACATTGTTAATTTTTTAAATGTGATCAGAACCTTGAGAAAAGTGTCATGTAGCACCGTTCCTTTGATAGGAGCACCTTTTAATATATCTACTAGTTATTAGGCCTGGGCTACGCCCCGGGTAACAAAAAGTTTCATTTATTAATAGAATACTTTATGATAATCTCTATTATATATGGGAACTCTTGAGGACTTTGGTGTCCACCTGAGTTCCCTAAAATACCCTTTTATGTTTTTATTCCTCCAGAATAACTTATGAGGGCAAAAAAGTCATAAAACTTTTTAGAAAAAAAAACTCTAATGTAACCACCAGATTTCCCCCAAAAAAAAAACTACTATTTTTTTTTAATTAAAGTAACTTTCATATTTTTTGAAAACAAAAGAAACATGTTCAATATCACCGCGATGTTCGCGCACGCATCGCGTGCAAAAAATACTTGTAATACTAAATACAACTTAGTCTAGTGGTTAAGACTTTAGTATATGTACTTGAGGTCTGGGGATCAAACCCCTATACTACGCAATTTCTAAATTTTTTTATTGTACATGGATTACATGAACTAAAACTCCCTAGGGAGAGCACCACGTGGCACAGTTTCTTGTTTATACACGCCTTTTAATATATTTGTATAGATTCGATTTTGGCCCAAGTAACGTCACGGGTTTATTATCGTAAATTGTAATATGATACTTCTACTACTTAGAAATTTAGTTTAATGGACGTAAGTTGTAGAATGCATTTTGAGGTAAAAAAAAGAGGGTCCTAATTACATGAGTATCATCTTAATTCTCAAGGCTTTTCAAGATCCTCGAGAAGGTTCGAAAAAAAGTATGACAGATTTGAGAAAAGTCTAGAAACAATTCAAAATAGCCAAATTTAAAGATTATAATACACGCTTTTAGGATCTTTTCGTTGCTCGAAAATATATTTTGTGAGATCCATCTTGGGAGGATCATAGGAGACCATTTGAGACTATTGAGAGCATTATAGGGTCCTGGGTGGTGTCAATAGGCTTATGGAGGTATTTTTGGTCGGATTATAAAGTTTTTTAAAACTAATAATGTTTGTTCAATGATTGATACATAATGATATTTGTGAAAGTCTAACTGTCAAAATTTAGAAGTGGTGTAAGGACTGATAGGGGCTAAGCAAGCTCTTAAGGGGGAAGGCCAATGAATGAAAGCATAGATATAAAGAAAGGCATGTACAAGTATGGAAATATGTGAAACGAGCTACAAATGACACTTAAAGTCAATGTAGAGGTTTCCAACCACCCAATAATCATACCAATACATCTAAAAAACCTTGAGAAACTCCTCAATGAAAATATCACCGTATTTGAAAAAAAAAATCTTATATTCACCACTTTCGACGGTTATAGGAGTAATAAACATTTTTGAGAATTTCCCTAGGCTCGAGAGTCGAGAAGACTATCTCAATTCTCAAGTGAGGCATACTTAGAAGTTAGAAATTCATCACTTTTAACATCAAACTATATCACTTGTTGTGTAAACAAAATCTAAACAAATACTAAATGATTTTGCCACATCAAATATAATAGTCTTTAGTTACTCATAAAATAAAGAAAAATGTTTGTAAAAGTTCTCAATCCTTGACATTTTCACTTTGTAACTTGTAAGTGATTATCCTCCAACCACCAAGCTATAATTTAAGTCTGAGACGAAATGTTAACCCTAAATTTTACATCCTTTTGTCTTATTAAATTACTCGAAACATTACTCGAGTGCACCAACTATTGATTAATTTATACGTTGCTGTGCTCTATCCTTGGGATATTACTTCAAAACATATAAACGACAAGTGTGTGTAAGTAAGTGTGTAACATCTCTTTCAGGAAGAAAAAGTGTATGATTTTTAAGGCGAGGAAGAGCATAGGAGAAAAATTGCGCGGTGGCGGGTCTAGGAACCTAACAGATCCTATCTATATTTTCAAAAATTCCTTCATACAATTTTATTATTTGAAAATTGAGGTCCATGAATTTCTTACTGCATTTTATCAACGGTCACTTCCCCTCTTATTCTCTTTCTTTGTCTCAGACATCACAAATAGTACTTGTTCAGTACTTATCATGTCTCTTCAATCTGCTAATGTCACCTCTTTCCTCAAATCTCAACATTTTGGTTTTTCTCGACAATTTTGTACTAAATCTTTTGCTAAATTACCCAAATCCAAGATTATTGTACCCAAAAGAAAAAAATCATTGAAATTGAATTGTAGCCAAGAAGAGGTGATTAATTTTTAGTAATCACTTTTAATTTTTATGTATTAGTGATTTATGGGTTTTCTTTGTTTTTGAATTTTTGTTTTGTTTGCAGGATTTTTACCTGTTGGATGCTCCTGTTTCTGCTGGTGATGGCTTCTCTTTCAGTGGAGGTGAATTTAATATAAATATAATCTGGGTTTTTCTTATTAATGATGAATCTCATATTTGTTCATGTATCATACACACAAAAAAAAGTCACTATTTTAAGCTTATACTATGCCTTGTGATCATATGGCAATTTTGAATAGTTTTTAGGTTAAATTTATGATCTTGACTACTTTTGGTTTCACCAGACCCTCAAAGTTTATTGCTTTGCATAATTGCATCATAAACCATGGTGAAATCACATTAACCCTTGAAAGATACAAGTGTTAATTCATCATGAATTTTATATGGCTTGATATCTATCACATATATTTTGGCAGGAAAGTATTCAGATGGGTCAAGCCCTGCTGATGAATGGTTCAAGCAAGGAAAAATGGTCAGATTTGTTCTTTTTTGTCACTCCTTAAGAAGACCTAGTTGTTCTGACTTCTGAAGTCCTGGTGCATTTGTTTTTTTTTTTTATTTTACAAAAGCTCTCTTATTTAGGGGAATCATAATGCAGTGAACTGTGAAGTGATTGATATGGTGTTGAGGTAGAATTCAGATCAATTACATTAATCTGGCCCCGAATCAAATGTAGCCTATTATTTAGAGACGAAGGGAGTATAACAATTGACTCCATGTGATTCAGCTTGTATAGTGCTCGAACACATATGTGAACAATGAACTTGTTGACTGTATTGCATATATAACAAGAGCTATGTCCGCATTTTACCGGACTTTGAAGTTATCTCGTACTCTTGTTTATCTACTTTAGTTTCCAACTTTGCATGTCTTGCTTTAGTAAACTTATATGTTGGGTGTGTGTGCATACTTAACAAATCGTGCTTTGCATCAGTTTTAGCTGGCTTGTCTATGATCTAACTTTGATCTGCATCCAATACTCTAACTTACCCTAGATAAATGTTCTTTTTCACTAAAATTATACAGGTGAAAGCGTATGTTGTTGGTGGCTCAGGAGAGAAGGCAAAAGATCCAATATTTGGGTTGGCAATGGGCAGCAGTTCTCAAGCCTCTGATGACGTTTTTAGGTGATTTCCTCTTATTAATCTATTACTAATGTATATCGAATAAATGGCCACTTTAATAAAATTGGTGTTTTAGTGGCCTAGCTTTACCTTATACAGGAATTGAAGAGTGATTAATTGCAGGGTTTACCCGTACATATCATTTTGTACAATAGATGGTTTTGTGTTGAAAGTGGAAATCCTGATAATCCTTCAGTCATGCTAATTCATGGTTTTCCATCACAGGTATATGTCTTATGCCAATTAGCTTGATACCCATTATTTAATTCCCTCTGTCACTTCCTCAAGTATCGTAATGTAAATAAATATATACCGTATTATTGAATCATGGCAATTGTTTCATGTTCATACTTGCTAATGCCTTGATTTTTAAGTTACTTCACAATTATAATAGCTGAACTAGATTTAGATGTCATGCTAGAACGATCTCTCAAATTGTAACACTCAATATATTTTGTCATTGTTTCAAATATATTTAATCAGGTGCATGATTCTAACAGGCTTACTCTTATCGCAAAGTTCTTCCCATACTTTCCGAGAATTACCATGTCATTGCTTTTGATTGGTTAGGTAATATTTTTTCTATCTTACATCATTTACTCAAGATCATGTCAATTTTTTTGCTTGTCTTTTAAAAGCAATTCAAAGAACACTTTCATCGATTTTCTATCCTGTGCTAATGCCGCCGGTTACCGATTTAATGGACTTCTTTTCTTAAGTTAGAGATGAAGGGGAGTAATATTCTGTGTGGCCCACTCCCTTGCAGGATTTGGATTTTCAGAGAAGCCGCAACCTAAATATGGTTTTGACTACACAATGGAAGGTGATTTCATTCTATCTTGATTGATGGGGCCAGAAGAAAAAAAGTTTCATGAATCTTATATTGCTAACTGAAGGTGTTCTTACAGAATATGTTGCATCCTTGAAAACACTGATTGATGATCTGGTTCCCAATAAGGTTTCACTTATTGTACAGGTACTCATTCCCTCTATGAAAAAATTCTGATTGTAATGGATTTCTTAAATTATTTATGATAAGAATTTTTGGAATGGCACATTATGAACATTCTCTTGCTGCAGGGATACTTCTCACCGGTGGCTGTGAAATATGCTTTTGATCATCAGGATAAAATCAATGATCTCATCCTACTCAATCCACCTGTACGTTTTACAGAAGTCAATAACCTCTTTATTTTCTGATCCATTTGATTTTCACTAATGTCCAAGTTAACTTCTGAGAGAGTATTGTTGGTTTCCAAATTCTAACTGAGAAGCTTGATTAAGAGTGTGCTTTCTTCACTTGTTTAACTTATCTTGAATTTTCTAGAACTTACACAGTTGTGAATTGAACTTGATTAGCCCTTGTTCGCCTTGAACTTGACTTATCAAGACTTGTTAGCAATGAACTTATCTCAACTCATTAGCTCTGCACTAAACTTATCTGAACTTATTTTTTTTGAAATAAGTGAAAGTTAGATGAGAGAACATAGCCTAATTAAACAGGATTTTATCAATTTGGCGATGTGTTCAAGATTCATGCTTGCTATTTTGCTTCTTTTTTTCGTTTTACTATAGATAACAGCTAAGCATGCCAACTTGCCATCATCATTGTCCATCTTCAGCAACTTTCTGCTGGGTGAGATATTTTCTCAGGTACAAAACTAAGTTCGCTTTCTTTTGTGCCATTTTCTTTGAATTTCAACTTTAGCTTATCTGGCAAGTTTCAAAATAATCAACTTTTATTGCTTTTCTTCTCATCAAGGATCCTCTCAGAGCAAGTGACAAAACATTGACTAGCTCTGGTCCATACAAAATGAAGGAAGATGATGCTATGGTTTATAGAAGGCCTTATCTAACATCAGGTTCCTCTGGGTTTGCACTAAATGCAGTTAGCAGAGCTATGAAAAAGCAGTTAAAGGTCAGCATTGCTCATCCTTAATTTCTCTATTACAAACAACTCCAAAAAAAATTATAAAAATTAGAACTTAAAAAAGGAAGAAGAAGAGGAAAATAGAGCGAGATTTCTGTAAGCTCATATGGTGTTGTGTTGTATATGACAGCCTTATGTTGAGGAGACAAGGAAGATGCTCATGAATGAAAACTGGAAAATCCGCACAACTGTTTGTTGGGGCCAAAGGGATCGCTGGCTAAACTATGATGGTGTCGTAGATTTCTGCAAAGAGTCTAATCATAAATTGGTTGAACTTCCCATGGTAGCGATTCTTATCTGACATGCTTGTATCTGTGGTCATGAACTTGAAAACTGTGATAAGAACATTTTTTCCCCTATATTTCAGGCAGGGCACCATGTACAGGAGGATAGTGGTGAAGAACTTGGAGAAATCATATCTGGGCTGCTTAAACGGAGACGTTAGTATTTGCATTGTATTAAACTTTTAACAAGCAATACTTGCAGTTCAGACTTATTCTTGCTGGTAATTTTTTTTCAAAACATCTATGACAAGCAGAAATGTGAACCGCTCATTGAAATATCAAATGAATTGATGATTTAGCTTGTTGTCTCGACCCATTCAAATGGTCTGCATTTCTTTTCTTTCTGCTTTTTAGCTGGGAAACTATCAGGAAATAAATGTAGGTGAGACTGCAATTTAATGCAAGAATGAGACTTGCGTCGGGTTATTTGCTACTTTGCTTCCTTCTTGATCTTGACTGTTTCCATGAAAAAAATCATAAAGTAGAAGATCACTTTCCTAAACAAGAATAAAAAGAAAGAAATTTCACATACAACGGATCCAAAAAAAAAAAAAAACCTCGGCTCATATATTAGTTATCAATTTGAATTCATTACAAAGTATGAATGGTATTACAACTTTACACATTCTATATTGTATAGGTAAGCTCAAAAAATACATTATGTTCATGGCAAAACCTCCATCTGCTTGTTTGACATATATCCTGCAGTAGCTCAAGCTTCCTGGTGTATCACCTCTTTTGCAAAATCTTCAAATAAAGAATAAGATCGTTGTGATCAAGTAAATATATTAGCTATTCTGCTTCATAGGTTGCTGAAATGGATCGGTCCAACAATCATCATCTTTGACTGCATTTTTCCATCGATTCTTGAATCTCTCTAAATCTGTTAATGATTGTTTACGCACCTGCGGAATAATGATTTTAGTGAAATTACCCCACAAGCTCTATCCATTCCAGAAATTATCTAAACAAAAAATATCCCATCAGACAGATTAAGGAAATATCATTTGACGTTTTTGTCCTAATGGATAATGTCATATGGAAAGTCACGGAATATTTACTACTTAACTACCACTTCTCCCAAAATGATTAACTTAAACAAAAAATTAAATTAACCAGAAAGAAAACCACTACTTGAAGCACAGGATTCTTTCGAGATTGTTGAGAAGATATATGAAAGAACTGGTGCTTGTAGAATGAGATTTAAGAAAGAAGGTTCATAGAGTTTCAGGACTTACTGCATTTCTTGCATCAGGTTTATTGGTGGTTGAAGTTTCCTACAAATTTAACAGAGATGGAAAAAAAAAATTATAACTTCTTCCACTGTTTTAGGAGAATATACTAGGTGTTTAAGTAGGTACCTGTTGCAATGAGTCCGATGAAGAAGCTTTTTGAGCTGCCTGGCTTGATGCTTCAGTATCATTCTGCATTAATTATAATCAAGAGTAAAGCTCTGTTACTACGTTTAGATGCACAAAAATTACCAAAAAAAAAAAAGCACAAAGAAGAAGTTATATCTGATACTGAACTTTTTTTTTTAAAAAAAAAGCTATTATATGGAGCATTTTTATTTTTTAATTCCTGTCATTTGGTTTTTTTTTTGGGGGGGGGTGTGAAAGAAGGGAGGATGTCATTCCCATATAGTCTATAAGCGACTGGCCAAACGTAAGTAATCAACTTAGGCATACTGCAGATATATAAAATGGAGAGCATTCTTAGGATAATAAACTACGGCATTTTTTCGCAGGTAATTATGTCGGATTTACCTTGTTCTTTGCTGTGCCCCCCAGTGTAGGAAGGCCATAGTGAATAACATAGTCAGAATCAACAATGCCAATTTTTCTGGTTCTATCTCCCTAAAAACAACATGATATGTATCAGAAATTAGATTCCAGTGAATTTAGGCAATGAAGGAAAAAAAATAGACTTCTTTGAGAAGATTTGCCTGAACACAGTAACCTAGCTGGAAGTCCACACCCCATGCATGAACCAAGTCATTCTGCAAAACAAAAGAAACGTGAAGATCGTGAAATAACAGTTGTGTGCCTTGAGTAGTTGAGTCTCTTAACAGCCATACCAATCTTCATATACTAACCAAGTACCATAGACATACTGGACAACAAGTCGTTTGAGCCAGCATGCAAAAGTATATATGAAGAGAATGTCTTCATGCCTATTCAAATATTCTAATATTGCAGCGATGAAAGCGCACCTGAATCATATACCACGCACAGCGCCATGCAGCTCTTGAGAAAACTGGAGCCATCATCTCCACCCACCTGTAATATATCATTACTATTCAATTCTAGATTAAGGTTCTGTTCTCACCTTCTTTTCACTTATTTCTTGGGAAAAAATAGTACAAATTGAAATAGTACAAATTGATTAAGTTAAGGCTGAAAAGTTCAGATATGTTAAGTTCGGGGCCAATAAGGGCTACCAGAGTTAGATTTATGACTACAATAAGTTCTAATAAGTTCAAGAAAGTTAAGTCCAAGGCCAACGAATTCTAACACGTTATGTTCTGTTAAGTTCGGTTAAGATAAGATCAGTTCAGTAAGTTCAGATGATTAAAATTAGGTGAAGCAAACGCATCCAAAGCCATGTATAGACAAGTGAAACTCAAGGGATCATCACCACAGAGAATTTCAAGAAAGAAAAGATACGTGCAAGGAAGAAGGACAAGAGAAGATTGAAATCTCTGACTTTTACCCTGTGCAAGGAGGTTCTGTACTATTCGCATCACACTTTCTTCCACCAGGAAGGACCTTGTTGATGCTCCTGCAAGTAAATTAAGATATTAGCCCACATATCTACTGGAGTAAGAACGTTACTCAAGACACTTGTTTTATAACTACCAAGAGGAAAAGACAAACATTAAAGTCGCAGACTTCAAAAATGGAACCAAATCATCAAATGAAGTAAAACTGCGAAATTTTACTCGTAATACTTTGATCTTACAAAAGAAAGCAAAAGTATTCACAAGTCATAACTATGGTAGCACAGTTAAAAGCTTCATTAGAATTTTTGAAATAGATGGGTAACCTGTGCACAAGTGCGCCCTTTTGTCTAGCTGTAAGTACATGGTGGACCTCCGATCTATCTGGATCAAGTGCAGGCTGTGATATCTCTAGCCTTTCTTTATTAATGACATTTAAATAGCTGCAAGATAAATAGCAGGGAGTAAGAAGCAAAGCCAGGGCCTCTCTTAAAGGAAATGACAAAACTTACATAAGGCTAGATTACCGTTGAACATTAAAATTTTCAACTCCAAGGTCTTCATCCCAGAGGAAAATATAAGAATATTGAGACACAATATCAGGATGTAAGAAACGCTTTGCAAACCACCTGAAGAAAAGATGATGAGGATAACAATTGTTGCCAGAAATGCTGTAGACATGATGTAAAATCAGTCCCATGTAGATACCATTTAGTTTGATGGGCAGCAACAATGTGCAATGCATGGGTACTCCACTCTAAGTCTCTCCAGTCATCCACATTGCTATCATAATGGAAAAGCATCACGGCGAAATTGTAGCGTATAAACTGCAAGAGGATAAGAATATATTTCAGTCAAGCAGCTGAAAATGAATGAAGGTATCACATAGAAGAAAAGTGTCTTCTTACCTTCCTCACGATTTTATCCACGCTTCCCTTTTGCTTCAAACCAACAGCTATGGCCAACAAGTTCATATTTGATTTCTGGGTGATAGGGAAAAGGATAAAAGTAAGAAGGCTAAGAAACGCATTTCAAATGACAAAAGAACAAAAAACATTTAACTTTATAAAGGACAATAGTGAACATGTATAGTAATTATTCTAAATGTAAAGATTTTGTTGACATACATGCAAATTCACAATATTCATCAATCAGAACCATTTTGCACATCTTTATAAAAATCAGATGTAAGGAGCCCTGTCCGAGCATACCCTACAGTGAAACCACACTAGGGATCATGCACATACAATGTAATGTCTTCTACTCATTGAAACATATGTTTTCTTTCTTTTCACTGTCTAGTAGGTTGTAGTAATCATAAATTTGAATCTTAATCAAATTTAACATTGTCAGCCAAAACTATAGATACGAGTCAAATGGGGAAAATTTTATCCTATTACAAATACCAGTAAATTGGTTTCAGTTTCATCTCAATTTGTGAGGATGGAAAAATTTAAAGGGCAGGTACTAGAGAGTACTCAGGCAACATAATATGATATTTGCTAACCTTCTTAACAGGTGTTCCCCACAGTGGTCGCATTTGTAAGTCAGAAGAGCTCGAAATAATACCCTTAGGCAGTCCCTCAGTTCCCATAGGTCTGCATTGCCCCTGAAAGAAAGAGAATACAGTAAAAGGAAGCAGGACATGTTACATTATGGAACATCATTAGAAGTACAAAAGTACAAGCACATGAACCCACTAATTGTACACAAACCTCACACTTCTTAGGTCTTGTTCTCAGAAAAATATTTAGCATGTCCCGTGGCGAGAGTCTCTGCAGAAAAAGAACTCATCTAAGCAAAACAAGGAAACATAAAAAGCAATGGAAAGCATAACAAGCCATATCATGAGTAATGATTTCAGTGCTCACATGTTACCAGCTAGAATGTTGCCAAAAAATCATAAAACAAACAATTCGATTTTTTAGTAGTTCTCGCAACACGTAACCGCCTTTCTGTCAACTGTAAGAGTGGTCAATACTCCATTGTACTTAACCTTCTCAGCCTTTTCCTTACTCAAATCTATTTCTTAAAAGTCAAGGTGGCGAGCAAACTCCTCTTGAAATAGTTAAGATGTACTTAAGATGTATTAGATGTTTTTCTTAAAAAATGTTTACTTTAGCACTCCTCTTGAAATAGTCAAGGTGGCGAGCAAACTTTAGAAGGTTAAATAGTAAGTCTCAGTGGTGATAAATCAACTATAAAAGAAAAACTGTAAGATAAGAGTCACCATTTTCAAGGATCTCTTATTAGTTCAGATATATTCGAACTTTCTCATAATCTAGATCTCATTGTCAATGCCACTAGCTTATGTGCTAACACAACAGAAAGTGCGTACATTAGCAGTCTGGGATAAAAGATATGCATGCCACATTAAAATGGACACTATATTACATATAATTCCAAATTATGAGCAAATCAAACAATAGAATGTACCTGGTTATAATCTGTTACAACAAATGCACTACCAATGAAGACAGCAGCACAGAGCAAAGCTAGAGTAGGAATGGACTTGCAAGAAAAGGATCTGCGTCTCTTAGGACCAATGGAAGTCACCTGGTAGATGAAATATAAAACAAAAGACCAGATGTAATAGATGGATGGATAAACTTTATAGATTTCTATCCACAAAACCACCCATAAAAGCAGCGTGATCAGCATAAGAAAATATCATGTTAAGAATGAAGTAAGGAACGACTGTCAACAGCTTGCAAAATTCTGGAAGTGGCTATATCTCGTTGTCACAACAATACCATTCATCACAGAAACAAACCACAACAATCCATTGTTAATATATTTTAGAACTAGGGGTAAGGTGTCCTGCAATATAGAAAAACAAATATTGCTTTCTTTGCATAAGCCAGCATAATGCTTCCAAATCAAAGAAGGAAAAGGACACCTTCCAATGTATAGAATGGAACATGCAATCTTCTCCAGTCACTTACATGGCACTGTTATTAACACTCTAATTAACATCAAAACACTTTTTGGCTCAAGAAGATGCACCTTAGGACAGGAAAGCAAAACTGTATATATACCTACAAGATCTTCATTGATAATTGTATTGCATTTGCATTATACTCCACTAAACCATATCAATTAAAAAGCTATTATATGTACTTATGTAGCATTACCAGCCCTCTGCTTATGTAAATTATGCAGAAACAAAATTTACATCTAATACATTTATAAATACTGTCTGTCCAAGTGTTGCTTGAAACGCGGATCGCTTATCCTCATGGTATGCAGAATGCTAAGAATCTTTTCAGTTCAACTCATTTGTGTAAACTTATATAGAATCTATTCAGTTCAACTGATTGTGTAAACTTATATGAACTTACTGGAACCTATTCAAACTTATTTTATCTTAACTGATTTTGTTGAACTTTTGTCTGAAATTGTCTGAAAGAAACTTATTTCGTCTAAACTTGTATGGATTTATTTTGTTTGAATTTATCTGAAATCATCTGAATATCTGAACTTAACTTATTTTATCTAGAAAAGTCAAACAAGTTAAAATTAAGTGATTGAATTGTTAAGGAAAATCATGATATGATGAACTGCATATTATGTTAAACCATAAATTACAATGAACTTATTGACTCAATATCCCTTTATTATATACTACCTCCGTTTCTTTTTAATCTACACACTTTACTTTTTGGTCTGTTTCTTTTTAATCTACACACTGTTGCTTTTTCTATTTTTGGTAACATGTCACATCTACTTTCTCCTCTTTTTTCACCCATGCCATCCACTTTTTAATATTTTAATCCACTTTTTAGTTTCTCTCTCTCACCTTTCAGTTTCTCTCTCCACCTTTTTAGTTTATCTTTCATACTTTTGCACTTTCTCCTTGGTTCTCCCCCAAGTGAAGTGGGTAGATTAATTTGAAATGGAGGTAGTATGATACTGGTAAAAAGGTTCATATTTACACCTATTTAATTTGCCAAATTCACTATCAGTCCCAATTTAGGTCAGCAATGATCTGCAATTCAGATTGATGGATCCCAGTTTCAGAATCTCACTGATGAGAGAATTCTGGTAGCCCTCATTTGTCATAGAACCAAAGATATAGCAAAATAACGTAATATGCCATTATACTTCATATTAGTAGCTAAACATAGTGACTTTCCTATTTTGATCTATCTATTGATATTGGACAATTCATAACCCATTTTTCTCCGCGCATCCGTCTCAAGATTTACATATATTACTAAAACGTACTGAAAATAGTGATTCCTCCACTTCCATCCAGCAAATAATATCAAACAATAAAAAGTTTAAAACCCAATTTTTCCTTCTTTCACCAATTTAAACTTGAAAGACCTCCATATCAGGAAGTAAACATAGTGAATTAGTGATTCCTCCATTTCCATCCAGCTACTAGTATGAACACTAGAATTCTATTTTACTTCATTCTATTTACCTGAAACCGTTATCCACACGACTAAACTTACCTAAGTTTATCTAAACATGTTAGCCATTATCCGAACTTATTGGCCCTTATACTTACTTAGGAATCCCAATTATCTTTCCTAAAACCTATTTCCCTAAGGTGAATAGAACAATGATTGACCACAATAATTTGTGCACTTCAATCTTGCTACTAATATTGGACATTTTAGTTTAAGCCCATTTTTCTTACTCTCAAAATGCAACTATATAGAACTATACAAGTACTTTATATATATTTCTTGTGCCACCAATTATTTTCCCATGTCATCCAAACTTCATATCAAACAAAACCCAAAACAGATGATAGACACATGTACTTCAGTTCTCCCAGTTCACTTCCTACCTTCATAAAGAAAAATATACCCCTATGACAGAACAAAAAAGGTATCCGAAATCCACAATCAAATCATCCCATGTGACTAAAATCTATACATAATCGATAAAGGGTAAGCATAATACTGTACTAGCTAAGTTTATTTGCACCATCTAGCTAAAAATAGAGCTAAAATTTAAAATAAAAGCAAAAAAAAAAATTAGATGATGATCATTTAAATGCAAGTTAAAAATAACACACACAAGAAAAAGAAAAACTTACAAATTTGGTGGGCTTATTCATCTTGTGGGAGAAATGGGTGTGATTGATTGTTGATAAATAAAGCAGTAAATGGGAGTTTAAAGGAGTGGAGTTTGGCCAGAAAATTAGGTTGCTTAGCAATAATAAGCATTGATTAAAGTCAAAAAAAGGAAGGAAATTTGAGAAGGGAAAGTTTTAAGGAGGAAGAAAGTGGGGCCCCCTTGTTTTATATGTGTTGTGTTGTGTTATTGATGTGAATGCAGTGCTTCGTGGTCACTGGTCCGTAGTCATTGCTATCTGTTCACCATTTCCATCAGCGTTGCACACTTGCACTTGCAGGCTGCAGCATGGAAGAGACACTTGAGTATGGTGGTCAAAAAGCAAAAAAGCCTAAATCTGTGGGTTTTCCTTTCTTTTCTTTTTGAAGGACTAAACACTAAAATAGTATGTGGGTTTTTGGAATGACTTTTGTCACAAGTTGGCATCATTATTCATTAGTGCTCATTTAGGTTATGTTTAGTTGACCTGAAATTTACTGATCTGAACTTATTTGATTTGATCTCATCTCATCTCATCTCATCTGAACTTATTTTTTTCTGATCTGATCTTAGAGCAACCCCAGCCGTTGCCCTCCTTGTGGGTTATGAGGAGAGAGATTATAAAAGTAATAGTATTAGTTTATTAGGAGAGAGAAAAATTTTAGCCAAAAAAATGATGCCCAGCTCTTCATGATGGACCAAAAAGAAGAGAAGCAAATAAGGAATTGGAGGAGAGAGAAAATATGGTGGGGTAGGTGGAAGAGTGATGAAGTAATAAAATAATTAATGACCACAAACTATAGGGCAACCATTTGTTGTGCTCTTAGAGCATGGCCATTAGATGATCTATAG
Organism: Beta lomatogona; assembly: GCA_947646795.1. NCBI lineage: Eukaryota > Viridiplantae > Streptophyta > Magnoliopsida > Caryophyllales > Amaranthaceae > Beta > Beta lomatogona. The sequence goes on from CANSNZ010000823.1 coordinate 48,685, forward strand.
CCTAGATTCCCAACTATCGTACAAGATAGACACTTTGCTTCTACTGATTTCACCGCAATGTGTCTTGTACGCACCAACATGCTCCCCAATCGGACGCATCCACTGATCCCACTGAAGTACTCTTTGAACCCCGGGTATGGAACAAATCCGGCCTTTTGTAGGACTTCAGGCTTGCTCACTCTTTTCTTCCTACTACTTCCATCGGTAATATCGGCCTCAGAACGTGGCTACCGATCATCCGATGCATCATGCATTATCTTATCTTCCATCACTACACCTAAAACCAAATACAAATACCAACCAAAGACTTGTATACTCTGATGATAAAGCCCCCAATGTAACACCACTGTTTTGCATCGTGGATTTGTCATCTTGCCGCTTAGTGTAAAATGAATAACCATTGATGTCATACCCTTCATAGGAAAGAACTTGCATCTTTGACCCATATGCCAACCATCTTAACGTATCCGATACATCATTTTTTGGGTCAGATAATTGGTTCATAACTCGCTCTTTAAACCAATCAACGAATGAACGATTATGCTCAATCACCAACTCACGTTTACTCATAAATGGATACTGAACACTAAGAACAGTCATGTGCTCATCTAAGTAAGGATGAACTTGTTTCAGATTTTCTAACACTAAATATTCTGCTTTTCTTTTCAACTCTCCATCAAAACACAATATTTTCCTACCAATGGTACCACAACCAGCAAGTCTTCCTTCATGTCTAGATTTTGGCAATCCAATTGCTTGTGCACATGTTAAATACTGACTTACATATTCAGATAGTTCATCTGTAACTGTTCTTTCGACAATACTTGCTTCTGGTCTGGCTGGATTCATCAATTTTCCCTTCAAAGTACCCATATGTCTTTCGAAAGGCCACATATACCTCATACAAACGGGCCCACAAAGTTTAATTTTTCGAACAAGATGAATTATCAAATGAGGCATGATGTCAAAGAACGATGGTGGGAAGTACATTTCAAATCGACACATCGTCTCTATTACATCAGCTTGCAACTTCTCTAGAGTGTTAGGATCAATCACCTTGCTAGAGATAGTTCTGAAAAAGAAACACAACTTTGTTATCGTGTATCTTACTTGGGAAGGCAAAATTCCTTGTATTGCAACAGGTTATAAATGCTGCATCAAGATATGACAATCATGAGATTTCAAACCAACGAGTTTCAAGTCCTTCAGTGAGACAAGGTTTCGAAAATTTAATGAGTATCCAACAGGGACCTTTAACCTATGCAGAGACTCACAAAAACTCATTTTCTCCTTCTTAGACAAAGTGTAGCAAGCTGGTGGAAGATAATAGCGTTGTCCCCGCTCCTGAGGTGCTAGTTATGGTCTACCCATTTCAGCCATGTCTTTCCTAGCTTTAACTCCATCATTTGTCTTTCCGGGCATATTCAACAATGTTCCGGCAATGGCATCACAAACATTTTTCTCAATGTGCTTTAGATCAAGACAATGTCTGATTTCTAAACATTCCCAATATGGGAGGTCCCATAACTTAGACCTTTTCTTGTATAAGTTCTTTGAGACACATTTAAAGGGCTTGCCAAATACTGTTTCAATATCCTTTACCCGCCTAGAAACCTGTTTTCCACGTAAAGGTACAGGGGATTCTCTCATCTCCACTTTTCCGTTGAACAACTTTTTCTTCTTACGAAATGGATGATCTAAAGGAAGCCATGTACAATAATGCAGGTATACATTCTTCCCACAATGATGTAACCGCTCATCAATCATATCATCATCACAAATAGGGCATGCCTTTGCTCCTTTAATTGTATACCCGGACAAATTCCCATAAGCAGGAAAATCATTAATCGTGCAAAATGTCATGGCACGTAATGTGAATTCAGTTTTCGCATGCGCATCGAACATCGAAACACCTTCATCCCACAACAATTTCAGATCTTGAATGATTGGGTTAAGATACACATCTATATCGTTTCCCAGTTGCTTAGGACCCGAGATAAGAAGCGATAGTAGAATAAACTTACGCTTCATACATAACCAGGGGGGCAGATTATAAATGGTCAGTAGAACCGGCCAAGTGTTATCATGGGTACCTAGGGTGCCAAATGGGTTCATCCCATCTGTACAAAGTCCAAGCCTAAGATTTTGAGGCTCTTTACCAAATATGGAAAACTTTCGGTCGATATTTCTCCATTGCGGAGAATCGGCCGGATGTCTAAGCATCCCATCTTTCTTCCTCTCATCCACATGCCACCTTAATAATTTAGCATTATTTTCATCCGAAAATAAACGCCTAAATCTCGGAATGATTGGAAGATACCAAAGAACCTTCGCCGGAGTTTCTTTCTTTCTCATCCCTTCATCATCCTCCTTTGTCTTGTATCGAGACTCTCCACACCTTGGACACTAACCCAAATCATTGTACACATTTCGATACAGCACACAATCATTTAGACATGCATGTATCTTCTCATATTTCATACCTAATGGACACAACAATTTCTTTGCCTCATAGGTAGAGTTAGGAATTTCATTCCCATCAGGTAGCAATTCTTGTAAAAAAGTGAACAACTCACTTAGACTTTTATCTCTCCAACTATGCTTCGATTTCATATTAAATAATGTAAGGATGACAGAAAGTTCAGTGAAATTCTTACACCCCAGATACATAGGTTTGTCCGCTGCACTTAAAATATTATCATACATATTCGAACGATAGGTTCCTTCATCCTCCAAATTGTGCAATATCTCATCTACTCTATCGTTCTCATCATCCACCCTATCATTCGCATCACCTACCCTATCATTCTCATTATTATCCTCTCTTTTTTCTATATCAACCTCAACCTCATCATCAATGTGATCAACATGCAAATCATCACATAAGTTAGTGGAGCTCATACCCTGATCATAAAACTCTCCATGCCATGTCCACCTAGTATAGTTACTCTTAAACCCACGATGAATCAAATGATCCTTAATTTGATCCACATCACGATACCCCCTAGAGTTATTACAATCACAACAAGGACACAAGACTAACTTTGACCCATTCTGCGATTGATGTTCTAACACAACCCTGATAAATTCATCAACCCCTTGTAGAAATGTCACCGAAATCCGATTACCATACATCCAGGTTCTATCCATATTCATACACTAGAGACACCAAACAAGAACACAATATATCGATCACGTCATTTAAAGTGTCTTATCAAATACAGTCATGAACATCTGGGTGCTTATCACTCCAATAACCTAACCGATCTTTGAGTTTCTCATCTCACTAGTGAATGAACATTTGGTTTTCAGTTCTAAGAAAAATCCAGCAGCACTTCCTTACAGTTCTCCAAGTACACGATGAAGATAGTAGGTAAACTATCCCCATATGTACCCAGAGAACGCTTAGGGAAATGAGCTAGATTTTTCTTAGACTCGAAAACCAAACATTCGTTCACATCCTAAGTGAGATAAGAAACTCAAATACAGTCCCAAATCGAGGACTATTCAAGACTTACTCCTAATGAGTAAGCCTCGAACGGGTATCTAGGCCAATGATGCACATTGCAATTAAACAGCACAAGCCAATCCATTCCTTAGATTTCCCTCCCCACCCCATTAAGGTATGTCCATATAGGGTTGGTCATAATTCAACATATACTTTCCCAATCACATAACCAAACAATTCACATATACTTTCCCAATCACATTATAGGGATAAATAAAACAAGTCCACAAATCCAAACTAATGGTTAAATTAACGTAAATCAAAAAATAACAAAAGGTATAATTAGGGGTGCTAATGAGCCAGGACGGCTCGCAAACTATTCAGATTCGGCTAGGTCAAAGCTCGGTCAAAGCTCGGCTTGGAGGGGCTCGATTCGAGTTCGGGATCGGCTCGAGACCTTAACCAGCCGAGCCTGAGCCTAATAGAGTTCGGCTCGAAAGCTCGCAAACACGTTCGATAAAATTTACATTACTATTTATATTTTAATATGTAATCCAACTTGGACCTTAAATAATACTCCACTAGGCACTAAAGTCCCACATTGGTTAAGAAAACAAGCACCAATCTTATTTTCTTTATAAATAGCTACTACTCCTTATCTCAACTTAGAGTTTGATTTCGTACCTCCTTGGTTGGAAAACAAACTTTATACTCCATTTTCTTCACAAAAGGAATGAAGTATATATTAAAATATTTGATTATTTAATAATTAAACTATTTAATAATTGATTATTTAAATGCACTTAGAGTCTTGTTGTTACAAGGTTGGAAGTTTTTAAATAAAACATGAAGTCCCACATTGAAACTTTAGTGAAGTTAAGAGGGAAACCAAGTTATAAAAGAATATGTAGAGTGAGTTTTTTCTTAAAAAAAAGCTGGAGTCCCACATTGAAATTTTAGCAATGCTAAGAGGGAAACCAAGTTATAAAAACATGGGTAGGATGAGTTAAACAAAACATGGAGTCCCACATTGAAAACTTAGCAATGCTAAGAGGGAAACCAAGTTATAAAAACATGGGTAGGATGAGTTTGTTTTTCTTCAACAAACCATGGAGTCCCACATTGAAATCTTAGAAATGCTAAGAGGGAAACCAAGTTATAAAAGCATATGGTGGGTGAGTGGACAAGCTCACCTACTTTCTTGGGCATACTTGGCCTATACGGTTGGGCCTACCGCCTAAGTGAAGGTTTAGATATTGACTTGGGCCTAATTGGTTGGGCCTAAGCCCAACTTTTTCGAGCCAAGTTTCGAGCCGAGCCTCGAGCTGAGCTTGGACTTTGTCCTCTCGAGCTCGAGCCGAGCCCTAATATTGGAGGCTCGACGAGCTTCGAGCTCGAGCCGAGCCCTAATATTGGAGGCTCGACGAGCTTCGAGCTCGAGCCGAGCTGATCCTCAATCATTCTCGAGCCGAGCCGAGCCTGGACATATTCGGTCTCGGTTCGGCTCGTTAACACCCCTAGCCTAGATCATGAGGAGAGAGGGAGAAAAATATAATAAAGAATTAAGAAAGAGAAAAAAAGAGGAGAGAGAGGGGGATGATCAGATCGTTGCAACGATCTGATCAAAGGAGGATCAAAGCAAAAAAAAAACTGCAGGAGAAAAATGGAAAAGCAATGCCCAATGACACGTGTACGAAGAAGAGTAAAAGAACTTTCTGCTGGGGCCCACATTGCTGACACTTTAGCCATCCAAGGGCCATTATGACTCCAATCCCCTGGCTCACATTAATCAGAATTTTGTAATGTTGCAAATTTTCGCAACAATTTTTTTGAGTTGTTAATTTGTTTTTTAAAAATTAAAAAATATACCAATGTTTATATATTTTTTTATCTACAAATAGAGACCAATATTGAGTTACTTCCACAAATCTCATTTTTCAGTTAATTTTGTTATCGAAAGTTATATTTATTTCCTTTTAACATTTATCTAATCTCACAAAAATATATTTTCTTATAGAGATAAAATTGAGGATAGAGAATATATAGTGAGGTATGGTAAAATAAAGGAGAGAGAATGTGATGATCCAAAATTGTAGATCATCCATTGGGGTAAACAAATAATGGTAAAATCAATAGTGGATCATGAGTGAGGTGGAAGAGTAAGAAAATAATAAAGTAATTGATGATCCCAAATTTGGGATCATCCATTGGACATGCTCTTAACTTATCTTTTACAAAACATATTATTACTAATATTATTATTACATTGTATTTCATTACTAGTATTACTATTACTATCATTTTATTACTATGCACAACTTTCAATAATAATAATAATAATAAATAAATAAATAATATAATAATAATATATAAATAATATAATAATAATAATAATAATAATAATAATTTTATAATAATAATATACTCCCTCCGTCCCACAATACTCTTGACACTTATCAAGGCACGTAGTTTTAGATGATAAGTTGTTGTTTGGTTATCAATTACTCCCTCCGTCCCAGAAAGATCTGAACACTTGTTGGGACACGTAGTTTAAGGTGATAAGTTGTGGTATGGTTATCAAATGTTATTTTATTTAAAAAGTAGATGTGATAAGAGCTGGTGGGGTATTTTTTATTGGAGGAGAGAGAAAGTTGGTTAACTTTTTATTGATAAAAGGTAGAGTGTGGGCCAAAGAATGGTAAAAGAAATAGTATATTAATGGTGGGACCATGCCAAGAATGAAAGTGTTCAAACTAATTTGGGACAAACATAAAAGGAAAGTGTTCAGACTATTCTGGGATGGAGGTAGTATTATTTTATTGAAAAATATATGTGATAGGAGTTAGTAGTTAGTAAAAGTAGTATTATTTTAAGGAGAGAGAATGTGGGCCATGGTTAGAGTTGGTAGGTAGTAGGAGTGGTATTATTTTATTTGGAGGAGAGAGAGTGTGGGCCAATGGTAATAGGTAGAAGGATTAAAATAATAGTGGGTCATATCCAAAAATAGAAGTGTAAAGAGTATTCTGGGACAGATGAAAAAGGAAAGTGTAAAGAGTATTATGGGACATAGGGAGTAATAATAATATTATAATACTAATAATAATGATTTTATAATAATAATAATAATAATAATAATAATATAATAATAATAATAATAATAATAATAATAATAATAATAATACAAATAATATTATAATAATAATAACAATAATAATAATAATAATAACATAATTAGTTTTTTTTAAAGAACACATTAGTACATGAACATACAATTAAAAATAAAAGACCAATGACTCTTGGGTCCAATGGTATGACTTTCTACCTCCCACATGGGAGACCAAGGTTCAAATCTTGGTGGAAGCATATATTTCAATATTGTTGTGGGTGGGGGAGGGGGTTGGGGCTTGTTGAGTCTCTAGGTGAGTGACCCTGTGCGAGGGCAGCCTAGAGGAAATTCATCTTACCACGGGGTTCCCAAAAGGGCCCAAAAAAAATAAAAAATAAAATAACACACATTTTAGGTAAAAAAACATATTGTTCATGTTCAAGGTCCGTTAATAATAAGAATTCAGGTAGTAATGAAAAGAACATCTACTGAAAGAGCATACAAAATCTATTTAAAGAACACATTTTAAAAATAAAAGATAGATGTTACTTTTATATTGATGACATTTTGGATTTAACTAACAACATGTACTTTGTTATTTTATTAATAAATTGATCTTTTTATTAAATAAACCTATAAATATATATAATCACATGATCTTGAACAAAATGGTTAAATATTCTTCTTATATCGTTGTCTCGTTCTATATAAACTTTCTTTTTAAAAATAAGTTAAAATCATTAGGTTATCCCATGCTACTCATGTTTTATATAAACTAATAACATATAATTTATATTATTCTACCAAATTTGTTTAAAAAATAAACACCATATAATATTGTCATGTTCGTTACATGTACAACATCAAAAAGAACATCACATATCAAAATTATTAATTAGAACAAATATAAAAAAGAACACGTACAAATGCCAAAAGAACATTCTTCTCCTTGAACACAAATAGCTTCAAATAGTGCTATCAATGGCATTTATAATAATAGTAACGACATTAATAATAATTACCAATATTAATAATTAATAAGTACGACAATAATAATAATAATCATTTTGAACAAATGTACTAGTAAATAGTAATAGTAATAGTGATAGTAATCGTATAAAGTAATATTAATAATAATAATAATAATTATTATTATTATTATTATTATTATAATAATAATAATAATAATAATAATAATAATAATAATAATAATACTTCCTCCGTTTCTTTTTAAATGCAACAAAGGGGTATTTTTTGTGAGATATAAAATATTTATTTGTTGCATTTAAAAAGAAACGGAGGAAGTAATAATTATTACAATAACAATAATAGCATTAGTAATACTAATAAGTAATAATCATGATAATAATAACAATAATAATAAGTTTTTAAATATAAGCATAATTTGAACTAATCTGATCTGATCTAAAGCGATCGATGCAGTCCGATATGATGCAGTCGATCTCGATCTGAAATAAGCAAAAATAAGGCGAACTGAACATAGCCTTACTTGAAATTGTGGTCTGGGGTGTCTTGGTTTTGGATAAACAAATAAGTGTATAGAGTACTTTTTTTAAGGTAAGATGAAGGGGACTCGCTTGAGGGGGATAAGGGAAAATCGTCACATAAGTCCCATGAGGTTTGATCCATAGACTTCAGGTATATGATGTGGGAAGCGATGTCACTACTCCACTACCTCAACCTCATAAGTATATAGAACACTACTTATTAGTTTATGTCTATAAAATTGCCCCTTCCATTCTCTCCTCGAAAAAAGTACGTACTAACTAGTTTATAATATGAATCTTACTAACGGAGGCCTGGGGCGTTGGATAAGCACTAAATATATTTCCTGAAATGGTATAAATCTTGGAATGCATTCCAAAATCACGCGTCAATCGGTATGACTAATGTTTAGATTCATTGAATATTATCGATCTACTTTGTATTTACGGGGACATATATTACTAATAGAATTTAGCAAGCTAGTACATCAGAATATATTTTTATTACTTTATGTTATGGTTCTTTTGAGGCCGGTGAAATTATTTAGTCTTTAACAAAAACTATATACAATTTATATAAGATAGAGTACTACTGTCTTTGGGGAAAAAAAAAACTTAGTATGTATGTGTTATTAAGGTTATTTATATATTTTAAAATTACATCTCAAACGTCATTACATGATAGTCTGATATAAGTTGACTGCTCTATAAAATTCAACTGATATGAATTATAAAATATTTAAAGAATAAAACTAAAGTGATATAGTTAAATTTTATATGTTATACATGTCTTATCAATTCAACAATATGATGGGCACGATATTTTAGGTCTTTGACTTCTCATTCTATAGTTGATAGCGGATTTTTTTTCTTCTTAATTATAGTTAATGGAAAGTGGGCGCAATAAATAAGAAAGTTAAAAATCATGGTGAGTCATTGAGTCCAACAATAAGAAAAAATTGAGACCTAAAAATTTAGAAAGCTAATGGGTCATAAACTCATAATTGCTTAGTGGGTATGAAAAATTGTTAACCGATCCTTATATTTGTGTCGTCTAATTATCCACTGATACATGAGTATAATATTATTGATTGAGATTTATATTGCATACTAAAGTCTAAAACCTTTGATAATATGGATTCATATAACGTTTTCAATCCTTACATAGTGAGTGTTAAATAGTTTGATCGATTTAAAAAAGGATATTGGGTCTAATTGTTAGAGTTGTGGAATGGTGAATTAGTGATAGATAGGCTAATTATAAAAAAATGTATGTTCGTGCATCGAGGCCAAATATACGTGGGTGATGGAATATAACTATATAAGTGATTACTGGAGTGGATGTTTGAGGTATGGATGATAAAGATATACCATCATGAATGATGGGTATACAAAAATTATGAGTTTTTTTGGGTATGAGAATATATCATTGCACTCGTTCTATTTAATTGTCATCCTCTAATATTAATCAAAATTACGCAGAAATTTTTGCACGCTATACTAATACTATATAATAAACAAGGAATGATGCATCGTGGCGCTTTCCCTTGGAGTGTTTTATTCCATGTAATCTACATACAATACAAAAAATAGAAAATGCATTATTATTGTATAAGATTTGATCTCGTGATCACAAACATATATACTAAAGTCTTAGGCCCGTTCTTTTGGACTGAGAGAAACTGAACTGAACGGAACTGAACTAAACGGAACGGAATTGAACTGAACTGAACTGAGAGAAACTGAACTGCAGAGGGTAACTGAACTAAACGGAACGGAACTGAACTGAAAATAAGTCTAAAAGAACAGGGTCTTAACCATTAAACTAAGTGATATTTGATATTATCACTTCAAAGTAAAATATTAATAAATCAAATATATAATTACTCGAGGCGTAGCCCGGACCTAAAAACTAGTTCTAATTATAAAAAAAAAATACTAAGGAATGGATAAAGTAATTATAAATGTATAACTCCAAATGAGAAGTACATATATGAAAATGCGTTCCTAAACAATTGCATAGTATAGGTTTCGACCCCGTAACCTCAAGTTCATATACGAAAGTTTTAACCACTAGACCAAGTTGTATTTAGTGTTATCAATTTAAATTACAATATTGATAAATAAAAATTTTCCTTACCCGTAGCATAGCCCGGACATAAAAACTAGTTTATATTTAATTGTAATTTTACATGTTCTCCTCTAAACTTTTCATATGTATCCGAAAGCCAGAACTCACAAGTCACAAGCCACAAGCCACAAGCCACAAGCTTGAGTAGGTTTGGTCTGTAAGACATTTTTTTTTCCTCCAAAGTCTGTAAGACATTAAATGCTTGGAATCCGGTGGGCCTTGATTTCCATCTTTGGAAATGACAAATGAACCCATTACTTGTTCTGGTAGCTCAGAGCGAGGAGGAAGTATGTTTGGTAAAAAATAACTGAAAATAGATCAGTAGGCCTTCGTGACCCCCCTCTAGCCCCCCTACACATCCCCCGGTCATTCTTTTATAAGAAATACTACATGTTATTTTTATCAATTTACTTTATATTTTCGCGTTATTCACATACTTTACTTTAATTATCATTTGTGATTTATAACTAAGGAAAAATATAGTCATATGGACTTAGATAAATTAATACAGAGCTTTGCAAATTAACCATTTGATATGTTTTGAGATTTATCTTTATTGGCTATTTGGGAGAATTAATGATTCCAGTTGAAGTAGAATTATATACTCCCTGAGTCCCAGAGTAATTTGAACACTTCCCTTTAATATTTGTCTTAAATTAGTTTGACCACTTCTTTTTTCGTGATGGTCCTATTATTATTATTATACTACATCCGCTTCTAAATACATGCAACATTATAAACTTTGTACTATTCACATTATTTTTTTTTTTACTATATTTCAAAGCTAGTATTTAAAAACAAATTATATCACATACTATATTGTTGGATTAGTCTTAAGTGTAAAAGTAATAGTGCATTGTCATGTGTGAAAGTCAACATGTTGCATGTATTTAAAGACAGAGGAATAATTATATGTCTTACACCCCTTTGGCCCACACTCTATCTCTATTAATAAAAAAAAACCCAACTTTATATCTTCTTCAAATGAAAAAAATACCCCACCAACTCTTATCACATCTACTTTTTAATAAGATAATATTTGATAACACTACGACTTATCACCTTAATCACATGTCCCAATAATTGTTTGGATTTTTTTTGGATGGAATGAGTATATATAATCTCAAATTCCTAATATTCAACCAGCTGCTAGTTCATTTGAAAGCATTTTACCCAAGTTCATCATGTTTAAAGGTCATTTCGCAAGGTAATGCATATTTTTAGCTTAAATTTGAACATATCATGTGATGTCTAAACTAGCAACACGACTCGAACTAATATATTCACCACCATAACCTAAATGACATACGTGTTGCTTCTAACTCTGAATAACACTTCATTTAGCAAGCAAATTTTTCCAAGCTTAAATTGTTCAAGACTTCCCATATTTGGCTTGTAAGAGCTTGTAATGCTCCGTGATAAGAGGTTTTTAGTGTGTCGTTAAGGCACTAAAAACCGCTTCCCAAACAATATTTGTAGTCCTAACAAGCAATTACTAAGAGAATAGTAAGGGCAAGTCAAGGGTCGATCCACAGGGAAATTGGGATTGATTAGAGTCTATCTAGTCTAGACTACCTAATTGAAAGGTATTTGGGGGTTTAAAAGATGTTTGGTAACAATTAAGACTATCTATCAGCTAGAACAAGCAAAAATCACGAGTTTAAATATCAAATAAAGACACTAGAGTTAAGGCTACTAGTATGAATAAGAACGGATGATGATTGTTAATGCGATTGTGAAGCAACAAAGACGATTATGCAAGGTTTAGTTCTCCTCTAAAATACTTGAGTCCTCTCTCGAATGGTCCTCAAGAGTAATCGCTTAATCTATCAACTAAATCCTCTCTCGAATGGTCTTTAGTTAATTGATTAAGAGATTCGATAAGTTTGGAAAACCCCTAATGAAGGATCCCCTTAATTTCCACCCAATATCTTGGTATAGAAATTAAGTTGATTCTTGGGGATGATAAAAGAGTTCAAAATCCGATTTAAGAACATTTGAAATCAAAATACCAAAGTATAAATGTGATCAATATCTATCCTAAGGTCTCAAAACACCAAGATCAATGCATAAACTTCTCCATACATCACAATCACATCAACAACATTTTTAAAACCCTAATTCATACTTTCACCCTAACCCTAGATATGAAACTACTCACTAATCATGGAGTTAAAGCAATTAAACAATGAATCTATGACTAATCTAAGGTTAAACATGATTAAGAAATTATTAAACTAATAGAAATCGCAATTATTAAACTAAGAGAATGAAGATCTTAAATAATATGAGAACATAAACAAACACCAAGAGAATGAAATAAAAACTAAAACTTTGAATTGAATTGAATGAAAAGTACCTTGAATGTATTGGAAATCACAAACTATGATCAACAATTCTCAAATCTCAATCAAACTAAAGTGTTTTCTCTCTAATACAAAACCTAGAATATTGTGTAGAAACTAGAATAAAGCGTCCCCCCTTTACTCCTCTCGAAAAGAGGGTTTAATGATCGAATGTTTTCTTTCCGGATCGTGAGGTGCGGGCGCACCAAAAGGAGGTGCGGGCGCACCTTGCTCAGGTGCGGGCGCACCAGACTTCAGGTGCGGGCGCACCTGAGTCTTCTGCCTCAGGGTGGAATTCTCTTCGTCAAATGGTGCGGGCGCACCAGATGAAGGTGCGGGCGCACCCTTCTTTCTGATCTGGTCGGATAGTTCAACTTAAAACGAGCATAACTCTTTCGTTTTAGATCCAAATCAAGCTTATGACCAGTTGTTGGAAAGCTATCGAAACAAGCTTTCACCTCCAACTCGAATTACCTTCATCTGATTTGTGGTTTGAAAGTTATGTTCATTTGAAGTTCGATGTAAAAGATATTATTGTGCAATGTACTCCTTGGTGCAAGCGGACGTGGGGCATAGTGTGAGCGCACCATTTATCAACGTGTGCTATTTTCATTGCTTTCTTGGCCGACTCTATAGCTCGTAGCCATCTTAGTTAGTTCCACCTATATTAAGAACATGGCAAAACAGGGTGAAAGCAAATGTACTAGAAATTCGGTCAAAAATGACTAAAAATCTAGCAAAATGTCACTATGATCAAGAATGATCAAGTGAATGAAATAGAAGGGGAAAGGGAGAAGAAAGAGGGAAGAAAGGGGAGAAAGAGGTTCAAAATGAGCTAAACAGGAGTGCATAAAGTGCGTTAGAAATGCACTTATCAAACTCCCCAAGCTTAGCATTTTACTTGTCCTCAAGTAAAACAAGAATGAGAAAGAAGCAAGAGAAGAGGAGAAAAAGATGAAAAAGAAAAACCATGCAACAAACCAACCTAAATGCTCTATATGCTAAGCTACAAACATGACATGCAAGCTAACCGAGTTCATAATAAGATTTAGGAGACCAACCAAACACAAGAGGAAAGATGACTAGGAAGCACAAGAGTGACTTAAGGGATCTAATCCACCAATCAACCGAGTCCCCTTGAAAAATAGGCTTTCTAAGAGTGATTTCTCACTCCTCTCCACTTCCAAGTCCCGAGTTTGACTCCCCCCTAGGGATGCTCAACCATAATAGCTCGCCTCTACCACATTTTGATGACCCTCATCATGACTTGCACAAAATCTCACCCGCCACTACTAATTGACCAAGTCCAATCTAGAAGTCAAAAGGGACTTTGTTTAGGTTGTAACGGGGCTAGGTTAAAGGTGTGGATAACAATTTAGGAATGTGGTGCAAAAAGGGTAAAGTGGAGTACACTAGGGGTAAAAACTCCCCCAAGCTAGTCCAAACACCAACTCAAATCGAAATCTCACACATCTTTGATTATCACTTTGATTTTTACTTTTTGGAACACATTTTTTTTTCTCAATTATTTGCTCTTTCTTTCTTTTCAATAGAAATCCAAATAAAGCACTAAGAGCATTCTTTCTTTCTTTTATTTCCTTTCTCAAAATTTTCCTCAACTTTTGCAAATGTAAACGCACATTATTTCACTCTCAACCAAAGACTTAGTATCAAAACAACTCAACTCAACTCAACACAAGCTAGACATGTACTCCACTTTGGGGAAAGTTTGGCCATGACTCATTATGTGGGTTAAGCAAAAATAGGATAGAAAGGCTCAGATGGGTTGAGAAGCGAATATCATGCGGGTATTCAAGCTTTTGGCTCTGTAGCTCCTATTACTAGCAAAAGAAACGCCCTAAATCATTCTCCTAGAGGCTCGATCTTATGCAATCTTGGGGAGCTAAAATGCAAGTCACAAGTTAGGCGGTCAATGGCGAGGGTTGTAAATGAGTCTTACCAGGTTCGTGGCCCTCCTTTGGGGTTCACCGCACAAGGGACAAGGCAATCCAATCAACCAACTCGCCTAGTTTCAAAAAGACTCTACCAAAAGTTATCGTTCTCAAAGATCACCTAAAGTCACACCAAGGCTTCCAAAACCATCAAGTCGAATGCAAGGAAGGTCTTCCAATCAAGTTATGAACACTCTTAGCCACAAATCATGCATGCAACCAAACTAATCTAAATGCATAAAAATGGGGGGAAAAAAGACGAAAAGAGAAAGAAAATCTTTTTTGTTAGTTTCTTTTATGCAAACCTAACATGCAAATATACTAATATGAACCTAATTACAAAAAGGAGGAAGAAAATGTTGAGATAGAGAGAATACATGCTAACTCCCCCAAGCTTAATACAAACTCCGTCCTCAGGGTTGACAAGGAAAGAGAAAGTAAGGGAGGAAGTAAGGGCACAAAATCAAGCAAAAATCCAAACCAAATAAGATAAGGAGAAATGTCTCATAATACCTGCCAGAAAGTGCTCTTTTAGGATCTCTAGCTAGACCTTACCACTAAATAATTTGACAAAGATCTCAATAGTTTGTCATAAGCATTAGCACACATTTCACAGTGGATCAAATAGGTATGACATAAACAAAGAGCATGCACAAATTTCAATGGGTCTATATGCTTACCAAGTGATGAGTGTTGAAAATAATGAAATTTCCAAGAGAATCCTGGAAAGTATGAAGAACAATCATCAAAATTCAAATAAAAAGAACAAAACAATGAGTTCTCCTTTTGATGGTCCTTGCAACTTTTAAGCTCGATCCCGTCCTCGATGACTTCCATTTGAGTCTTGTAAAGGTTTAAAGAGGCCAAAGGCTCTTCCAATGGTGAAACTTTGAGGAGAGGGAATAAGATGGGGAAGGAAGGAACTAAGTCGAGTTTCCTTGAAAAGGGAATAGGAAGAGGACGAGTAGAAACAAAAGTCTCATCAACTACTTCTTCAACATCATTAGACTCTATAGTGTAAACTTTCTCAACAAATGATTCCTCTACTACGGGGTTCTCATCCATATCCCAATCATCATCATCTTCATTGATTATAGTTGTGCAAGAGTGATTTTGATTGTTGATAATTCGACCCAAAGTTTCAATTGATCTTTTACTAGATTCGACAAAGTTTTCCATCATAGAATCACACCTCTTTAACAAGCACATATTTTCTTTGAGTGAATCAAGAATTTCAGAATATATATGTAGTTCACAACTAGAGACATCTTCTAAATTTGAGAAAGTAGTATTTCCATGGTCCCACTCATAAGTGTCTCTAGATAGCCACCCAAAGAAACCCCATGCTTCATCAAAGTGCTGGCATCGAAATTCACCATTAAACATAGACTCCAACACTTCTCTTGTATGCATATTTAGACCTTTATACATCACCTCACACATCTCCCAAATCTCAAGTCTATACTTAGTTAGAAGAGTGTTCTCAAATCTCTGAAAATAATTCCAAAATGGTTCATCCTCATATTGAGGGAAAAAGATGTTTGCCATATTTTTTTTGGAATTCTCTTAAAAGAAGAAAAAAAAATATATACAAATTCCTAGACTCATATACACGACACTTACCAAATAATATAAAACAAGATAAAAAAAAAAAAAAGCCAATAAAAAAAAGAAAAAAAAAAAAAAAAAAAAAATATCAATTAAGCAATTTCAAACTAAAAAAACTTCAATCAATAGCACAAAATCCCCGGCAACGGCGCCATTTTGATAAGAGGTTTTTAGTGTGTCGTTAAGGCACTAAAAACCGCTTCCCAAACAATATTTGTAGTCCTAACAAGCAATTACTAAGAGAATAGTAAGGGCAAGTCAAGGGTCGATCCACAGGGAAATTGGGATTGATTAGAGTCTATCTAGTCTAGACTACCTAATTGAAAGGTATTTGGGGGTTTAAAAGATGTTTGGTAACAATTAAGACTATCTATCAGCTAGAACAAGCAAAAATCACGAGTTTAAATATCAAATAAAGACACTAGAGTTAAGGCTACTAGTATGAATAAGAACGGATGATGATTGTTAATGCGATTGTGAAGCAACAAAGACGATTATGCAAGGTTTAGTTCTCCTCTAAAATACTTGAGTCCTCTCTCGAATGGTCCTCAAGAGTAATCGCTTAATCTATCAACTAAATCCTCTCTCGAATGGTCTTTAGTTAATTGATTAAGAGATTCGATAAGTTTGGAAAACCCCTAATGAAGGATCCCCTTAATTTCCACCCAATATCTTGGTATAGAAATTAAGTTGATTCTTGGGGATGATAAAAGAGTTCAAAATCCGATTTAAGAACATTTGAAATCAAAATACCAAAGTATAAATGTGATCAATATCTATCCTAAGGTCTCAAAACACCAAGATCAATGCATAAACTTCTCCATACATCACAATCACATCAACAACATTTTTAAAACCCTAATTCATACTTTCACCCTAACCCTAGATATGAAACTACTCACTAATCATGGAGTTAAAGCAATTAAACAATGAATCTATGACTAATCTAAGGTTAAACATGATTAAGAAATTATTAAACTAATAGAAATCGCAATTATTAAACTAAGAGAATGAAGATCTTAAATAATATGAGAACATAAACAAACACCAAGAGAATGAAATAAAAACTAAAACTTTGAATTGAATTGAATGAAAAGTACCTTGAATGTAT
Organism: Beta lomatogona; assembly: GCA_947646795.1. Taxonomy (NCBI): domain Eukaryota; kingdom Viridiplantae; phylum Streptophyta; class Magnoliopsida; order Caryophyllales; family Amaranthaceae; genus Beta; species Beta lomatogona. The sequence continues at coordinate 65,891 of CANSNZ010000823.1, forward strand.
TGGAAATCACAAACTATGATCAACAATTCTCAAATCTCAATCAAACTAAAGTGTTTTCTCTCTAATACAAAACCTAGAATATTGTGTAGAAACTAGAATAAAGCGTCCCCCCTTTACTCCTCTCGAAAAGAGGGTTTAATGATCGAATGTTTTCTTTCCGGATCGTGAGGTGCGGGCGCACCAAAAGGAGGTGCGGGCGCACCTTGCTCAGGTGCGGGCGCACCAGACTTCAGGTGCGGGCGCACCTGAGTCTTCTGCCTCAGGGTGGAATTCTCTTCGTCAAATGGTGCGGGCGCACCAGATGAAGGTGCGGGCGCACCCTTCTTTCTGATCTGGTCGGATAGTTCAACTTAAAACGAGCATAACTCTTTCGTTTTAGATCCAAATCAAGCTTATGACCAGTTGTTGGAAAGCTATCGAAACAAGCTTTCACCTCCAACTCGAATTACCTTCATCTGATTTGTGGTTTGAAAGTTATGTTCATTTGAAGTTCGATGTAAAAGATATTATTGTGCAATGTACTCCTTGGTGCAAGCGGACGTGGGGCATAGTGTGAGCGCACCATTTATCAACGTGTGCTATTTTCATTGCTTTCTTGGCCGACTCTATAGCTCGTAGCCATCTTAGTTAGTTCCACCTATATTAAGAACATGGCAAAACAGGGTGAAAGCAAATGTACTAGAAATTCGGTCAAAAATGACTAAAAATCTAGCAAAATGTCACTATGATCAAGAATGATCAAGTGAATGAAATAGAAGGGGAAAGGGAGAAGAAAGAGGGAAGAAAGGGGAGAAAGAGGTTCAAAATGAGCTAAACAGGAGTGCATAAAGTGCGTTAGAAATGCACTTATCACTCCGCTTAATACTTAGTGTTGTTCTTAGATTTCTATGAACTAATTTTAAATATATTCAACCTATGTAAAAAAAAAGTACCTTAACAACTTGTTTGGATATAAGCATCTCATTTCAAATTCTGTAATTTAATCAATTCCATTGTTTGGATGAGTAAGAATTTGAAATCCAATAATATAGCCCAAATTCAAGAAAGAATTTGAAATGACATATTTTTTCAAGTCATTTCAAATTACCCAGCTACTCTTTCAAACTCATTCTCTCTCCATTAAAGCCAACTCACTATCTCTCTTGCTCTATAACCTAATAACCATGGCTATATTCTCTCCTCCTCCATAGCCACTCTTTCTCTCTCCTCCACCTATTGGGTTATGCTAACGATTTTCTTCACGTGTTAGGAGCAGTCATCGCAACACAACCACCTCAAATTCAATAACTTTTTTAAAATTTACACTAATTCGAATGTTTTATTTGTAATCCTTTATTCTCTATTTTTATTTTGGCAATTTGATATTAACAGACAATAATTTGGTTGGAAAAAAGTTGTTTCAAGAGGAACTTTACTAAATGAAAGTGATTGTGTGTTTGTTGTGGTTTGGTATATTTAAGTGAAAATTCATAGCTTTGGGCTTCAAAATCAATGGGAAATGATCAAAAACTAAAATTTGAGTTTCTTATTTATACTTTTGTTGTATTTTTTTTCATTTTTCGTGAAACTTTAATTTTGGAAATGAATTTCAAAGTATTTGGTAAAAGATGAATTTGAAATAGTAGATTCGAATTTTTAGTTTTTTTTCCAAACAAAATATTTGGAATTGAATCCAAGGATTTCAAGTTCTGGATTTGAAATCAAACACTTGAACTGAAATCACCATTCCCAAACACAAACTAAAGACACTTTTTAAATTTGTAAAGAGATGACTAATATTTCTAAAACAAGTCCACCACCACCCCCACCACTTAGGGTTTGTTCTGTTCAACCTAATTTGTCTTATCTTATCTGATCTGATCTGATCTTATCTCTTATCTTATTTTATTCTGAAATGAGTGAAGATAAGTTGAACAAAACATCTTATTTATCTTATCTTATCTGATCTGATCTTATCTTATCTTATCTTATATAGGTTAAAATAAGTTAAACAGAATGGACCCTTACTAACCACCAATGTCAAAACTAAATTGGATGGGTTAACCAAACTATTCCCTCACCACTATCTCAAAAAAGCCATTACCCACTTGACAAGTTGACAACTCGATCACAAACAACAAAAACAAAAAGGAGAGGTTGTACCTTTAGATCAAAAAATTAAATATATTAATCAAAGTCTTGTTTATTCTAATACTCTAATTAAAAACAAAGGATTGTACCTTTCTTTACATTTCAAAACAAAAAAAAAAGGAAAAGAATTGTACCTTTCTCCAATTTTTATGACCATAATTATTACTAGTAATTTCCACTAAAAACATCAACATCCAAAATTCAAGTACTATCAAAGATAAACAAAGAAACCCTCATAGGATCATGCATTGCACATGAAACTATAGTACATTTCATATCTTGTCTTAATTACTGAAAATAATCAAAGATTTTCAACAGATCTAATAATTTGGTCGTTGTACTATTATTACCACTCTGGATGTAGTAGTACTACTGTACTAATTACAGTAGATTAAAAGTGCAAAACCAAAAAATTCACCACCACCTTATCATCATCTTTATCCAATTATTTCTTTTTTTTTTTTTACTACCTTAATAGGACTTTTCTTCATTTTATGTCATTTCTATTGCCTTATCTTCTTCTCTGCAACAAAGTGTACGTTTCTTCCCGTACACCTTATTACGTGGCTACATCTAATATGATCTTATCGACACGTGGACCGATCATATCTTCAATTTTCTCCTTGTGGGTCCCATCTGAGCTGTTCGTCAATATTACTGCTCTAGAATTTTCCTCATTTTTGTACTAATCGTAATTTTTATTTTCCTTTTTTTTTTTTTTCTCTTTGTGTCCTTTCGAATTCTAAACCCTACAAAATGTGGAAAATATCAGGGTCTATTTCCAAGAAAACAGCGCAAATTTGCAAATTTTCTCTCTCCTCAAACTACAGTTATGAGGTGCTGCAAACAAGAAGGTCCATTTTTTAACAAATTTTATAAATTTCTAAGCTTTAATTTCTAGTTATTTTCTCCAAAAATCGTTTGATTTTTGTTGTGTGCATGTGTGCTTAAAGTTTGAATCTTTTTGAAGTATAAAATATAAGGGAAATTCGAAGTTATCAATTTTTTTGTGGGTATATGAAATTTGAGCTGTTTGTGATCCAAAAATTTCATACAGATGTGTTAGATTTGATTTTCAGTATTATTTTGTACTGGGTTTATGCTGATTATTGATGATGTTTGTGCATTAGGGTTCTTTACTTTTTGTTTCCTTTTTTTTTTTTTTTTTTTGGAAACAATTTTGTTTCCTTTTTTGGAATTTATGTAGTACTATTTGATTTATTGGGTTTTTGGTCGTCTCTTTTATTTGACAGTTACTGTACCTCATGAAGCAAGTTGTTTCCAACAAGAAATTTAGGGTTTCTGGTACGTTCCTCTTTATGATTTTCTTAATTTTACTAATTATATGCTGCTTTCATTAGTTTAATATACGTTGGATTTTTAATATTTGGGATTATATATATGGATTCGGATGTTGGTCCGTTACAACTTATATATTGAATCAAAATATTCATCTCAGATTTTTTATTTATTAGTAGATATTATTTGCTTTGGTTTTATGATTAGTTCTTGTGTCTTGTTCATGATTAATTGGGGCTTGATTCTGGGATTTCTTTATCAGTATGGTGAATGTTACAAGAATTATTGTATTCTGTTGGAATATAAACCTTCTGGTACTTTATTAGAAAAAAATCATGCATGTGATAGTGTAGCATAAACTAATGATGGATCTTTAATCTATTGCTACTTGGCCATGTTAAATAGCCAAAGTTGCTGAAGAATATCTACTTCTATCGGACGATATCAGTTCATTGTTCCTGTTGTATATACTCCATTCACAATAACTTATTGTGCACCGGAAACCATATGATATAGTCGGTTTTCATTTGATATAGTTAGTTTTTGTTTGATATAATCAATTTTTGTATGATATAATCATCTTTTATATAGTGAGTTTTTGTATGTTATAGTCAATTTTCTGATATAGTCGGGTTTCGTTTGATATAGTCAGCTTTTGTTTAATATAATCAGTTTTTGTATGATATAATCACCTTTTATATAATCACTTTTTGTATGATATAGTTAATTTTCTGATATTATCTGTTTTCATATGATATAGTCGTTCTTTTTCTAATATAATCGGTTTTTGTGTGATAAAGTTAGTTTGGGTGCTCAATAAATTATTGTGAACCCGGTCCACCCAAGACGTTTTGTAATACAATTACCATTTGCTTTTTTCAAAGTCAAACCTTAGTTGTCACCTATGTAAAATAAAAAAAAAAAGCTGGCATGATTGATTTTATTAGATTTATTTCAATTTGTACATGTCAAACTTTAAATTTTCATAATTTTTATTAATACAAAATCTCTATTATATATGGGAACTCTTGAGTCTTGAGCACTTTGGTGTCCACCCTCTTTTACCATACCCTTAATTAAAAACCAACTATAACTTCTCTAATTTTTGTTTTTTTAATAAAAGAAAAATAGATATAGTGAATGGAAAAACTACAATCACAACTCCTACCACCATCTTTTTATTTGCTTTTGCACGCATCGCGTGCATATAAGACTAGTAAAAAATAATTGAAAGGTCAAAGATGTGTCTTGGAAACTGTGTATAAAGCAAATTGAAAGCGTATCTAGGGACGGAGGGAGTATTTACTACCTCCATTTTATTTTTACTACCTCCATGTTCTTTTCTCTTTTCTTGAACTAGAGTAATGTGCGGTAGAACATCAATACATACTCAATTCGCTCCTTAAATCTAAAAGATCTTTCTATTTATGGTCAAAGTTAGAAAGCTTTGGCATTAATTGGTAATTTCTAAGGAAGAAAAGAACATTTTCATGTGGGATATTGTTTTATTCCTTTCAATGTCTTTTCATAACATAAACTTCTCATAATGTTTTACAAATAAATGCTTGAAGATCTTTGATCAAAGATGTGCATTGGACACTTTGAAAATGAAGTGGGAAGATCTTTAAAGTATGGAGGGATTATGTCTTTGTTTGAAATACATGTCCTAGTCCGAAGGGAATTTGATAGGAACATATTAAAATAGTTCTTTCAAGCATAGACTATTAGAGTAAAATGGGATTGATGCTTACTATGAGATGTCACCTATAGTGAAGTGAAAAGTGAGACAATGATTTCATGGCGGAGTAATAAATATGTTAGCTAAAGTTAATAGTAAAGTATTCTTTGCTTTATCTAGAAAAGACTTATTTATTGAAATGATGTATGTTATTTGAGAAGAAATCTGTATCCTTTTGTTTCATCCTTTGCTAAATTATCCCTTCCTCTTTTTATTAGTTTGACCATTTTGACTTTCATGTTTGCCAACTTTAACCACTCCTATCTTTAACAAGCAATCAGTTTGACATTATGAAAGTTGAAAATATACATAGAGTCAAATCTAAAAACATTCTATCAAATATTGTATGTTATAATATAATTCCTCCGTTTCATAATTTTGCCAACACTTCCAAATTTGCGGTCTCCGATGCACTACTTTGACAATTGATATCTTCAATTATATATTAATGGAAGCTATGAAATTTTGATATTTTTAAACTACGTAATGAGACGGATCTTACCTAACAAGATTCGGCATGACTATTTTTTTCCTTATATAACGGTGAGAATTTGTGGGCAAAGCTTATAAAGTTTGGCCTTGAAAGTGCAAGTGTTGCAAGAATTATGGAATAGAGGAATTATTATTGAAAGATGTGGTCAAATTGCTATATGTGATTAATCCAAAAGTCAAAGTGGCGGTTTAGTCTTTTAAAGTGGAATTTTGATCTTTAAAGTCTAAACTACAGCACAAACACCTCAATTATTTTTTGGGCAAACATTTAGTAATCTTTGAACTTCTTAACTCCAAGTCCCCCCCCCTTTTTGTGAGATCTAACACGTTTTGGTTGATTTTAATATGTGGTGGTCAAAACTAAACCTATTTTACATCATTTTTATGGCCTTCATTAAATGAAGTGAAGTGGTTGAATTAATGAGTCCACTTGGTATTCAGCCCAGCTTGAAGACCTAGGGGGTCTTAGGCAGAGATTTTTAGCTTTATCCTTGCAACTCGACAATTCATGACTTTAATTGCAATGTTCAAACAATTCAAATTGCAAAGAATATAACTTTCACCCAGGAATATATGTCCCTATCTTTTACTGAATCAGCCTGTAGCTATTTTTTTCCACATTGCCATGTTTTTAGCCAATATTCAACTTTTATCAATTGTTTTGACGACTTGTGAAACTTTTCGATTCTTTTTTACAATGGCAAAATTGAAATTACAGTATCATTGGCACAGCAACGTGCAATTTCATCCATGTAACAACAATAAGATGTCAAGTTTAAAGGATTTTTCTTGGCTGCCTAATCATTTAAAAGATTTTATATATCATTCTTTGGAACATTCAGTCATAGCATGATTGGCAACCTTGTCACATACGACCACAAATTAGAAGCAACCATAATATTTAACATATACTCCATTCGTTTTATTTTAATCTACTCACTTCACTTTGGGGTAGAATCAAGGAGAAAGTGCAAAAGTATGAGAGAGAAACTGAAAAGGTGGAGAGAGAAATTGAAAAGTGAGAAATTAAAAAATGGGTTAAAATATTAAAAAGTGGATGACATGGGTGGAAACAGAGGCAAAAGTAGATGTGACATGTTACCAAAAATAGAAAAAGCAACAGTGTGTAGATTAAAAAGAAACGGACCAAAAAGGAAAGTGTGTAGATTAAAAAGAAACGGAGGGAGTATATGTATACACACACATAAAGACACACCCACACCGGCCGACATTGTATTATATACATGGGCAGTCCACACCCACACCCGCACCCGCAGACACACACACACATATCATATGCTTTATGTTGTAGCTGTTTAACTCTCATTGTCCCATATACATTTTTGTAGCACAGAACTTATTTTTAATCGTGCACGCAAAGAATCGTCCAAGTCATTTTACATCTTTGCTTCTGTTGAAAATATAGGCCCCAACTTAATAAAAATAGTGAAATAAAAAATTGCATCTTGTTTCCAAAGAGCTTCTCTCATGTTGTTGCTTCTTACTAGGTTTCTAGTTTTAGGCTTCTTGATGTCTTGCAAACTTGTGGTGTTGTGCTTTCAACTTTTCGTTTTTTTTTTTGTAGCAACTCCGAGTCTTATTTGTAGTAATTCAGAGCCTTCAATCTCATAATATTTTTAAGCTTTAAATTGTGAAGTAATGTTTTTGTTTTTGAAAAATCTGTCACTTCTTGCGGTTGCACATGTATTTAGTTGCTTTTATTCAAGAGAGAAATGTTGAGATCCTAGAGTCTATGCTCTACAGTTCTCAGCATCTTGTTTGTAATTTCTTTGGCACTTTCAGTTTTCTTTTTCTCGTAGCTGATTATCATTTATCCTTTTCAGGTTTTGACACTCATAACTTCATCTATATATTGTTTGACGATGAGAGAGAGCACGCTTAGCTTGTTGGCTCATGCAAGAAATTTCATGACTGCGTACATGCGTGCTCTCTCTCATTGTCATATAATCTAATGATGGAGGCAGCCTTTTTTTTACTACCATATTTGACAACACATCACGTAGCTGAATATGAACTCGATTTGGAAATACTCCTTGCTATACTCTTATTATACATAAATTATACCCAAGGTTTGACATCTTCCTGTGAGTTTATAGATATTCATTCTTCTCTTACTATTGTGGCATGCATTTCTTTGACCATTTCATCAACAATTGGTTCTCTTATATGAATTTGTTTTTTTTTATCAAATTGAATTACTGCTCCTTTTGTCGTGCAAATATGCCCTTGCCTTTCACTTGGTTATAAGATCCTTTTATTTCAATTATCTTTTGGAAATTATTCACGAACATTTACATCCAATTTCCCTCTAGAATTATTTATAATACATGAGAGGTGACATCTTTTAAATTCGTGAATCATGGTTTGATTTGTTGAGTGGCTATTATAGTAGAAGGTAGTAGCAAACGCGAATTTGTATGTGGAGAATGGTTGCTACTAGCGAGAACAAGGTATATATTAATGAGTGGACGTGTGATGTTTTACCTCATTTGATTTAGTATTCATGGATCATCATAAGACAAATTATGTAATTCAACAGGTTCGTGGCATTAAGGCAATTGTGATGGTAATGATTAGTTTCTGAACATATGCTTAAGAGGAGTAGCATTAGAGGGCTATACCTACTGTCTTGCTTGTACGCTACAATGGCTTCGTAGAAGTTCATTACATCATCAACCAGATTGTTTTATGGCATTTGATTTCTTCCTTGTTAAGCCACAATTATACTTACTAGAAACCTAGAAATCATTTTCTATAGGGATTTAGGGATCTTTTGGGTACACCACCATATTTCTAACATTATGTCATCCAAGTTTCATGGGTAGTTTGATTTTATGCATGCACATATTTTGGTACAAAGGTTCCTTATGCTTGGTCATTAGGCTGCCAATTGTTATCACCAAGAGTTGCATTCTGCTTTTAGCAATGAAAATGCTGCTTCATTTGAACACGTACGTGAATGTAAATGTGAAATAACGTGTGCTCATCCAATCTTTTGTATATTTTGATGTAGGTTTTGGGGAGATTTGTTCTTTTCAATCCAATACTAGATAGATTCCAGCACTGTTAATTTGCTACTAAATTGTAACATTATAAGTTTCATTTACCTTTTTTATATGTACTTATAATGTTGATGGCCAGTTCTCTCCCTTGTTATTCAGATTAATGCAATTGTGAAGGTGCACATGGCATACCATGTATGTCCACCGTGGACTGATTTGTGCATGCAGGTAAGGAGGTTAATTGTGTTTTTGCTAATTTTGGTTCATTACTATCAAAGTGCAAATATGTCCATTCTTATGTTGTGCATCTGCTTAGTAGAGTAAACCTCAGCCTTTATCTGCAGTTGAGGTCTTTAGTCATCTTCAATCTTCAGTTGCGCATAGTAGTGGAAGCATTGTGCTTATCCTCACAGTCTCTGTTGATGCTCGAGTGTTTTTTTTTTTAAATCCCCCCTCTCCAATTAGAACAAGAATATGTGTTCATGATTGTGGGTGTTGGCATGTGTTTATGTGTCATTGTATGTACGCACCAAAAAAAGTAACTCAATCCCTCCAAATCTCCAAAATTGAGCAACTCTCAAAACCCCCACAGAAGTTACCCTATGCAATAGCAAGTTGACATAGTTAGGTGTTTCCTGCAGAGATCTTGATTTGTAATGCAGCCATAGACGCCCTATATACAGTTGACATACAAGCGTTGTGTACTTCTGTTACAAAAATGTGTAATTTGGCAATGAAACCAAGATGAGATAGGGCTAAATGTGAGTCTGCCCATGACAACTTGAACCAAAGTTGATGTGTCACCTGACATTGTAGAAAGACATGTGAGTGGGATTTACTTTTGTCTTGTAAAAAGTATACATACCTTCGAAGCATATCACTTGTACTAGTATCCATATGAAAGCTCTTAAGTGAAACCTTAGCTTTCTAAATGGAAAATGCCAATGTTGAGTAAAAGCATAGATGAGACCTTGTGATACTGACTTTGACTTATTACCCATCCATATGCTAGAATCTTCACCTAAAATAATGGGAGAACCTAACCTTATACGTAGGAATAAGCTTTTCTTTCTCCATGTCATGATTGGAAGCCTCTTTAAGTGAATATTTATAGATTGCTTACATGGAAAGAAGCACAAGAGCTTCATGAAGTGTGGAAATGGCCGCAAGAAGGATTATCTTGTCTGCATGCTCCTGCAACCTAATAAATTGACCTTCTTATTTAATCTTGGACCTGAGGCATAAAATATTAAGGCAACAAATATGGCTTGTGCCAAAAGGTCCAAAACAAGTGGGGTATATACTGGTTGATGTACAACAATGGTGATACATGCTTATCCATGGAAATTTGATTCTGACTAGTTTTCCTCTGTAGCTCCATCTTTGGACCCAAATTTTTCCATCCTACACCTCCTACTTCCAACTAAAAAGCCATGTCCTACGTGAGATGATAGCTCTTGAAACTTACTACTAGTTTTTTGCTAGAGCTACGATATGGGACCTAAGTCTCGCAGTCCTACACCTTCCAAGTTCCAACTATCCATGTCGCACTTGACAAGATAGTTCTTCCTTTCAGCACCAATCATTGATCTTTTTATAGTCCATGACCTTAATATATAATTGGTCATACTTTCTTCAAGTTGAGATGCCAGAAAGGCATGATCTATCATATTCTCAATATTCTCTTAAATCACATTCTTAAAATGAATTCAGATCTTTATATATGTCTAGGCTCAAGTGCTCAACATATTATCCCATGTTTATCTCCTTCATCTAAAATGACCTTTTTGAATGCTGACCCATCTAGTAAGAAGTTTGTTGATTCGTTCTAAACCCTAAATAATACCCACACCTCTTTAGAATTCTATACCAATAGCTACAGCTTTGTGAGAACTGTCCTGGAGTCTCTATATCTGCTGAATTCGATTCTCATTCTTATCCGTGTTCTTTTCTTTGTAGAGGATATCGGAACAAGTATATCTCCTCATTGTTGAATAATTAACCTCATCTACTGGTATCTCACCTTGTTTCTCCTTAAACACCACCTTATACAACTTGTTTTCATGCTTCATACTTCCATACCGCCAATTCCGTTGCTCATCACTTATTTGATGAGAAAATTTTCTAGTTTAAACCCTTAGCCATTGCCTCTCTGCAATATATTCTTCGATTCTATGCCAATCACTCAGCATAATGAGATTTTTTTCTGGGGCTAAATCATCTACTTGATGTTCCTTGCTTTGTAAAGGATTTTGGGAGATGTCTCCGACTATTATTCGTTTCACCTCATCTTTTGGTGCTAACTTTGTCTTGTCCCTTGGAATCACCTTCTCTTTAGCTTCATACTTTTACGTGCAGTTCAATTGCTCATCACCCCATTCATAAGAAGTATGTCGAGGCTAAATTATGAATCACAACCTCTATTACCTCTTCAGGTCTTAAGCCAATAGCTTAAACACAATGCAATTTTTTTTGTAAGAGTCGCTAGCTCTATTTAATTAGTACACTGCTCCTCATCATCTTGTTAAGGATCTTGAAACGAGTATATCCGACTATCTTAGTTGAACCTTCTTCTGGTTGTAAGTTTGCTTCTCCCTTTGAACCACCTTCTCCAACTTGTTCTTGAGTTCCATCCTTCTGCAGGCCAATCTTGTTGTTTGTCAACCGAGGTAATGTACCTCAAAACTGAAGCCTTTCTTTTCCATGTGCTTATGTAAACCTTTTTGTTACATACCTTCAAATTATCATCAAAGAACTTATAAAACTACTTTTAACCTTAGTCCACATGTTTCTACATTGAAAAGGTGATGGTTGCCACTACATTGTAAAGACTAAAGGAGAAAAAAAGAAAATCAAACAAGGGGAAGAGGAATTTGTCAAGGATGGAGGACACGTAATGCTGACCCTTAACCAAAATTTGTGCTTTACTAATTGGAGATCACGTAACTCACCATCTCATGAATTGAAACCTGGAAGTGTATGCTCTCATGTAAGCTGTCCTCCCCCTCCCTTTCAAGAAGCTGAAGATCCCCACTGCATTGTAGGAGACTAGAGGAGCAAAAAAGTGATCCAGGTAGGGGGGGATCGGAGAGTTACCTAATTTGCTAAGCTAACCCTCTGCGAACGGTGATCCAAAAAAGGTGAAATGTTACATACAAGTGGTATACTTGTGGGCTAATGTAACAAAATTATTTAGTGATTGTGTTCATGTACCCATTGTCGTAATGCGAATTAGGAATTGCTGGATAATCCTCAAGGAGGGAGGACACATGATACCAACTTTTAGATTGACTCAACATCTCGATTAGAACTTGGAAGTGTTTGCTTGTGAGCTAACCTCTTTCTCCCGCAGGCCACAAATTGAAGTGTCCCTCGCATATCTCTTTCCCAGACATTAGATTGATCTAGATAGCTACAAATCTCAAGATGTCATCCATCCTTAAAAGCAAATTCTCTGAAGCACTCACTAGAGGTGGAAAGGCCAGCCTAGTCCCTTTACCTAGCCCTTTCCTATGTTCTCTTGAAATATTCTAACTATGAAAAGGTCTAAACTGCCCGCTCACTCTTATAAAAGCACTGCATTTTTGTTACAACGGTACAACCTCTAATGGGAACCCGCTCTATGATTTTCCCTTTACCATCACCTGTATAATAATACGACATCCTCACTGGTAAAGATTGGAGCCAAATCTCTAACCAACTCCTTAACTATACATACACTCTTAATTGAGATTTTATGCCTTTTTTCTCCTCTCCCAAGAGATGAGGGATAATTGTATTACAATTTGTGAATGATACTATAATTTGGTTCAAGGATGGTTATGACTTATGACAGAATGGTGTTGGTTACTGTAAGATACGTGTAAGTTAGAGGGTTTTCTTTGATGTTCTAATGTTTTATAAAGAAACAAAATGACCAAATTCGCATCATAAATCTTCTCTTCACAATCACCCTTGTGCATGACATAAACCATGGTTTATCGAGTAGTGCGTATATTGTTGTCTTTGCTTGATGACCTGTACTATTTGTAATGCAGTTATAAATAGTTTAATTTGAGCGATAATGTAAACAAAGAAAGGGGCTAGTTAAGATAAGTATGTGCAACTCCTTTGTCCTGTACTTTTTTTATCCTAGGGTTGGGAACAAATATTGCCGATAAAACATTGTTTGAGATAATGTGCTCATTAGGGTATCTTGGGGAGTAGAAAGTGTTTATAGAAGATACTTGAAAAACAATTTGGTGGCCTTATAATAAGGAAGTATCAAAAACTTGAATGGTTAGGAGTTGCCTTTCCAGAAAGCAAATGCTACTGCCTAATGCCTACTAGCAATGTTGATTGGGGGAGAATAGGCTTCTCATGATTTCTTCCTCTCTTATATACAGAGCAATTTCCTTAGCATATTAATTATTACCTCCATGATGTGCTTTTTATCTCGCACATATAAATGTAATTTTTGATGTGGTAAACATAAGGAGTTACAATAGAACTTTTGGCCCTTGATAATTTTGTTAGAAGATATTGTTTTCCTAAGTGCACCTAACATCTAGAATTGGCATATCTTGGCTGCAACTTGCAGTCAGATGTGAGAGTTAGGTAGGTAGGCAAATGCTTGGAGTAATTAATGCCAAAGGATAGTTATCAACTTTTTATGCTTACAACTCTTAGGTCCTTAGTCATGATAAAAATTGTTGAAGATTGAAGTGAACATATAAGATTGTACTTCCCTTTCTAGGATCCTGTTGGAGGGAGGCGGTTCTTCATAATCTCTGATGTTCATAAGACTTTCCATGTTCTGGGACTTGGCATCTGAATCAGTTAGTTCCTAGTCACCTGAAGTCCCCAACATGACCTTTATCAAATACGCGTACATGATACTTTTCCAGCATTGCAATTAGGGTTTGGATATTACTTAATTCACAGTACGAGGATAGGCACGAGAACACAATTTGGTACCTACCTCTGTTAAATTAGCCCGAAAGTATACATGTAAATTTTACCCTTTTCAGATGGAGGTTCACTGTGTTTTAGCAAAGGTTCAGCGAACTAGGTTACATCGGCTTGGATATTGGAAGATTTCGACTGAAAAAGATGGAATACATTAGCAAGCAGGCTGTGTATGTAATGACCTTTGTAATTTGTAAACCACAGCTGAGGAGGGAGCTGTGGTGGGTTGGTCTTGCTGTCAAAAGAATCTGAACTAGAGAGATGCCAGTGATGGGCTTCTGTACTTTTTATTTTTTGTTTCATAGGCACTCATTAAAATGCAATGTGATGTTTAAGTCTATTCAGCAGGTAACACTCATTGGCTGTGAGAAGACCAACTAAACTGGTTTATATCTGTGACTGTCCTCTATTTTGACAGAATGACGAGTTGCTTAATTAGATCCGCTGTCCTGACCCCAACTAATTTATGTGTTTATCAAACACGTATCGCCAAAACCAGCATTTTATAGCTACTTGTAGTTGTCTCTTGGAGACTTGTAGTTACAGGCTGTTGCTTAGACTCATTGACGTTATACATGCGTAGAAGATGGATTTAAGTAGCTTTATACTGTTGTTTGTTATTTTATTCGGTAATTATGTGATCATGGCCTGATTTACTCAAATATATCACATTAATTAGGGCTTTCGGATATACAATCCTATATCTGGCTGTTTTCCTGGGTTTCTTCTTATAGTCTTGTTGATTGTTTTGATTTTTTTGTTTATTATATTTAGTTTGCGTATTGCCCCTTGCCTTTCCTTTTGAACACCGTTTTGTGGTTGAAATAAGGGAAAGCTTGATTTACATGAACAAGAGCAATGTTTTGTTCTGTTGTTTCCCAAAAGTGCTCCAATTTTGGTGTTTTAAATTATTTTTGCATTGAGAATTATCAATTTGGGTTTGTTACTGATCTCTGAGACTTGACCGACTAAACTAGCTGCTATCTACGAGTATCCCCTATATTAACGAAACGAGGAGTTGCTATTTAAATCTGCACAGGTGGTTAACAAACCTGCAGTATCACCAGAACCAACAGTGAGTAGCTACTTGTCACTTGGAATGTATGTTATTGATGTAGGGTTCATGATTCGTATGCTGAAGCTGGAATTAGGTAGCTCATTACTGTAGTTTTTAATAATTGGTAATTGTGTGATCGTGTGCTGATGCTATTTAAACCTATCACATCTACTTGGGTTTTCAAATATATACGACTGAAGAACAGCTAGGTCTGGCTGGTCTGCTGGAGTTTCTTCAAATGTTCTTGTTGATTTCTTTTTATTTTTTAGTTTATTATCTAATTAGATTATCTTATCCCTTTTGCCTTTTATTTTGAACACCATTAGTGGCTGTAAATAGGAGAAGATTGACTACATACTCCATCCGGACAAATGTTCCGTGTTTATTCTTTTGCACTGAAAATTATCCGATGAGGTTCGTTGACAGATGCAAGAGAACATGATGATGTCCTTGCTCATTAGCTGTCAAGTGGTACCTCTGAGGCTCTGACCACCTCATCAGCTCTCTCAACTCTCAGATATTCAAAATCCACATTTAATTGTATGATACCCGGTCAAATATCGGGTTTTAGATGAAATACGTAAGCCTTTATTGTCCTCAGTCAGGATGTTTTTCTGGTCCTCAAGTCGGATCTCTGTCCAGCCCGTGATTTTAATATCTTTGGGTGGCTCCTGGAGCTACAGCCATTGTCCAGTTGATTGCGTCAGGGCATCCCTTACTGCCTTCTTCGTCGTTGCTGGAAGATGGGAAGATATTAGTTCATGCTACCCTTGGATCTGAAATTTCTTTCCGATTTTGATCTGGATGCTGATTGCTTTGTCCATCTTGACCGTAATTTTTTCTCTACAAAAATTTATGGTTTATTTCGTATGTATTAGGCTCTCCATTGATTTTTTTTTTTTTCATTGCATCTGTTCTTAGTGCTGTTACTTGAGTCTTATTATTTTCTTAGATTTACTTTTTAATTTGTGGTTAGTAAGTTTATTTATTTTATTTTTGTGTTTTTCCAGTTTACGTTAGGGATTTGGGGTCGCTTTGGGATTTGCTTTATTTCTGAGATAGGAGAGCATTTTTTTTAGATTTGTTTCCGTCACCCGTTAGTCAGTCTTATTCAGGAAACTTATTCCGAACTAGGGCTAAGGTTAGGTCGATGCTAGCACTAGGTTTACATTGTGCTCTTTTGTTTCATTAATTTCGCAATCTTGAAGCGTTTGTATGTCACACATTAGGGTGATTAAAGCTGTCCACCTGGTTGTCTTTCCTAATAATAATAGTTTTAATAAATAGTGCCGATTTCTCTTAGTTTCTTATCGAATTCCAGCCTTAACCTAGACTTCCTATATAATGCCAATGTATGAAGTCAAGTTCGGTATGGGAAATGCATCCTTCTACTTTGTGGTGCGCAGTAGTTAGACCCATTGGTGGTCCGGATGGTTGGTGTTTCTTCGTTGTGCATCAGTGCATGGGTAGGTTGCAATATGTCACTCCTGTCCATTTAATTGTTTTAGCTTGAAATGTGCAATTTTTGGCATATTGCACTAGATAGTGCCACTACTTTAGTTGTTATTTGCTGTTGTCTTCATCCCATGTTTCTTATCGGATATTTTTTTTCTCGTGTTTTGTTGCTGCTTTGTTGGAATGCTGCCTGCAATCTCACCCCCTTTATCTGTGGATATGTTAAAGTTATTTTTGAACACAGTTCACCACATGATGTCGGTACTTGACTGGCGCTTGTAAGCAGATTCAAAGAGATAAAATGAGGATAAAGACTTGAAAGAATCCTTAATTTGCACCCGGGGCATCTCGATTCTCAATGGTAAAAGACAAATTAAACATTTCGGTACGCGTAAAAAGCAGCAGGACAGGAGGCTTGAGCTAAAGAGCTGGATGTTTTTGCCAGGAATGTCGCACGGAGAGTATATTTTGCTTTACTCTTTTGTAATGGGAAATGTATTTCCTGATGCAGTATATTGCGGTTGTTATATTAATGTACTTAGCTTAGTTACCCTTATATCGGTATGGTCTGTTAGCTAGAGCGACAAGTATGAGTGCCTTAAGACCTTAACTTTGTTGTTTATCTTAATTACGGGGAAAAAAGGAACAAGCTTTAAAAGGAGCTTTAAAACGATTGCAAATATTGCAGATTTGCAGTCTTGTATAAGTGTATTCCTCCAGTGGATGTGGAGTGGGCTACCATAGGGATTAGGGACCAAACCGAAAAGTTGAATAAAGCAGGGCAAACATTGCATACTCTTGGTTTTAGGTACCAAAGTTGCCTAGTGTTTTTGTTAAACTGGTTCAATTTCCGTCCCCCTTCTCATTCATCAATCGCATATATTTATACAACCTATAAGTAGAGTCCTACTTCATCAATAATTAGGTTTAACAAACCTAATCCTAAATAGAGTCCTAACGCCCTCCCTCAAGTTGGAGCGTGCAAATCACGCACACCCAACTTGGATAACAAAAAATCAAATTGAGTCCTACCAAGTGCTTTAGTAAAAATATCTGCCAATTGAAATTTAGTAGGAACATATGATGGACTCACAAGACTTTCAGTCACGGCATCACGAACAAAATGGCAATCAGCCTCAATATGTTTAGTATGTTCATGAAACACCGAATTCTTGGCAATATATAATGCAGATTGACTATCGCAATATAATCTCATCCCTGCAGGATGCTGAACTCGAAGAGCACCTAATAGCTGCTTTAACCACTTTAATTCACAAACTATAGCAGCCATAGAACGATATTCTGCTTCTGCAGACGACCGAGACACTGTAGACTGCTTCTTAGTCTTCCGGGAAACAGGAGAATATCCCAACAATACAAACCACTCACTCAGGGATCTCCGAGTAATTGGACAACTAGCCCAATCAGAATCACACCACCCCTCCAGACGGAGATCACTATCAGAACGAAATAATATTCCCTGTCCTGGATTTTTCTTCAAGTATCTAACCACTCTCAAAGCGGCCTCCCAATGAACCATCTTAGGAGCCTGCATAAACTGTGACAAAATGTGAACAGAATATGCCAAATCAGGTCTAGTAACAGCAAGGTAAATCAACCTGCCCATCAATCGGCGATACTTTTCTGGATCATCAAACAAAGGACCGTCAGCCAAAGAGAGCTGATGGTGCTGCTCCATAGGGAACTCAGCCGGTTTGGCACCGAGCAACCCGGCCTCAGAAATAATATCCAAGGCATACTTCCGTTGACTCATAAAAATTCCCTGCGGCCCCCGGGCAATCTCAAGGCCTAGGAAATATTTCAGAGCACCTAAATCCTTCATTTTGAAACATTTTCCAAGGTAAGCTTTGAAGTTCAAGAAAGCTTCCCCGATCATTTCCGCAATAATCATATCATCCACATAGATGAGAACGTTCAGCTGAATATTTTTCCTGGTCAGAGTAAACAAGGAATAGTCAGAATAAGAGTGCTTAAACCCATAGGCTTTCAAAGCAGTTGCCAATTTGGCAAAGCAACACCTAGGTGCTTGCTTCAAACCATACAATAATTTTTTCATCCTGCACACTAGATTAGTATTTCCTCCCTGAAAACCGGGAGGAATTTTCATATACACTTCTTCCTCCAAATCACCATGTAAAAATGCATTGTGGACATCCATCTGATGAATATTCCATATCTTCACTGCTGCAATTGCCAGGAAAGTACGTACTGTTGTCATTTTTGCTACAGGGGCAAAAGTTTCATTATAATCAATTCCTTCTACCTGATGATGACCAAATATAACCAATCTGGCCTTCAACCTCTGTAGTTTCCCTTTCTCATCATATTTTTCTGTATACACCCACTTGCTCCCCAAGGCCTTTTTGCCTGGAGGGAGAGGATGTAATTCCCATGTGCCTTGATCCTCCAGAGCTTTTATCTCAGCTCCCATGGCTTCACGCCACCCTTCGTGCTTCATAGCTTCTTTAAATGACTTTGGAGGGTGCCCTGCAGTTATAACTGCTAGAAATCTACGATGTTTATCATAAAACTTTTCACAACTAACATAATGTGTAATAGGATAGGGAGTACCTGAGGACGATGTTGAAACAGGTGCCTAAGTTGATGAACTTTTCCTTTTCACAACAGTATGAGTCACAAAATCTTGCAACTTTTTATTTGGGATTTTGGTTCGTTTCCCCCTTCCCAACACCTCAACATTCTCCTCTCTTCTCCCTCCCTGCATCGGCGCCCCACTAGGCGACTCTCCACGCGGCACCCCATGATCTGGGGCCACGCCTGGCATCACACGAGGCACCAGTGCCTCGGCCTCCCCTTCGGGCACACCTTGTGGGTCATCATTCGACCCCTATCCCCCGTTGCACCAAGTCCCCCTTCATCCGTCACGGGAACTTCAACAGGGGGCATAGGCATCTCCTCCTCACAATATTCCACAATAGAAGATGCATCATGCGATACTGGCAATGATTCACACACACTAAAGGGGTATTTATGTTCAATAAACTTCACATCCCGAGAAACAAAGTATTTCTTGGTCTCTAAATCATAGAGTTTCCATCCCTTTTGGGTATAAGAATAACCAACAAAAACACAACGTCGGCCCCTACTAGCAAATTTATCTCCCCCATGAGAAATATTATAGGCATAACACAAACAACCAAAAATTTTGATATCTGTCATCATAGGTGGCTTACCAAACAAACACTCATAGGGGGTCTTATAATCAAGAACAACGGAGGGAGTTCTATTTATCAAATGGCAAGCTGCTCCGCACACAATTCCCCCAAATGTTCAAAGGTAGATTAGCCTGAAACCTCAAAGCACGTGCAACATTTAAAATATGACCATGTTTTCTCTCAACTCTACCATTCTCGTTGTGGAGTTTTAACACAAGAGGTTTCAAAAATGATTCCCGTTGCCTAAAGTATGGTTTTCGGGCAATTAAATTCTGTTCCATTATCATCGCGCACACGTTTGATTTTTCTGTTCAAATTGGCGATCAATCAAAGCCACAAAATGCAGAAACATAAACCGAACTTCCAATTTATTATATAATAAATATGTCCAAACGGTACGGGAAAAATCATCAACTATAGTTAAAAAATATGAAGCACCACAACTAGACTTAGTTCGATATGGCCCCCATAAATCACAATGAATTAACTCAAAAATCCTACTAGCTCTACTATGACTCTTAGGAAAACTAGTTCTAGGTTGATGAGCCCGAAAACGGACATCACACCCATCATTATTGCAACTATTGACACTAGAGGGACTCACACGGGGTAAATGACGTAAAACTTTCTCCGAAGGGTGACCCAATCGTTTATGCCACATATCAATAGATGCCACGCTTTCCACCACATTGATTTTCACCTTGGGAACGCCACGGAAAAAGAAAAGTCCATCTTCCCGCTCACCCGCTCCAATCGGCGTCCTCGTCCCTGCGGTCCTCGTAATACACATAATGTTTTAGTGAATCGAACGATACAATTTTCGTAATCTAATAATGCGGAATAGAAATCGATTACAATCAAGATGGGGCACAAATAAAACATTATGGAGTTTGAGATTTCCGGGAAGAATGACATCTCCCTCATGAGTAGCTCTCGAGGAACTACCATCCGGCAAACCCACAGGACATCCTTTTATTTTCCGTGCAAAGACTTAACAACGAAAACGTGCCTGTCACATGATGTGTAGCACCCGTATCAATAATCCACAAAGACTCACCGTTCGGACGATCTTTTGATTTAGGCAAGTTCAAGAAATCCAAGAAATTCTCGCCACTGTTCGCAGTAATGCCCGCGAGTCCCGGGGGCCACCGCATCACGTGGTAGGGTAGCCTGAGCCCCCCTCCACTCGATCGGTCGTGCGAACCAAGCACCACCACCAGCCACGGCTTTGTTAGCGCGGGCCGGGGGCGCCTCGCCGCCGCGGCCACGGCCGATCTGCCACCACTAGTGGCCGTGCCACCACGCCGTCCACGAGGTCTATCCCCCCCACCACTCGGGTATCCAATCAATTCAAAACAACCCGAAACTTCATGGCCTTCAAGATTACAATTAGTGCAGACCACAAATTCATTAAAAGATCTAGTTTTTGGTTTAGATTCTACCTTAAACGCCAAAGTCTCACCCGGCGAAGGTGATGAAGAAGTGCTAGGTCCCCGTAGACGCTCCTCTTGAGATATAAGCTAATAAGCACGTGCCACGAGGGGCAAGGGAGTCTCGCGCGAGAAAATGAGAGTGAAGAGGCGCATAGCAGTCATCAAGATCAATCATGAAACGATGCAAACGATCATCGGATCTTTGTTGTTCAAGAAAACGAATGACAGAGCAATTGGCACCGCCCGTCTCACAAATAGGCGCCACCTCTTGTGATGCCAATTCATCCCATAGGCGAGTCAAACGGCCAAAATACTCGGCCAAAGATTCACCTTTTTGTTGCTTGCAATCACTAATCTGTGATTTGATTTGACAAATTCGAGTGCCATTAGACACACAATAACGTTCCTTCAAATGCGACCATAAGTCATGAGCGTTTCGAAATATGACACCGAACCACGCACGGTTGGGGGAAATCGTGTTCAACAACCATGAACACAACATCGAATGAATCGTGCTCCAATCGCTAATTTTTCGGCCATGGAAGGCTTAGCGATAGTTCCATCCAAGAATCCAAGTTTCCGTTTCGCATTTAACGACATGCGAATAGCGCGTGCCCATTCATCAAAATTATCCTCCTTTAATTGTATGGGAGTTATAATGTTGCCAGGATTGTCATTCGAGCCTAAGTGGTAGGCGGGGTCCGGTTTTGGGAGAGATTTATCCGTGTTTTCTGTCATGAGAACTTGACGAAATCCACGGGAATATGTGCGAATAGGCGAAGCTATGGTGAGCAATCGAAGAGCTGAAAACCAAGCTTCAAAAAAATCGAGTTTTAGGTTCGGTGGATGCAAAGAGGAACTCGAAGAACTCGAGCCTGTGATGCGTGATGCAGATTCGAAGAACTCGAAAAGAATCGAGCCTTGGTTGCAGAGGTCTGGGTTCGGGTGGTGTGTTTTCATATTTCGAAAAAATTCAAGCCTGTCGGTGGATGCAAAGAAGAACTAGAAGAACTCGAGCCTGTGATGCGTGATGCAGATTCGAAGAACTCGAGAAAAATCGAGACTTGGTTGCAGATTTCTGGGTTCGTGTTATGTTTGCAGATTTCGAAAAGAATCAAACCTTTGTTTCAGATTTCTGGGTTCGGGGATTTTTTTTTTTTTTTCCAGATTTTGGGAGAGAGAATTTTCAAGTTCTGGCTCTTGATACCATGTTGAACTGGTTCAATTTCCGTCCCCCTTCTCATTCATCAATCGCATATATTTATACTATAAGTAGAGTCCTACTTCATCAATAATTAGGTTTAACAAACCTAATCCTAAATAGAGTCCTAACAGCTTTTCTTACCTTTAATTTGCAAATACTTTGTAGGAGCAAAGTGATACCTCTATCGCCTAGAGGGCAAATTGCCCGCAAAGACCCATGTGCAAATATATGAAGTTGGAGGGGAGTACTTTATAAAAGAAAAGAATATACTACAATGAGAAAGCAGGTGGCTGACAAGCAATTTAATTACTCCTTGAATAGTATGTAAAAACGTTCGAAAATTCTGAACATGTATACGGATAATGTACTTAGATGTTGCAGCAATATTCTTAACGTGTCTACCCTTTCAAAAATGTAATAGCACAAGTTTTTTTTTTTATTGAAAACACTTGTTTTACCATTGAAAACACTTGTTTACTTTAGTACTTCAAATAAAAACACGTGTAACAAAGGAGGTTTCAAATACAAGTACTGTGGGTTAGCACAAGACCTTATTGTGTTGTTGTAAATTTTGGTGTGTTTAATTTTGATAAACCTTTGTTCATGTGCAGTGGTAACGTGTTCAATGTTGGGAGATATTAATTGATATATGACAACGGTAATATTTTTTAAACAAAATGTCAACAACTTTTTCAACAATTCAAGGATTATGCAATATTTTTTGTCAACTTTCCGTACATATGTTCAGCATTTTCGAAGGTTTTTTTCCCTTTTTTCAAATGACTAGGTCAACACCTTACTTTTGATTTGATGGGTCCTGCAGTCCAATCACTTTTTCTAAAAAGTTAAGCCTTCAATTTGCATATGGGTCCTTGCTAGAGGGCAATTTTCCTCTAAATTGTTAGCTGTTTTATCACTCGCTCCTTGTAGATGGTGGGTAGCCAACAACCTAGAGGAAGTGAGGAACTCAAAGTTCTTATAGCTTATGACTACCCAAAAATAAAATCTTTACTCAAAAGTTCTTTGCCATAATGGTTCAGTTCCTAATAGTATGAATGATACAAGTCGAATAATTTTTATACATAAGTATAAAACTTAGTGTTTACATACAAGATGTTATTGAATTTGTCTCGACATATATTCTTTATAAATATCAATTTTTATAACATTTTAGTAAGAACAATTAGAGTTATTAATGGTTAAATTATGCATTGACATATATACAAGTTAAAATAGAGCATCTATTTGAAATAAAGGGACCTAGTAGAGACATTGTAGCACTGAGAAAAAAAGTAAATAGAAAAAACATAGACATTAAATATAAGTGAAAGTTTACTAAATACAATATTCATTAAACAATATTAAAATTATTAAAAAACTCTAGTGCCTTTGTTTTAATATATCACATCTAATCTCTCTCTTCCCTATTACCAAAGTTTTCACCTTTATAGTGTTCTCATTCTTCTACTGCTGTTCACATCCATCAATGTTCTTTTTTAGTTTTTGCGAAGGTAGCATCGACATGCCAATACAAAAAGCTAATAAAGCCAGTTTTTTACCATTGGCTGAAAAACTAGCTTTTCAGCTAACTATAACTCATTTACCATAACACTTTTTTTGGATGGTTGACCAAGTAAAAAAGCCAAAAGTCAGTGAAGAAACCTTTAAAAGCTAGTTACCATACACCACCATGGTTTACATGACTGCATATATTATGAATTACGTTCATATTTTGATATATTTAAGATATTCTCACTTGTTGCAAGCTTGCAAATCTAGATGATTAACCTAGTGGTCTTTTATAAAAGAACAAAAGTAGGAAAAATGTTAGAGCGAACACTAAATGAAAGTTCTGAAAATTCTTCCACATTTGATAATCATGTACGCATGAATTGCAATCTGTTTAGTAATTGTAATAAAAAAATTCAACCAAACAAACTCAATTATGCAAAAATAAATATCCGGAAGTGAAAGTAACGCAACAAATAAAATATCGTCCATCAATAACTTGTGAGTACACTAATTCTTTTTTAAAAAAAAAAAAACATTTTTTCTTCCCTTTTTGTATGGGTTGAAGCCCTATTGTATTAATACTTCTAAAAAATGTTAGCCAATCTAGCATAACAATCAAACCCTAGTAAAGAGCCGTTAAATGAATTGTATCCCATGACCTAAAGGTCAAAAAGAGCATCCTTTACCACTATGCTAAGTAGTACTTGGTCCTTATCATCGGTGCAATCGATATTGATCATCAATTTCATTTCCGACCTTATATCACAATTATATGTACTTCCTTATTTTTTATTCTTGCATCATTTTTCTAAAACAGAAATTACCCCTAACACATCTCTTAAATAATTGTTCTCTCCTAGGCCCTAGATCCTAGCACATGGGGGATTCGATTTTCATCTCTCTTTATTTCTCTCATCTCCTTAATAATTATGCAGGTATTAAAAAAAAATGTCACACTTAATTATAAGTTGAGGTAATGTGACAAATTTATAAAGGGAGGACAGCGTGAGTGCGTGACAATCAATTGTCTATTTTTTTTTTTTTTTGATGGCCGAAAGTCAATTCTAAATGGAGAGTGTCACATTAGCTTAATAGAAGTACAATTAAATTTAGAGTAATGTGAACGGCTAAAGAACAGCTATAATTCATAATGGAATAATGCAAGATGGTAAACTTGGAAGCTCATGTTGTGTGACTGTGTCTCTACAGTTCACCAAAAGCACCAAATAGAACAGGAACCAAAACTGATTGCGTGTTGGAGTTACATGACATTTTTGGCAAAAATTTTGGAAAGAAAACAAAGAGACATCAACACCATGTACCTAGAATTAGAAATCAAAATGTTCAGTTAAATTACAGGTGCATGCGACAAGATTAAGTTCAGAGGATCAATACTATGGTTCTCAATTAAAGTCAGTGATAAGCAGAATCGCGCAACCAAATCTCCAGAAATAAGTAAACTATCCTTTGCATCAATTCTTCAAGTCATAAAAGCAAGTGAATGGCCGTGCTTATTTGTACCTCAATGTCCTCAACAAATCACCTACATTACACATTATAGTCATGAATGGGATTTATAGATTGCCAATTATGATTGTTTCATATCATTAGTTTGCACATTTATTTATACTACCAGAATTCTGGTGTGGCAATATACTGTAAGATTGGAAATCTTAAAGGCGACTAAATGTCAAGTAATTTATACCTCATGACGCTTTCTTGCCTCCCATCTGGGATAGCAAAGAGGACAATTGGCTTTGAGCGTCTCACAAAGGGAACATCACATCTGAAGTAGCCCTTCCTCTCTAACTGAATAACTTCTCCATGTTTCAGATTTCGCATGTTTGCATCTCCAATTGCCAAAGTCTCCTTCTTTGTGACAGGGTTCAGCACGTCAAGGAAATCCTCATCCTCTTCCACCTAACTCGAGTAAAAACAAGAAAGTTGATTAGACAAACAGCTTATATTCCTCAAATTATATTCATTGATTATTATTATAGCAGCTATCTGGCCTTAAGAGGATGTCAGAAGAGACTGAAAATGCACAATTTTTTTGTCGGACAAAACAATAATTATTTTGAGCAAAATATGTAAAAGGTAACCTCATATTAGACGAAGGGGGTAAATTCTTGTGCATTTTGCTTAAATTTGATGTTTTCTTTGGTGTAAGTAATACCTAGTCTAACCAAATGCAGATGGTCTGACGGGAGACCACTGTGAAAAATATACCTTCTTTTTTGAAATTAGATAATCGAACTCCATGAGTTGAAGTTTGACTAACTCATCTATCTCAGGCAGCCAGGTCAGCTTTAACTTGGTGGTCTTGACTGATCCTTCTAAATTTAGAACCCCTATTAACTGCACAACGTTTCCAGCATCGTCCTTCTTGATCTCTTTGATAATGGCATTCCCCCAGTCCATAAAAGTTACCTCTTCATTGGCGGAGATGGCCTCTGCATCAGCATAATCAATCCATATGTTCTTAGTGTACGTCGTGCACTTCTCTCCAGCACCTTCATACTTTTTATGGCGCGGTATGATACGAGTAAACGGGTGGTCTGGGCCATCAGTCAGAGTCACCAAAACACGGCGCTCCTCAATTACTGCTGTATGTCTAGCACACACAGGATCAATAATCTTTTTGTTAATGGTCCAAAGCTTATCCCATTCCATGAGATTGAGATTTTTGGAAGCACCCTGCAGCAAAGAAAATTAATTGAAGTATGTAAGAATCGAAATAAAGCCAATATATTTTCTAAGCTACTAATTTCAGATCATGATCTATTCTAGCTGATAAGAAAGGCTAAAGTCATTGTCCTGTCGGAAAAGAAAAAGAAGTCAGTCATCACACCTGCTCAAGTATGAACTGGATTAAAGCCTCGATCTTCAGCCCTCTACGGACAATGCCTTGCACGGTGGGAAAACGAGGATCATCCCAACCATCCACTTTTCCATTTTGGACAAACCAGAGAAGCTTGCGCTTGCTAAGAAGAGTATATACCATATTTAGTCGGCTAAATTCATATATCATAACTTTTCTTAGTCCCATATCCTGTTGAATCCTGAAATATTGGGCATTTCGATCATGGTATTCACTAGACCTAAGAGCATGTGAGATACCTTCAATGGAATCTACAAATGGACAGGCGAAGTCATAGGTCGGGTACACCTTATACTTGGACCCTATCCGATGATGAGGCATCGGATTGCATCTGTAGTAAACAGGGTCACGCAATGATTTGTTTGGATCCTGCATATCCAGCTTCCCTCTGATGCAGCACATTAAACCCCTATCAGATCCTGCAATCATTTCCTTCCACAATTCTAGGTTCTTCTCCACACTATTATTTCTGCATTTTGATTCAATTCCCTCCATTCTTTCTTTCTGCATTTGCTCACGTGGTGTATCATCAACATATGCCTTACCCTGGCGGATTAAATTCTCAGCCATTTCCATCAACTGAGGAAAATAATCAGAAGTATATGTAACAGCATCATAAACAATGCCTAAAGTCTCAATATCCTTAAGAAGGTTCTCAACAAACTCATTACTCTCCTTGGCTGGATTTGTGTCATCGAAGCGCACAATCAGCCGACCTTTATACGTTTCAGCAAAATATTTATTCAGCAAAGCTGCTTTTGAGTGCCCAATGTGAAGATACCCACTAGGTTCCGGAGCAAATCTTACACAAACTTTCCCAACTTCAGCACCGGGAAGCTCTACTTTAGGGTCGGCTAGGTGCTTTAGCCTTTTCATTGATGTCACTACCAGAGCTCTTTGATTCATTTCTAGACTCTTGGTCTATCGGTTTCCCAGTCACTGGCTTCCCTAAGCCCTTCTTCCCAACATATGCTTGCAAGACCTCATTCAAAGCACTGAATTCAGAGCTAAAAGAGTTGTACCAACGCACCAAATTTTGGTATTTCTTGTTAGACTTTCTCAAACTCTCCCACCTTTGGCCAGTACCTAAAAAAAAAAAAAGAACTCATCGAAAATGACATAGTAATTTCAACAACTTCAAAACGGGAAATGTTCCGAAATATGCAAAATAAGAACTCAATATATAGAAGCGCAAAGCTTCAGCTCCTACAGAAAATATCTCAGGCAACAAATCCAAGAATCAACAGACTATCTAATTGTGCAAAATACTGACTGAAGCACCCAATAGTTAAGCTGACAAAGGGACAAATCATAGCACATAGCACACTCTTAAGAAACTATAGAAAGAACTTGTGCAAATAAGGTGCTTCCCTATCTAACAACCGGTGAAGACCTACCTAAATTCCAGAGACGTAACTTATTAATTCCATCCATCCATCCCACACTGTGGATGCAGCAAAAAAATCTAAATTCCTACCTTATCACAGGCCGATATACAAGGGAAACAATGCAGATATGTAGGTACTGTAATGCAAATATTCATTTTACACCCTCAACCAAAGGTAAGATACGCATGGGTCACTGGAAACATCACTTCCTCCTTTACCAGTCAAAACTCAAGATTTGTTATCTGCAACATCTTATCACTAGCAGGAGTATGCTCGATATGAGGATTGAAAAGACTGGCAGAAAGTTATTAATACAGGATAATAACCAAATATTCCATGTTCACAAAGGGTGCACACCGAAGTTTGGGAGATCTCTACTCTCATAATGGAATAAGCCAAACTTCTCAATTACTTGCTTCTACTTCTAATCTATTCTGAAGAAGGTGGCAGATATTACATTTCAATGAAAGGCTAAGGCTGCACAAATACAACCACCTGACCCGACATACACTAAAGCCACCTCATGAGCAGTGGGCTAAATAAGCAGTCCTGTAATTAAGCTTATACAAACAAAATATTCCTTGTTCACCTCTGCTGCTAAAATTTTTAACATAACATGTCTCTCTCCTACACAGCGAATCCAGAAATTGCCTATTATATTCAATGTGATGCGGTAGAGCGAGGGGAATGATTCTACCAATTTGAGAACACTTTAAGATCTATGCACAACAGCAGAAGGGAAACATTATGATCAAAAAGCATCTACCCATACAGTCTAATGCATAGGAGAGTGTCAAAAATATGCTCTTTGGAATCTCTAACAAATATGAGTCTAGGTGAAACTGTCCTCCATATGATACACACTCAACCCAAACTACACAAGAAGGCCAAATATGAAAATTGCATAGCACTTAGGTAAATCAAAAAATCCCACATCAGAAATTCAAAGTTCTAATAATTACGCTGTAAAAACATCTATTAAAACATTAATATCAATACCAGCAAGGGAAGCCCACAAAGTGATGTCGGCAATCGTCACAGAATGGCCAACTAAAAAGGTGTTAGTCAGTAAGTAGGTATCCAGATAACTGCAACCCGCTTCAAACTCCGATCCTTTGTCGAGGACGGGTAAATAATCCAACAATACATCAATCTGTAGTGAAATGAAAATTGCATCAAATACAAAGTTTAGACTAAAGCACCCAAAAATAGTCATGACCAAAATATGTAGAGAATACGGGAAGATAGACCTGTGCAGCCTGATGTGGGTCCTTCCCATAAAGATTCAAGTTGCTCGCAACTCTGCCTATATATCGCAGAAGAACGAAAGTCCCACGTAGCTTCAAACTATTGTAATAGTCAGAACACAAGAAAGTAAGAAACAGTGAAGTTTAAGAATTATGTGGTAATTCGCTAATGAACAAAAAGAACCAAGTATTACTATATCAGTGAGGTAAATCCCATTAACTCATGATAATGTCACATACAGACATACTAGTATACGGTATACAACAAAAGAACATGTATATGCCTATATGCAATCCAAAGTAAGCTGCCGCCCCCGCACCCTCGGTCAATTTTTGGTTGATCGGAGATAAAGAGTGAGACATGCAAATTCACACAGCCTTCCAAACAGCAATGAGTTCAATCAAATTCCTCATACAGTCTGCTGTAGCAAAATCAATTAAATGAAGATCCACAACTCTTAGGCCCAAGTAATCAAATACTGATAGCACCCAAACAAAACAAGGCCTTTTCTTGAACTGATTGCTCATTTGACACAAAGTCACAAGTCTCTTAACGACCTTACTTGAACAGGATCTGTTCTATAGGCTCGTATCTATGTATCCTTGAGTTCTAAGTCACAAGTCTCTTAAGTCAAAAGGAGGACAACAAATTTATATCATAATCTGCATGGAATGTCTCATATAAGTATCTATGGTAATGCATCTCTATTACCAGGTAAACAATTATTGGAGGTGAATTACCATAGCTATTCTCACAAGTAAACACATATTATTGGAGGTGAATTACCATAGCTATTCTCACAAAATGTTCTATATAATTACAAATATTCATCATCATTTCCTTCTTTTATAACCTTGTACCCAATCCCAACACATTCTATCTCATTTTTGTGTAATACAATAAGATAATACCGAACATTGGGAAAATTTTGCAACTCTGCTGCTGTTAGTTGCATTTTCTAAACTATTACATTGTTCTTTAATCTAAATTTGTCAAGAAAATCACAATTTGGGGGGGGGGTGGGGGGGCTAATTCCTCACTATGTAGCTAAAGAAACAACAACAAACAAAAGAAAGAAATTAGAATAATCAGATAAGAAGTATTACCCATTAGAGAAAAGAAACTCAGGAACAGAGCCAGATGAAAGAGATGAATCAAAGGAATTCAAAACCCCAGATATTTTAGCTGCAGCGATGACTGATAATGGGGGATTATCAGCTGCAAACAACAGCTTAATCTCCATTTCTTCAACGGAAAAGTTACAGCAAATATTGAATTTTCAACACCAGTTTGAATATACTGAGAATTACAATGTTTAACTATTTACTGCAGCTGGAAATTGGGCCCTGGAATATGAGAGAAGAAATTTCAATGAATATACAATTTACTGAAGAATGGAGGAAAAAAAAAACGACTTTTTACTAAGCCACCATTTGAACATCACATTTTATGGACTTCTTATGCTAACAAAGATTATAAAAGCAACAAGTATAAAAAAAAACCGATTTATTAGTTTCATTCATCTTTATATTCCATGCATCTTACAACTGAAGCTCATAAAAACAAATATATATTGAAGATTTTAAGCTTGAGTTGCAGAACAAGACTTAATTTTCTTCAATTACAGCATATACAAAATACAAGCATTGAAAATATTAAAATTCAACCAAATTCAACAAAATTGAACGAGATAACACCAATGAATAAACGAAACAAACCCTAAGTGAATCGACATAGCCAAAACCATAAAAAAAATAACATCAAATCCACAAAATCAAACAAAAATACAAAAAGTAA
This sequence comes from Beta lomatogona, assembly GCA_947646795.1. Classification (NCBI taxonomy): domain Eukaryota; kingdom Viridiplantae; phylum Streptophyta; class Magnoliopsida; order Caryophyllales; family Amaranthaceae; genus Beta; species Beta lomatogona. The sequence continues at coordinate 96,692 of CANSNZ010000823.1, forward strand.
CCCTAACAACAACCAAATCACCAAAAAAAAAAAAAAAAAATGGAAGACAATATAAATAGTGTAAGACTCAAACTTTACCACAAAATCGACGAAATGAAGGTTGAATGTGGAGCTTGACAAACTATTCGAAAAATGAGTGTTTTAGTCCGATTATTCTACTGTGATTCCCTCAAATTTCTCCCTCCTTTTAGCAAGATGAGGCTAACGATGAGGCTGCTAGGTGCTAGCTATATTTTTTTTTTTTTTTTTTTTTTACAAAGGAAACAAACAACTAGGGAGGTTTCACATAGTGGCCACTTTAAAGATCCTCATGCGGATGATTACAGAGAAAGGAAATCGAAACTTCAAACCAGGTAGGTAAGATTCATCGTAGTATGACCCCTGCGGAGTACGTCCCAACTGCACAAAGATTAGCTTCCCGAAACACGTGCCGAATTTGAACGTCTTCAAACACCTTTAAATCTTCACCTGCATCTAAAATACTTCAAACACCTTTATATAGGTGCTAGCTATATAAACGAGCAGGGTTAACTGGTTTTAGTCAGGTGTTGGGCGATGGTTTTTTATTTTTGTTATTGCCGCATAATGTTTTGGACCCTATCAAGTGGTTTCATATTTCTTGCTCAAAAGAAAAAAAATGGTTTCATATTTCACCTCTCCAATACTTTTCCAATCAGTTTAACCAACCCTCAATTTTCCAATATTGTTTTTTTTGGTGGGTAGAAAGTTATACACAATACTTTTGTAGATAAATTTGATCTCCAGTTTTATGTGTTATTGTGTAAGACTGTAACACTTTACCAACTAAATTAGTTGACATCCACTTAACTGTTGATATGTGAATATACACTAAGCAATTTCACTAATTGCCTTTGTATAACACTAACATGATTCTTCTAATTTTACACGAGAAACATCCCGTATTAATTTTGACCAATCAAATTATTGGTAAATCCCCTACACGGAGCCTTATACACGACTCTATTAGGAAATAACAAATTTGAGCTTTGGGTTTTAACCTTTAGTATTCGTGATTCGGTGGTGGATCTTTGTCTTGCAGGCTTCGAGTTATTGGTCCCTTTATATGAAATCCTACAGCAGAAAGGCAAGTCTTATGACAAGGCATCAAGGGGGTTATTTTTCTCGACAATAAAAAATCTTGTTGTTTTGAAGGTGATAGCTCATGCATCACGAACTCCATCAATTGACAGTCGAAGATCCATGGTCGATCTTCAACATCATAACTAATGTAGAGTTGAACTCAACTCGGTATAACTTCCTCCAATCACAGACCAATTAAGCAGTATAATTTTCATCGCTTAGGCCATCCTAATCCATCTATAGTATATTGGTTATTTTCTTGTAGAGATGTGTTATCTCTTATCACCCATAAAAAAGCTGACGATTGTTGTCCCTTTGTTAATGAACAACCTAGTATACTGACATAATACCAACTTTTCATAGTATTCAAAATCTGATAGTAATAAAAAAATAACAATAAAAAATATACATTAACAAACATAAAAAGTCTAAATATTGTAATTAACAATCTACCTAGAAAGTACTTCATTTCATAAGTTGACAAACGAGGTAGGAATCCATTCAGTTAGGAGTAAGGCCCTGTTCTTTTGGGTACTTTTCAATTCAGTTCAACTCGTTTTAGTTCAGTTTAGTTTAATTCAATTCGCTTCAGCTACTTTTTTCTCACAGTTTTACTTCAATTCAGTTTGTTTCGGTTCAACTACTTTCCTCTTACCGTTTTAGTCCAATTCAGTTCTGTTTAACTCATTTTAGTCACACTAGTTCAATTCAGCTCAAAGTAAAAAGTGTACATATGTCCAAAGAATCGTCTCCAACAATTCAGACAATTACGATTGATTTCACAACCATCTCGAGTCTCGAGAAACGACAACAAGAGTAAATTGCTGTCTTTCACCAACAAAATCTTCCATCACTCTCCCTTCCAAGCACCATCCATCCTCCTTTTCAACCACTCTACCCCTTCATTCTAAAAAGCAACATACTCTTTCCTTTCAACACTTGATCTCAAAACTCAACTTCACCATGGAAGGGTAAGCAAGCAACTTTCTCTCTGTCTCTCTCTAATTCTAACTTTTTAACAAAATCTAACACTAACCCACATATTCTCTCTCCTCAAATTGCAGATCCGAGTTCTACCCAGATCCCCCAACTCAACGAAGCTACACCACCACAAGCGTCCATGTCACAGCCTTAGACGGCCTCGTAAACGTAAACTCCCTCTTCACAATCGCCGTATTCGTCGGCCTTTCTCTCACAACACCCGGCCAACGCAGCCTCGAGAATCGCACCTCTTGCGACGCCGGCATCGACGTTGCCAAAAAACTCCTTGTCTTCGAAGTCGTCTCCTTCAGTTTCTTCCTATTCTCTTCTTTGGTTGCGCAGGGATTAAAGCTTGCTATCAACATTTTAAACAGTAAAGATGTTGATGAAGTTTTTAGAGCTCATATTAATAGTAAAGTTTTGAGGGTAGGAATGTTGGGTTCTGCTGTTGGAAGTGTTATGGGGTGTTTGTTTTTAATGTTGTCGATGGTTAATGTTATTGAGATTAGGTTGGGTTTGTTGAGTTGTGGGAGTAAATCTTCTGGTCATGCTGTTGCTGCTTTGGTTGTTCTTGTTACTTCTGCTCTTTTGGTTTATATTTCTACTGCTCTTTATGCTTTCTTGCATTGATTCAATCATGTATTGGAGTTGTGTAAAATTTGTTGAGGAATTTCAAACAAGTTTTTCTCTCTTTTTGTCATCATTTCTTAATGTTCGTTGCTAAATTTTATCTGGTGATGTATGGTAGTATGTTGGGTTGAATATTATTGGTTTATTGTCGAACTTCGTTGTGCAAATTTTATCTAGTTGGGGAGTTTAGCTGCTTTCCATGGATAGTGTTGGATTGCAAAACTAGTCACCAAGGCGTGAAAGGCAGGCAGCTGCCTTCGCTAAATACAACTATTTTTTAGATGCAACAATTTAAGCGACCTATTACCAACAAGGCAAATGTTATATCTAAAAAAAAAACAGAGGAAGTATGTAATTAGAGCTCAAATTGGTTGATGGAGTGGGTGGTAGTAGAGCATTAGTGGTACGACTTAGCTAGACAGTGGACAGTCTGATAGGAGACCAGCGGGAAGTGCAATTGATTCGATTTTGTTATAGGACGAGCTTAACAGTTAGCGCGCTTCAGTGAAGATGCAACTACTTGCAAGAATACCCTGGAATTTCTGTTGTGCTTGGGGGGATCCATTGGAACAATATGACCTGTTTAGCAAGTTCCATGTTCTAACTTTGAGCCGATAGCCAATGTTGATCCTGCAAATACAGAATTACTGTACTGTACTGTTCTTGGGTGGAGTCATCTGACAGTTGAGGACATAATGTGTTTATACAATCTAGCGTGATTTGCTGTCCAGATTATCATTGGAGTCCCTCATTGAAACCAGAAGGTCATTACTCATTAGGTGGCTGTGAACTTTTCCTTTCGAGTTGCGATCGTGTCGCCCCAAATGGGTTTTTCAGCATGAACTATAATCTCTATCAGTGTCCATCACTATTGATTCTGGAATTCTTTAGAACTCACTAGGCTAACACTTAACCTATTTTTGATGTTTAATCTTTACTAATTGTAGTATTAATTGAGTTTCAAAATTTGAAGTCTACAATATACAGGGTGTATAACTTTCCCTAGATGTTTACTTGCAGAAAAAGAAAAATGTGACAAATATTAGGCTCAAGAATGAATAAAGTGAAGTGATGAAATGTTTAAAAAAAAAAAAAACTGAACTATGAACTATGGGAACAGAATAAATTTATTGATGTAAAAGCTGAAAATCACTAATATGAATGGAAAAAGAACTCTCTAATGATGCCCAAGAGGAAGAATCAATTTCAATTACTTCCTCCGTTTCATTTTACTTGCTACACTTCTCAATTCACGGACTCCTAGGCAATTTTTGGAGAGAAGAGAGGTAGAGAGTAAAAAGAAAAGGGACCCATGTGAGAGGAGAGAGATAGAGAGAGTTTATTGCCCAAAAAGGAAGTGTAGCAAGTAATATGAAACTTCCCTATATGGAAAGTGTAGCGAGTAATTTGAAACGGAGGAAGTATTATTTTTCAATGCTTTAGAGCTTAGATGCCTGATGTTCTATTCAGTATCACTAAGTTTTTATTAGCATGGTTCATAGTTTAGTCTTTTTTGTATATTTCCTAAGTTGAATCTTTTACTTCTTTGAACTTGATGGCACGTAATTTTAGTGTCTTTTTCGTCAAATTTATATTTTCTTCAGCAAAAAAGGTTACTTCTTTTCAGATTTTTCTCTGAAAGTGATTGTTTTTTCAGGCAAGTATCAGGTGAGTTTATAATGCTTGATATTGAATCACGCAACACACACTATTGATAGTTTATACTAGCATTATAAAAGGAGGGGAAAATAAAAAGGAACTCTACCGTGCAACTTGTGAGTAGTTCCAGAATTGCAACTTACGCAAGAAAAAATGACTAATTTCAAATCAAGGAGTATTTACCGCTGTGAACAGTGGATTTTGCCTCAGAAAAATCATCACCATATATATAATTTTTTTTAAGAACAAGAAACATCACAAAACAAAACGTGAGTTGTGACTACAATTTTAACAGCCAATCGCAGCAAATCTCGATATTCACTCCCGTTCCTTGATCAACGGAGTATGATTTTCAACATTTATATGAATACAGAGTTTCTAAGCTAATATCCTAAGCTATGCTATTCTAGGTATAGAATTTCATTGGAAAGACTAAAGAGTATAACAAATATCTTTACAAATGTACTCTTATATAATGTTTTAGATGGGATAATAATCATTAAAAAGGTTAACTATATGACAAAGATTTAATGTTTGGTTCAACATTTTTCACCTTCTGAATAATGTCCTCCACATGTCTTGCAAGATGATTAGAGTGCTCCTCCATATCATTTAGTACAATGTTGAGCTTCTCCTGAAGCACTGCAGACCGCCTTCTCTCACGCTGTAACTCAGCTGTTAATTCTCGTATTTTTGCATCCTTCTCATCCTGAAAGCAAACAAATGATAGAGGTAAAGCATTTGTGATCATTGGCGAACTAATCAATAACCTTGGTTCTTGAAATGGCAAAGAAAAGTGGAACTCATGAGAGTATGACTATATGAGACTAGAAAGCACACCGGAGTATGAGATGAAAGCGCACTTCGGCGGCTATTGGCAGGGGAGTTTACCACTGGATGGCTATGTTCCTTCACTATACGAGTTACAACCCATTTCCCAGACTTTTGTTTCTTTACCATGATCATTGCTTTACATCCTTCTCTAGTAACTGCTCTTGACCTCCTAGTTTCATTCTGTTTAGGTTTCACTCTGCGGAAACCCTGTTTATTACAAACGAGTCTACGCCAAACAACTGCTCCATCACGCATAGAACGACGAAATGCATCAACACGAATGATGAAGCCTATACGAGTTGCATATGCATCATAATATATTTTTGCAGCTTCTTCAGACTCAAATTCCATGCCCTCATATGGCTCCACCGCAGAATTAACTTCAATAGTTTGAAGTTTTTTTCCACCAGACCTCTCCATCATTTCCAGAACCTCATCACCGCTTGGTAGGTCACCCACTGCCATTACGATGAAATTGTGACCGTACAAGAAATCTCAACATCAGGATTTTTTAAACATAAAGCTTCAAATGCATTTTTGAATAGGTCCCAAAGTTCTTTCTTTTCAATACTTTTCTAGATTTATGAACGCTCAAACTTCAATTTCTAAATTATAAGTGCTTTCTATTACCAAAAGGCGGGAGTAAAATCTGCCTTATAATTGAGCAGAACACATGAACATATGTCATAAAATGTTCTAGAATAGTAATAAAGAAACAGACTAAAAGAAGTATCAGATTATGGGCATCGCCTGTTGTTAGCTTCAATAAGTTTAAGCAAAGCATTAATATTTGCACAAAGATACAGGTGGCAAGCAAATTTTTCTTTGGCCCTTCACCCTGATCAGTGGGATACCAAGGATACTTAAAGTTCTATGAACCAAAGAGAACATATTCAGGATAAATTACTTAAAGAAAGAAAAAGAAAGAGAAGTCATAAATAAACCCCGTATTCTGCACATTGCTTAGAGATTTGTCTCTCCCATGCTTGAGTCAAGTCTTTTCTAGGATTTTGCGCAATTAGTTATCAGAGTATAAAGCCTATTGTCTACTAAATTGCTCCATATTTAGTATGCAAAGTGAACAAAGACAGGAATTTTGTTCAATATATCTTTTAATTTAAACTTGTAGTCATAAAGTCCATTTTTCCCGAGATATGGCGGTAAATAGCCAGACACTAAATTTATTTTCCATATATAGGTAAAAACCCGAGAGTTCTATGCTTCACCTTCACTAGCATATGGAAGATAGAACATTCTAGCTTAAGCTATCATCTTATTCGTCTCTAAAGGAAACAAAAGAATGGCAAGAAAAGTAAGAAACTCCCAAAGAGAGCAAAGAGATGAACGAGAATGTGTTATTCGCCGGTCAGTTATAGGCATATCATTTGGAAATAAGAAATAAAAGTAGGACCCTTGCAATCCTCTCCAACATCCTGTTTCCGGGAGTGAAAAGGTGTAAAAGAAACAAATATGTTTATCGTACAGCTAGCTTTTGTTGAAAGAACTGCATACTACAACAAGAGGTTGTTGCCTTGCCAGTTGATAATATGACCACAACAGTCCAGTTGGGGTAAACAATAACCTATTTTAAAGTGCATCATTTCATAGTCCATAGACATGCTGCCATCACCATATAAAGCAATATAGTAATATTTCTTTGTCCACATACACCAAAATGCTGAACCGATATAGGAAGCAAATTACCTCTGTTTATCTTGACTAAGATATCTATGGCTTACATCAAGTTGCTAATCTTTGCATCGAAGTAATTAATGCCCTAATTTTGGCTTGCAGCCAAGAGCCTCAAAAAAGAGAACATTATGCGACTAGCCTCAACATTTATTGTACTAAACATGCATTTGTCACCTAAACCAGTACTGCCTCAAAGTCAAGCTGCAAAAGATGCCAAGTGTGAGGTAGGCTCTACACAAGTGCATGGCTACATGCTCCAACTCTCATTTATTTCTTTTCCTCCCACTCAATGAGCTCTTATGCTTAAGTCAGCTGAACTATTGATGAAGCAATAAGTGACTTTTTGCAAAACAATCCAGCATTTTTAACATCAATCTTCATCAAGTTTTAGCCAAAAAAAGTACGACTCCACGTGTTCAATGCTCTGACAGCCTAAGTTTGGTGTACCTAGTTATTGAACACCCCCCCCGGCGTGCCAAACACACAAAAACACACAATTTACAGCTCAAAGCAAAGACCAGATCATATGTGTATTGAAGAAATAATTTTTTTGAAAGGGACAAAACTAGCTTCCATTCCAAAATCCTTCATTTTTACAATGAATGTGACACTAATCAAATGAAAAGAGCAATGTAACCAGTTAAACCACAACTCCATAATTAAAGCAAAAGGGACTTACGTCCAAAGGTGAATAATGCGATCCTCAAATGTCCAAAGGTGGTTGCTTTTCACATAAACAGGGGGGAAAATCACACAACAACAATATGACATGCAAAGCAACTTCAACCTTGGCCATTGATCTACACAATATTTTAAGAAGCTTCATCGCCTAAAACACAGAGTATAAGACTTCCAATTGTTCAAAACAAAGAGTCTCCATCATCAACACATGAAATCTAGCAACAAGCGAGTGCCCAATTCATCAACACATTGAAATCTAATAACTTGGACATCTTAAACCTCAACAAATGCGATCCTCACGGCCTTCTTAGAGTACGAAAAAAGTTAAAACTGTCTGCGTCTACAAGCTTAGAATGTGCCATCTTCAGATTTGGCAAGCTCATCAAACTATAGTCTCAGACTTGAGAAAATTGAAGAACTATATTAAGTGTTCACTAAAGTTTGCTTGTAATTTTATCCTTTTCAGGTGCTCCCATAAACCTAGAAAAAACCCTATTGCAAATTTCACTACCTCAACTCTTCAATTAAGAAACTGAAACTTAGAATCACCGGACAAATAAGAAACAAATTACCAGACCAAAAATTTCTTATCAATTGAAACAAAACCCATAATTTCCTCAATCATCCAGAACCAGAATCCCCGAAAAGAAATTAAATTGTTAACTTAAACAAGTTTATATCATCTTTCATGCCAACTTCAAGACACCCACCAGTGAACATAGCTCATAGAACATAAAAGCATCAAAATTTTAACGTCTTAACACTAGCAATGAAAACTCAAAGTGAAATAGACATCAAAGAACAGACCCATCTAATTTCTTAGCAGAAAAATAAGAATATTGTCTGATATTGTTGAAATAAATTACAGTTAATAAAATGTAAATGTAAAATACAAGCGGTAGTTGCAGCTACTTACTTGGACTGAAGAAAGGACGGATGTAGGAGGGAGAAGGGAGGAGAGAGGATATGGTGCGGGAAACTAATGAAGTTGTTGGAATTTTAGTGTCGATTACATATGATGTGATGATTCTACAAATGTTCCATCACGAGTTCTGCCCAGTGTCCACCCCGCCACCCGAGAGAAACTACGAGTAACTTATCAACAGTGGCATGTTTCTGATTTTGTAGGGAGAATTAAAAATAGGAAAAATTGATAGGAACAGTCCCAACTATGGGCATTCCGCCATTTTCATTCCCAACTAAAGATTATTTCTGAGCGGTCTCAACTATGCATCATTTTTGCCAAAATTGGTCCTAACAGGTCATTGACCTGCTATAGTAGGTAAAATGCGTTTTTTTTTTTTTTTTTTTATTTCTTTTATTCACAACACAACAATCACACCCCTTATTCATCCTTCCCTTTCCTCTAAAAATATGTCGACACCGACAATTCTCCGGCAAAAATCCGCCCAATCTCCGGCACAGAAAACAAGTTAATTTTTTTTTATTTTTTCCTCCTCCTTCTCTTTCCTCCCTCCTACGTCCCCCACCACCCCTCTGCCTCCCCCTCCTCTGTTTCGCATCACTTTTATCTGTCTCTCCTCTGTTTGGGTAGGCCACCTACGCACCACCGCAGTGGCGCCATAAACCCTCCAAACTCCGACCATCAGCGCACCACCAAAAGCCACCTAAAACACCAACTAACCTTTTGGGGGTGGCAGGGACTCCTCAAAAACAACACTCCTCAAAAACAACACTAGCTCCAGCTTTCTTTAACCTTTTTTTCTTAACAATCAAGCTTGTCCAGATGAAAAAATTGGATGATAAAGCCAATATTAAACCTTTAATGTTATCAGAAGACATCCCATGTAAGTTTTCGAAGATTCCCCTTAATCTTGCACAGCTTGAAATCTTCACAAGCACTCAATTCAATCTTGCTCTCTTCTCTCTCTCTCTTACTCTCTTTCACAAACTATGATTGCAGTGGCGGAAAAGATTGAAGATTTTGACCCATATATGATATAACAATAAGCAACAACAAAAAAAACCCCAGTTTAATTCAGAAGGTGGGTATTTCTCTTGTTCAAAAAATAAAAAATTGAAGCTTTTTTTGCAGAAGTGAAACAACAATGTCAAAAGTTGGAAATTACCGGAGATGTAAAATCAAAAGTGAATGTATAAAATCCGACAAAAATGGGAGGATTATTCACTTTAAGCAAGGAGCGTCAGGGTGGTTTTTGGGGGTGGCGAGAATGGAGGCTGGAGAATGAGAGGCGAGAACATTCCGAGTGACTTAAGAAAAAGGAGGGGGGTGGGATTTGGGGGTGGCTGGGGATGGGGGTGGCGGGGGAGGGAAAGGGGTGGTAGGGAAGGAATGAGATAGGAGAGAGAAAAAGGAAGAATAGAGTGACTTAAGAAATAAAAAAAAATAAAATTTAACCTGTTAAACAGGTAATGAGTCATCTGGGACCAAATTTGGCAAAAATGATGCAAAGTTGGGACCACTCAGAAATAATCTTTAGTTGGGACTGAAAATGGTGGAACGCCCATAATTGGGACTGTTCCTATCAATTTTTCCTTAAAAATATATATCTAGGTTCCATTCAAAAAAAATAAAAAAATAAATAGGTGAGACGAGACAACTTGTGACAACTTGTGAGCTACTCAAGATTGACTTGTGAGCTACTCAAGATTGACTTGGTCAAAATCGGTCAAAGCTCAATTTGGGTGAGCTTAAAATGAACTCAAGCTCGACTTGTAAGATTAATGAGTCGAGTTGATCAACTCGATACTCTACTCGAAAACTCATGAGAAGCTCAAATTTCCAAGTATATATAGCAAAATATTACCTAAATTCAACATATTTTCTATCTTAGGGTTGTTTTTAACACGAGACACTTGCAAGGTACTCGAGATCTACTCGGTCAAAATTCGACTAAGTCAAAACTCTCCTTGGTCAAAGCTCGACTCGAGTAACCTCGGCTTGAAATGCTGGTGAGTTGGGTCGAAGTAGCTCAAACTCAACTCGCATCATTCGTACCTCAATTCGTAGATGATCCAAAAATTACATGAAATACTTGGGTAACATGCTATTATTCTAAATATTTTGTGTGCTGTTTTAGAACAAGCTTTACAACAGATTGATATCTTAAATTACCAACTACAAATTCTTGGTCTCCTTTTGTTCTCTTTTAATGTTCCTAGTTTATTTATTTTTTGTTTAAAAGATTCCAACTAAAATCATCATACTCCCTCTGCTTTTTTTTATTTGCTACATTTGACTTGCACGGTTTTCAAAGCATTATTTAACTCTTAATATCTCTTATTTCGCTTAAGTAAAAATTATAAAAATTTGATATTATGAATCTACACGTCGAGACGAATCTAACAAGATCACACATAAGTATATTTTTACTTATAAAATAATCAAAATAATTGGTCAAAGTAGTGGCTTCATTCCCAAGGAAACAAATGTAGCAAATAAAAAAAAGCAGAGGGAGTAAATGAACAGAAACTCATAAAGAGTATTATGAAACTTGATCATCAAATATATAGTTTTTTTATTAGATACTCTTGACCTTTTTTAACTTAATTAACGAATCATATGCACCCTCAATGTTTTCAACTTATTCACCATATACTTTTTGATTTTTTTTACAAATGTACCAAAATGCATCACAGTGAAACCGACATTAAACTCCGCTAGACCATTAACTCTATTAATAAAACAATTAACAATAAATATGGATTTTAATTTAGCCATTTGTCCCAAGTTACACATATTACTTAAGGTTTCGTTTTTAGATAATGATTACACATGTTACGTAAGGTTTCGTTTTTAAACAAGCATTTAAATAATACTGCCTCCGTCCTAAAATATGTCCCAAAATATAGTTCCCATTTTCATTTTTAGTTCCACATTTTTCTGTAATTTGTCTAGAAAAATTGTGTCCCATCATTTATTTGCTTCTTGAATTTTATTTTTTGCTTTGTTTATTCAACCCAAGTGTTACAATTAATGCTCGTTCACCAATTATTCTCCATTCTCTCTCCTAAAATCATCTTTTCCCATACAACATTTATTTAAATAAATAAAAAATCTTTACTATATCTCTTAGATTCTACTTGCATAAATTACCGTAAAAAAGGAAAATGGGAACTATATTTTGGAACGGAGGGAGTATTACGCATGTTACTTAAGGTTTCGTTTTATTATGGAAAGTCAATATAGTAGAAGCATAAAGCTAGGCTTTAACTTCTACGCACTCCTATAATTGTTTACATGTAAAGGAGATAATTTTTTGTTGCATAGTCAACCATGAAAGTTAACTTTACAAATGAAAATTTGAATACTCTCCTAAATTTCAACCAAATATATCTAATTGACATCTATGTTCGTTTCTTTGACAAAATCGTTTTACATATATTGATATAAAAATCAATACTTAGGAGTTAAGAAGGGCGTTAAAGTGAATTACAAATTTTATTTTTCTATATGCAAACCCACAAATTAACTAGAGTTGGCAAAAGCGACACTAACCCATCAATTTGACCTAAACCCAACAAAAAATTAACGAATTCGGGCTACAGTTTTCAGCCTGTCTAAATAAGTGGGTTGCACAACTCGTTTATTAAATGAGTGGGTTGAAGTTAAAACTTCGAACTCAGACACGACACTGTAACCTATTTAATTAATTTTATGCTAATATCATTATCATTTGTCTGTCTTGCAATAGTTTGAAAGTTTTCTTAACAGTAAACTATTTATTTTTGTGTGCTAATATATGTTTTTTTCAATAAAAAACTAGTATATAAGAAGTGGGTCAAGATATCTACGAAGTTGATTTGTTTGGTTCACGTGCTCGTTTGGTTAGATGTAGAAAGTAATGTTTTCTAGAAAGTTCTTAGGTTAGTAACTACCTTTGTTTTGTGGTCTTCTGTGAAGTAGAATTTCCTAGAGAATTGCACATCCTACATTTTTGTCAATCAAACAAGCTCAACTTATTATACTTTTAAGGAAGGTTCACTTTCCATGTATTTTTATATCAACCATACAAATACATATGTGCGCTTGATAAACAAGTCATTTAACCCTTTTATTGAATTGATCAAGGTTGAGAATCATTAACCCGTTTGATAAACGGCCAAGTTATAGGAATTCACCCTGTTTATCAATAGACACTATCCGAGCGTTGCTCAATTATAGAACTCTTCAATACATTTATTACTCAGATAATAAAAAAAGTGGTAGTATATCCAGTAGAAAATTGTATATTTAGTCAATAGTGTAGTATACAAAAACAAAAACACCAATGTGATAATAAACACACACATAGGTTACAGGTTGGGTTTTTTTATATACTACTTTTATATTAAAATAGATTTTATTTTTTTTATAATATTCAATATATTATTATTTTGTTAAATATACCACTAAAAATTATTGGTATACCCCAGCCTTTTTAAAATTTCACACGTTACCCTCAAACTTACCTTTTTTCTTATACACAATGCCCTTACCGCTAATTTTTAATAGGGGTACTGTATATTTTTTTTTTTTTTTTTTTTGATGCGAACAAGGGCGGGGATGAGATTCGAATCCCATAATCACCTGAAACCGGGAGGGAAGCTCTAACCAACTGAGCTATCCCTCACTCTCTATGCATTAAAAAAAAAATTTAGTTTAACGATATTGTATAGAATTTAGAAAAGTTGGGATACAACATTTTTTTTTAAAAAAAATTTGGTAAGATAAATTACATTAACGCCCTCTCACAAGGCACCTAAATACAACCTATACCAAAGGCCCCCAAACTCTCCTGATGAGAATCGAACCCACAACCTACGGGTGAAAGATAACCTTCCACTCCCTCATTCTCAAGTTGGGATACAACATACAAACTGGAAAAATAAATAGGTATAATGTAGAAAAACTCAAAATTATTTTGAAAAAAATGTTCAAAATGATTTTAATTTAGGCATCTATCCCAAGTTTACGAAGAGGAAAGGGATAGTGAGAAAAAAGAAACACAGAGAAGAAGTTCGCAACCCTAACCCTCCGAATCCCAATCCGTGGAAATTCTGCGATTACAAGGGAAGTTCCAGAAGAAGTTTGTAACCCTAACCCTCCAAATTCCAATTCGTAGAATTTGCTGCGATTACTAGGGAAATTTCATCTCTGTCTACAGATTACAGATTTCATTCCGTAGTTTCCTTTTCTATCTAAAAAGTTGGATTTCGAATTTGGTAATTCCAGCATCAATTCGAGTTACTTTTCAAGGAAATAAAATTGCAGACGATTCCAAGAAATCGAAGGTTTGTTTAGGACTAATTTGCTGTATATTTGAGTTTTATGATTCAATTTTTTGGTTTACCGTTAAATTTCTGAGTAAGATTTTGTTTGATTTTATTCACTAGTATGCTAAACAAATTTCAGATTCTGGGATTTAGTTGAACCCACTGAACCCCTTTGGCTAGGCCACTGATTACAGTTTACAACAAACTACTTTGTTGTTTACCTGATTGGAAAAAGCTATGGGGGAAGCAGAGGATGTGAAATCGAAGTCTAGGAGGGAAGAGTCTGAGATAAAGGAGGAGTCGAAACGGAGCCGTGGGCGTGAGCATGATAAGGAAAGAGAAAAGGAAAGGAATGGGGAAAAGGAGAGGAGGAGAGACAGGGAGAAAGAGAGGGATAGGGAGAGCAGGCGTTCGGAGAGAGAAAGGAGTACTGATGATAAGCATAGGGAAAGGGAAAGGGATAGAGAGAAGCACAGGGATAAACATAGAGATAGGGAGAAGGAACGGAAGAAAGATCGAGAGGATAGGGATGGGGATAAAGAAGAGAGAGAGAAGGAGAGGGAGAGGGAGAGGGAGAAGGCAAAGGTTAGGGAACGAGAGGAAAGAGAGAGGGAACGAGAAAAAGAAAGGGAACAAAGGGAGAAGGAGAGGGAAAAGGAGAGGGAGAGGGAGAAAGAGAGAGAAAAGGAACGAGAGAGGGAGAGGAGGGAAAGAGAGAGGGAGAGAGAGAGGGAGAGAGAAAGAGAACGTGAGAGGAGAGAACGTGAACGTGAAAGGGAGAAAGAGGAAAGAGATAAAGAGAGGGAGAGGGAGAGGGAGAGGGAAAGAGAGAGGAAGCGCCGTGAAGTAGAAAGTGATGACAGTGGTGATGAGAGGAGGGACAAAGATAGGAAAAGGCGGAGAAGAGATGATGATTACAAGGAAAGAGAACGAGAAAGGAGCAAATCAAAAGACCGAGAAAGGGTCCGATCGCATAGACACAGGGATGGTAGTGTGGACAGCCAAAAGAAGAAGAATGATGACGAGCCTGACAGAAATGTGGAGAAAGTGGAGACTAAGGAACAAGACATGGAGGAGGAACAGAGGAGATTGGATGAAGAGATGGAAAAACGGAGGAGGAGAGTTCAGGAATGGCAGGAGTTGAAGAGGAAAAAGGAAGAAGAGGAAAGACAGCAGCTAGGGGAGGTAAATGCTGAAGAACCTAAAGCGGGTAAGAATTGGACGCTGGAAGGTGAATCTGATGACGAAGAAGCTGCTCTAGATGGAAATTCAGATGCAGAAATGGATGTGGATGAAGATTCCAAACCGTCAGCTGAAGCTGGAGAGACTATGGTTATTGATTCTGAGAATGGTAATGCATTACCAGCTGGTGGTGCTGTGGCATCTGAAGAGGAGGAGGTTGATCCTCTAGATGCTTTTATGAACTCGATGGTCTTGCCTGAAGTTGAGAAGTTGAATAATGTTGTGCTTCCTGCAGAGAACACTGAATTGAATGGCAAGGATAAAAAAATTGAACAAAGTAATGGCCAAGTGTCTAAAAAAGACCCAAAGAAATTTCTTGGAAGAATAATGCCTGAGGAGGAGTCTGACTCTGATTATGGGGATCTAGAGGATGACGAAGTGAACTCAGACGATGAAGATGATGACGAGTTTGTGAAAAGGGTGAAGAAGAAGACGAAAGCAGAGAAATTAGCCTTAGTTGATCACTCGAAGATTGACTACATTGACTTCAGGAAGAATTTTTACATGGAAGTTAAGGAGATCGCAAGGATGAGTCTTGAGGATGTTGCGGCTTATAGGAAGGATCTGGAGCTGAAGGTTCATGGAAAAGATGTGCCAAAACCAATCAAAACTTGGCACCAAACTGGGTTAACAACAAAAATTTTGGAGGTGATCAGAAAGATGAACTTTGAGAAGCCAATGCCAATCCAAACTCAGGCTCTGCCTGTGATTATGAGTGGTCGAGATTGCATTGGTATTGCAAAAACTGGATCAGGAAAGACCTTGGCTTTTGTGTTGCCTATGTTGAGGCACATAAAAGACCAGCCACCTTTGATGCCTGGAGATGGTCCAATAGGGCTTATTATGGCTCCTACAAGAGAGCTGGTCCAGCAAATTCACAATGACATCAAAAAGTTTGCCAAAGTAGTGAATCTGATATGTGTTCCTGTATATGGTGGCCAAGATTCTAGGCAGCAAATAGGGGATCTGAAGAAGGGAGCGGAAATTGTTGTATGCACCCCTGGTAGAATGATAGATATACTCTGTACAAGTGGCGGTAAAATAACGAATCTGAGAAGAGTTACTTTTTTGGTCATGGATGAAGCTGATAGAATGTTTGATATGGGTTTTGAACCTCAGATAACAAGAATTGTCCAGAATATAAGACCAGATCGTCAAACTGTACTGTTCTCTGCCACCTTTCCTCGTCAGGTTGAGGTTTTGGCAAAGAAAGTCCTGAATAAGCCGGTGGAAATTCAGGTTGGTGGGAGGAGCGTTGTCAACAGAGACATAACCCAGATGGTTGAAGTGAGACCCGAAAGCGAACGGTTCTTCAGACTGTTGGAAATTCTTGGGGAGTGGTATGAGAAGGGAAAGATTCTCATCTTTGTCCATTCACAAGATAAATGTGATGCCTTATTCCGGGATTTACTCAAGAGTGGTTATCCCTGCCTTTCTCTTCATGGGGGAAAAGATCAGGGGGATCGTGAATCCACGCTTGCTGATTTTAAGAGTAATGTGTGCAGCTTGTTGATTGCTACCAGTATTGCTTCTAGGGGTCTGGATGTAAAAGAACTTGAGCTAGTTGTTAATTTTGATGTTCCTAACCATTATGAAGACTATGTTCATCGTCTTGGCCGGACAGGTCGTGCTGGCCGGAAGGGGCATGCTATTACTTTTATATCTGAAGAAGAGGAAAAATATGCTCCTGATCTTGCAAAAGCATTGGAACTCTCAGATCAGCCTGTTCCACAGGACCTGAAGGCAATTGCTGATGGGTTTTTGACAAAGGTGAAACAGGGACTTGAACAAGCCCATGGAACTGGTTTTGGTGGAAGTGGTTACAAGTTTGATGAGCAGGAGGATGAAGCACGGAAAGCTGCAAAGAAAGCGCAGGCCAAAGAGTATGGTTTTGAGTATGACAAGTCAGATTCAGAGGATGAAGACGACGAAGTTCGTAAGAGGACGGATGTTACTGTACCAACCCCTGTTCTTGGTGGACAAGTGTCAGATACCACGTCGCTTCCTGGCTCAGTGCTGGGCGCAACTGGCAGTGGGCCTGCCTCTATTCTGCCCATTAATTCAGCAGATAATCCAGCCATTGCAACTGCAATGGCAGCAGCAATGAGGTTACAACAAAGCTTAGCTAAGCTGCAACAAGATGCAATGCCTGAACATTTTGAAGCTGAACTTGAGATCAATGATTTCCCACAGAATGCTCGCTGGAAGGTGACTCATAAGGAGACTTTGGGTCCTATATCTGACTGGACTGGAGCTGCCATTACGACCAGGGGACAGTATTACCCTCCTGGAAAGATTGCGGGTCAAGGTGAACGTAAACTTTATCTGTTCATTGAGGGACGTTCAGAGCATTCAGTGAAGACAGCTAAGGCAGAACTAAAGAGGGTTTTGGAGGATATCACGACACAAGCCACCTCCCTTCCGGGTGGTGCCCAACCAGGCAGGTATTCTATTCTCTGATAAGCAGAGTCCTATTTGTACTGGCCCTTGTGGTAGTACATTGGTCATCTTCAGATTGGAATCACTATTAGTTGCTGCTGGTGTACCATCCTTTTTTGCTCGGATATACTTAGCTGATGTTTTGCTTATTTCTATTACATGAAATTTGGTGGCCATTTCTTTAAATGGTTTTTTTTATCTGGAAAGGACGAGATTCATCAAGAAATTTGATGCTCTAATCCTGATATATTTGTCTTGTTATCTGAAATTTGTTTGTGACAATTAAAATATACTAGAGATGAGTGTCAGATTAGGGGCATGAGGATATGTATGTACAGATGGAGCTACCAAGATAGTCCTCGTTCATGCTGTTATCTTAAAAATGTGTTGTAGTTCACTTATTTGACTAAACAGTTTTGCATTTGAATTTTTATGTTTAATCTCTGGTTGTTGGTGCCGCTTTTGATCTTTTTTTCTTTTTTCTCTTTTCCATCCTTGCTCCGAGCTCGAGGGAGGATACGATTGCCTTTTGTCAGGAGTGGCTTTGTGCTATTTGCTTGCTTGTGCGGCATCTGGAGGCTTCCAAAAACCAATTTATACAGAAAGCGATTTATCAGAATGGGTACCTGCATTCTGCTTTAATTGTGATGGGGTCTAATTGACATTCACTGCTTTTCTTGATAATTTGGGCGAGTTGAAAGCTCATATGTTCCTTTGCTGATTGTAGGTCTAAGGATGGAAACCTGAAGCACCTTCATGTTTTCTTTTATGAGGGGTTACTGCGAATGTTTGTCTCCCTGAAGTATCTTTATAGCCCTGTTCCATTTTATGAAGAACATGTTGTGATTAGCTAGGTTAGTTTTGATCAGGGTTTATTCCGGAATCTGATAGTTTTCCTCTCATATTATCAACTCTTTGCACCTAGTCTGTTTGTCAACTAGTTAGTTCTTGATTTTGAGCTTGGTTGGATTAGCATCAAGAACCTGATGATGTTGATGCATGATTGACTGGATGATCTCGTTCAGACCATGTTTTTTAGGGGTAAAGTTAAGACTCTAGAAGTGGAGTTGGGTGATGATGTGATTGTGCATAGATTGAAGTTCTTGTGCTTCAAGGTGTTGGTAAAATATCAGAGATTAGATTTTTCAAGACTAGGCAGGCAGACGGTGATGCAGTTTGAGAGTCCACTTTAGAACTTCAAGATTATGCACAGTGAAGTTTCGATAAACTGCATTCAAGTCTTGATTTGAGGATTTCTGGAGTTGTTATTTCCCTCGCTCGGTTTTGGTGGTGAAATTCAATTGATAGGTGGGTGGAGCCGTGGAGGTGAGGTGGGGTTATTCTTGAGTGGCGAGGTGCAAAATCATTTTTTTTCCAAAATAGGCCTTATTTGGTTAGATTTATAACGCCCCTACTAGTGTAGTTATGTTTGGAAAACCAACAAATTTCCTTAAATTTGATACTTAATGGCCGTCTTTGAGATTTCTCCCGTTGCATTACGTATTTATACCCATCCCCGCACCACCACCCTCATGGGTACCCGCACCCGCTTTGTACCCACTCCATCACCACCCCACTACCCGCATGTATATCCGTACCCGTGTCATACCCACATAATTATATTTTGCAAGATAAATTTTTTAATAATATAAGTATATAAATATAATTTTAATAGTAAATTTGCGGGGCGGGCGTGGGTGGGGGAGCGGGCGGGGCGGGCGGGAATACACCCCCTCCACCACCCATTCGCCCCACTGTCATCCCTACGTTGCATTGGGTTCTGGCACATGTTTTGCAATACCTTAAACAAGAGGTTTATTGGGGTATTAGTCTATAAGAGAACCGAGAACGCATAGAGGTGGAGAGGTTAGACCTTTGTTTTAGGGTACGTGGTACGGCCTGTAGGGATGAAATGAAATGATCGTTCACCTAATCTTAACTTTTTTTTTTGACATCGAGAAAATTTGCATTAATTGAAATCGCAAGTACAATCTAATGCTAATACATCCAAACAGAAAACAAGTTAACAGAAACTAACGTGAGCTCTACTAGCTCGTACAAACGACTGATCACGTAGGGAATTTCCTGGGGGCGAACATTGGTACGGTGGAGATGCTGCTTGTGCCTTGCAACTGAATATCCTCTGAAATGTGATGGATATTGTTGTGAGATAGAACCAAATCGATCTTCGAAAATGGATTGCCAAATCTGTTCTTGTGGAACTACTAGTTCACAAGACAGTAAATCCCAAGGCCATTGAGATGAGATATCTTCCTGGGATTCTAAAGATGAAACTACTATTGAAGTCACTTTCTTTCGTGACTCCGTACCCTGCACATAGGGTATCATGAGTTTTGCCTCAAGAGGCAGAAACTCAGCATTTGTGGAGGTCGAAACTTGCCCCAATTTAAATTGGAGGGTCTCCCACGAAAATTCCTATAACTGAGGAGCTAATTTTTCTTGTAACACATTCAAAACTAGAAATCTGAGACTTGATTGCACCATCCATCTTTAGATCTTCTCGAATACTTCCATCAAATGCTCTCCAAAACAAACCCGTCTATGAAGATTACTTGACATTCATTTATTTACGAGAGTATTTAAATTTACTTCCAAAATGGTGGTAAGCTTTAGACTAGAATAATTGCCATGATATGCAATAACTTATTCCAAGACTGATGTGAGATTTTTTCTTCTAACAAATATCATTGGAGCTATGATGTATTGTGCCAAAGTGAGGAGCCTATGTTTCTGCGAAGGTCCTGTTGGTCTTGTTGATTATATCTAGAAAATGTTGCATCTCATTGACGCATAATAAAGTGAATGGAAGTTGTCTTTTATATATTCTCTTATTTTCCTCAATTGGAGATGATCTATTTTATTATAGCTATGGTCAACATACAATGGCAAAATCTTGATCTCGAAGTTGTAAAACGAGCTTTAGATAATTTGTTTTCGTGATCGGGAGACAAATGCATTAAGTTATGTATAATTGCAATTTCTTTTATATAATGGATGAATCATGTCAATAGTATTGTGCGTATTGTGCTCCTTCTATCCCATTTTACTTGTCTTCCTTTTATTTTTTTGGATAACTCAATATAGTGTTTCTCATTTCATTGGTCAAATATAATATAACAAGGTGGAAAACAACATAATAAATGATGTTCTCTTATTTATTTTCATTTCCTAAACATGACAACTAATATGAATGAGGGAGTATAATCTTTTCATAACTTGAAACAGTAACAGATTACGGAGAATTGGATTTATATATGAGTTCTTGAGTAGGTTGAAAATTGAAGCTTAATTACTCAACGGTTGCAACTTATAGATTCTTTTGCAACAACTATTGTTGTAAATTTGTAATAAGAGGTAATACTTTGCATAAGAAAAAAGAACTAATACTACTATATGATATGTTTCACTCCCCAAGTGGATATGCGTTAAAGTAATCGTTTAATGGCTTGGACAGCATGGTTTTTGGTTGGAAGCATCTATATGACTATATGAGTCATGGAAGTATATTACAGTGACCAGTGCTTTGCGCGTCGATCCATCGCTTGTTTGAATGATCTTTTAAGGGCTAAAGAAAGAAGGGCTGTGAAAGAGTATGTGTAAATTCAACCTTGTTTATTCTCAGGGTTGCATGATCAACGACAACCACTTAACCAACCAATCATAAAATGTAGCAGCAAAAATTTATATACTTCCTCCGTTTCATATTAATTGCAACACTTTTCATTTAGGGGTGTTTCAAAATAAATGCAACACTTTCCTTATTTGGTAAGTTTTGGGGATGAAAAGACAATATTACCCTTACTTTATAAAATTAGTTTTTGATTACCTACACTAATCTACAATTAAATCAATTTCAACCTCCACCCATTAAACTTGCACCCACCACCCTTCTAACTTCTTCTCTTCTTCCACAACCACAACCCACCACAACCCAACTTCCACAACCAACAACACCGAGCACTCAAAACGTCGTCCTCTCTCTCTTTACCCTCCACTCCACCACTTCACCACCACTCTCATCTCCCTTGACTAAACCAACACCACCACCACTCTCAACTCCCTCGACTAAACCAACACCATCACCCAATTCACTTCGAAACCCTAAATCAATTCCCCACCCCCATTTTCTTCACCTTCCGCTCTCCTCTGTCATCGCCGGCGAAGAAGGTGAAGCAAAGAAGGTACGCGACGCGAAAAAGGTGAAGCAAAGAGATGCGAAAGAAGCGCGAGATCTGACGAACAAACCAAGCTAAGAACTGATGAAGAAGAAGATATGACGAAGACGAAGAACTGACGAAGACGAACGACGGAAGAACTGACAAAGAATAAGATCTGACGAAGACGAAGAACTGACGAAGACGAACGACGGAAGAACTGACGAAGAAGAAGATGCACGAACGAACGAAGACGAACGCGATCCTTCTCCTCTTTTCTCTCTCCTTTGTTGTCCTTCTTTCTTTCTCCTTCGATCTCCTTCTTCTTCCTTCGCCTTTGATTTGTTTTTTGTTAGATCTGTAATTTGGTTAGATTAGATCTGTTTTTTTTATTTGCTCACATAGAAGATGAAAATCTTGGTGAATTTTCGTTAAATGGAAGATGGTGGTGGTGGGGTTGTTGTGGTGGATGTTGGCGGTGGTGGTGGTGGGATGATTGTGGTGGTGGTGTTGGCGGGGTGGTTCTGGTGGTGATGTTGGCGGGGTGGTGACGGGGTTGTTTTGGTGGTGATATTGGTGGGGGTGGCGGCGGCTGGCGGTGGTAGGGTGGGGGTGGCGGCGGCTGGCGGTGGTAGGGTGGTGATGGTGGAGGCTAGGTGTTAATATAATGTATTTATTGTATTATTAGTTAGTGTAATCGCATACCCCTTCCCATCTAATTATACACTATTGAAAAATTGCCTAGGAGTCCGCAATCTGGAAAATGTTGCAATTAATATGAAACGGAGGAAGTAAGATTTTAACTAAAAATTCCTTTCACCTGAAGTGTCAATTATCGACAATATCTCTACTAGATATGGTATAATCTAAATTCTAAAAGTTAGTCCCAAACATGATTGCAGTGGCATCATCTATGCTTATAATTTGTAGAAAAATGTTGACAATAGGAGTGTGCACTAGATCCGGGATCATTCCTCATGCAAGGAATTTTACTCCATGTAATTACCATACGCTAATTTTTTTGTCCCTATTAAACATGTTTGCACCCATACTAAGACAGATGACGCGATAATCCGAGACAAACTTTTAGGAAAAAAAAAAGTACTGTAAAATATGGACTCTAATATCTAGATCATCAAACTTCAATATATGAGTACATAAAATTATCAATGACATTCACAAGTTACAATTATTTGAGTGTCACGAGCTATTAACTAGTTTTATATCTTTAAACACCGATGCTATTCTTTTTTTTTTATTAGTAAAAACGCTATTCAATTGCAAATGTCTCATGTGTTTTCATATTCATATAAATTTTACCTACCATTCCTATTATGATTGAAAGTATTAGTTCTACTCTTATCTTGCTAGCTAATAAAAAGAAAGCAAGAAAAGAGAAAGAAAACTAAAGAAGTTAATTAGAGGAATCAACAAAACAAAAATGGAGACATTTACTACAAATCTCAATGTGAACAAAAACTTCAGCATTGGAAATCTAGGTCTTAACAGAATGACAAAAAAAACATTGTTCCATGAATTCATACAAATGAGAGTGCCTTACTAGGGTATCTCATCTCATACTTCCTCCTCTATTAAGGAATATACATTTCTCCGTCGGTCTTAGCATTAATCTCACTTTTGTTTTCTTCTTTTTATGGTAGGGCTCTTGTTGATTTCCTGGCAAGAAAAAAAAAAGAATTAAAGTTTCCTCTATGAACCTAAAGCAGCAAATCCACCACCTTTCATCATTTGCTTAAACTCCTTGTAATTAACCATTCCATCACCATCAACATCCACTTTGCTAATCATTTTCCTACAATCATCTATTGTTCTTCCTTGTTTCAAACCCAATGATTGCAAAACTGATCTCAACTCCTCAACGGTAATAAAACCGTCTCCATTTTGATCAAACACGTTAAAAGCTTCCCTCATGTCCTCCTCCTCATCTCTTTCGTCCATTATTGTTTGATACAACGATCCAAATTCTTCCATATCGACGAATCCATCTTTATTCACATCGATTTTTTCGATCATTTGAGTAAGTTCCTTATCTGGGATGTAAATTCCCAAGTTTTGTAAGGAGTCATTTAACTCCTTCTTTGTGATCTTTCCATCTCCATTACGATCAAACATTTGAAATACTCTTTTAAGCTCCGCTTGATCCATTTCCTTTGAAAAATAGATCTCTTTTTATAAACAAACACAAAATTTTGACTTATATAACTCTCTTTGAAATGGTGAAATGATCTTAATTATGATCTCCAATAATAATTAGGAGGTAATTAACTTAATATGATGGTTTCGGAGTGGATTAACAATCAAGGATTCATGACAAAAAGCAAGAAGGGGGTGTCAAAAAATTAGACCTTTAGAACAAATGCAATATAAAGGGGAGAAAAGAGGCCAAAAAAAATAGCTTAGAAATGAAAATTGATGTTAAGGAGGGCCAAAAAAAATTAATTTCCCAAAATCTTGGATGGAAAAGAGGGAAATTGAAAAAGTCGGGGCTAGAGAAAAGCAAGGAAGAGAAGCAAAAATTTCGTTAAATCATTGGTATATAAGTTTAGATACAAAAATTAGTTAGATTATGCATATTTATTTACTTCAATTGGGGGTTGGAATTGGCGCGTTTTTCGTCGTGGTAAGCTTATTCTAAAATCATGGAGTGCATTACTATTGGAATACTTGGTCTTACTTGCATGTTTTTTAGTTATTTATTCTAATAATGAGAGAACAAATTATGTATTATACTCCATATTTGGACTTGGTCTGTCAAAATTTAAGTACAACCTCCTTGTCTAATAGTGTCTTGAACGTTTACATCAAAAAATAATGGAATTATGTCTAGAAAATTGACAATGGATCCAATAAAGAATAGTAGTATATTCACAGGTGAGATTGGTCAGATTTCAGATTCTCAGAAGCTAAAGAAAGGGACTCTTAGAAGAATTAAAAGGGTGTGAGTCGCGCGACTTGTGAGCCAAACGTGCGTCATAGGCTCATAGCACAAATAAGAAGACTTGGTATAACCCTGAATTAGTAGCCAAGTAGGGTAAAGATTAAAAAGTTCGTTAATTTGCCAAATAAGTCAAATTGATGAACGTCAAGCTCATTGAAATTTTAAGTCAGATATGGACTGAATTATTTTAGGACCAAAAACTACAACTAGCAAAATAAGTTAAATTTAAGGAAATAGAAGTCCATATGTGTTCAGTTTATGATGAATAACTTCGAACAAGTTAAGTTTAGGACTAGTATACTGAGATAAATTCAATTAAGTTAATTTTAAGGCCGATAAAGGCTATTCAAGTTCACTTTACAATGATGAATTTTAAAGTAAATTTTAATAAATTCAATTCAAGGCCAATTGTTCTAGATAAATTATAAACTAGAATTAAGGTATATATATATTTACAAAATTTAGGGGTATGCTAAATACAACACAAAAAAAGGCTAAATACAGCACCTAATATTTTATAGAATCTAACTATGGTCAATTTTACCTTTTTTATAGTTAAAAAAAACATGAGATGCTTTCATAACTTCTTATTTATTTGTTGTACCTAACTACCCATTTTCGTTATATTTATTAATCAAACTGGAAAATAAGAAAAATCTAAATGAAAAGATGAGAGTACATTTTAAGATAAGCAGGGGCAGATCTAGGGGGTGGCCTACCCAGGCCACGGCCCACCCCATGATTCAGAAATCCTATATATACTAATTTTAGAAAAATAAAGCAAATGTTCATGTTAGAGCAGTTGGTGTAACTGCTAGGCGCTAGCATAGTATGCATGTAGTCCCGCGTTCGATTACATATAATGATGTTTGCACTTTGCAGTCTCTTAGCTTCATATTTGCTTTTTGGATTTCAGTGATGAATCTTAGGAAAGGGTAAGTTACTTTCCTTACCACGTTTGGTAAGTTGTTAACTTGTTACTTAGCTCATCAGTTTAGTTAATTAATGTTGTTTTTATTCTCTCAAATTCTTATAATTAGCACGTAATATATATTTCGCTGAGATATATAATAAAAGTTTCATAAATTGATATTTTGAAAATTATATAATCTTAAATATTGTCACCACTTTTTCATTTAGTCTTGTATATTCTTATGTGTATGGTTTGACTGCAATATTCAAACCATAGAAAAGTGGAACAAACTTTTTTTTATATACTATATGCCCTATAGTACTCTTCATAATTTCCTTTTTCAATACATAATTATTTTAATACATCTTATTCTCACTATTGAAAACCTCTTGTCTCACATACTCTCTTATCTAAATAAACATACCATACTTTTATCTCCTATCATATATAATCAAGCGAAAAATTAATTCCGCACTATCTCCTATTACATCTACCTTTGAAATGGAGGGAGAATTATTTATATCAAATATATTCAAAGAAAATTAATGCATTTAGTTTGGCCAACCTTATATAAAAATTCTGGATCCTCCACTGAAGATAAGAGGAAATACTCCCTTGTTTTTCGAAAGATCATTCTTATGATCTTATTATTGTAAGAGGAAAAGTTCAAAGTGAGACATTAGTCCTTTTTATCAACTTTTGTATGGAAAACCAATGATTAGGAATGGGAGTAGTTATTAGACCAAGTCAACCCATTTAATAGAATACGGCAGTGGCGGATCCAGCGTGGGTTCAGTGGGTTCAACTGAACCCACGCGGATCCGGGGAAAAAACTGATAGAAAATAAAGGTTAAAAGTTAATATAAGTAATACGCAAAGCATAGATTGTTAGATATATACCACTGCAGCTCAGTGGTAAAGTCCGCGTGCAACTTGAGTTATGTATCTTCAGGGTCGCAGGTTCGATTCCTTAGAGGACGTGTATCATTGTCTTTTTTTTCTTTTTTCTTCCCTCCCTTTGGGTTATGTTTTATTTCTCAGTTTTCTTTTTCTTTATTTCATTGTCTTATTTTTCTTTTTTTTTCCTCCCTTTATCTTACGTTTTATTTCTCGATCTTCTTTTTTGTTATTCTCCCTTTTATTTTTTAGAGCTCCTTTCAATCTATAAATCTCTCCCTCCCACCAATTACTAAAATAGTAGAAGGTAATGGATTTCGTTTATTTTCCATTCTCTTCCCATTTCCCTTGCTTAAGTAATAAAATTAATCGTGCACTATATTGATCACTTGATTCATTGTCCATATATATATATGATATGCAATGAGAAGTGTGTTAAAGTGTAAAGGATTAATGTTATATATTTTTATAATTTATATGTGCATATTATAAACTATATGGGATGATATTAATTTTTTACATGGAAGAATTTTATACATCACTTGTACAAAATTATTGACAGAGCTTAATATCACCCAAAATGCAAAGAGCTTATTAGTGTTGTTGTGTTGATTCGTTGCTAATTAGTCATTTTAGATTTCATATTTGTGCTAGTTGGTAATATTTCAATTTTTTCATGTTTCATATCATAGATATATAGTTATTTTTTGGCAATGTAATCAAGAATAGAAACTCTGCTAAGTATAATTGTTGAAAGTTTTCCTTTTCTTTAAGATATGTAAATGTAGATAGTAAAATGTAATTAAGAATTAAGGTTGGCCTAATGGTTGTGAGGCCCTCCTACCACCCCCCGTAACAGGGGTTCGATTCTCGCCCCTTGCAAGGAAATTCTCCTTACAAAAAAAAAATAAAGATAGTCAAATGTAATTTGGAATTTAAGTTTTACTCCGAACCCACGTGGCTCAATTTCTGGATCCGCCACTGGAATACGGGAAGATGGTCGAGAAAAGAAATCCACCAAAAACAGAATCAAGCAATCTAGAATTTTTATTAAAAATTAACTAAAATTGGAAGCAGAGAAAATTCTTAGAACTTAAGGGGAAGTATTGTATAATTACCAATCTATTTCTAAAATTGATTTTTTTCCACATATTTTTGAAATACATTTATTATTCTCTTGTATTCATGAGGGTTTTCTTTAATTAACCCGAAACACAAAACCATTTATAAGACTGAGTTGTAAGTTGTAACTTCTCAAGATATTAATCCCAAGCGATAGCAGATCGTTGGGATTGCTCATGCGGTGAGCCGCGACACTCGCAGATGGTAGTTCGTTGTCCGGATCGTGATCGTCATCCGCTTCTTCTGCAATTTCCATCAGCCATTCGAGGTTTGCATCCATCACATGCACTGACCCACGACGCCCCCTTTCCTAAGGGGCTTTGTATCAGTTTTATTTACTTTTGTTTTAGGGTTGTACTTCCTCTTTTAATTAATGTACAATTTCTCGTTGTCAAAAAATAAATAAATAAAATAAATAATAATATTGTAATGCTCAAATCTTTAGAAGTGACTCCTTAAAGAGAACTTGTACAAGTTAGCCTGTTGGGAGTGTGGTCATCCAAAAAAAATTGGAGTATAACATTTTAAAGTTATTGTAATTTGTGAGACCAATTCGCCAAGATTTGTTAATTCCTAAAATGAGGCTAAAAAGTTTTTTAGAGTTAAATGGTCATCTTCTACATCTGGTTTAATTAGAATTTAGACAGTAATATGTAGACTTTTAAATTTTTAAGATGGTACAAAGTTTTTTCAATTTAAGTTTTAGGTCAGTTTGTCCAATTAATTGTCTTACAAGTCATAGTTATCAGAAAAATTTATGCTTTCAATTTAAGTTTTAGGTCAGTTTGTCCAATTTGCAACCTCACATTCTCATCATTTTTACCCCCAGAGGTTGGAATTGATAAAACAGAAAAATACAGTGATATAAAAGAGGGAAAATTTAAAACAATCCATTAAATTAAAATCAAGGAATATCAGAAGATTAAAAATGTCAAATTTAAAGAAAAAAAAGAACAGATTTTTCGTTATTAAAGAGAGAGAAAATGTAATCCAACCATGTGCCCAATATGATCATTGAAAAAATGAACAAATGGGCGAGTAAATTGGAAGTTGAAAAAAAATCCCATTAATATCGCAAACGAAGAAATTGCCTCATAACATATAAGGTTTTGGGACAGAGT
Organism: Beta lomatogona; assembly: GCA_947646795.1. NCBI lineage: Eukaryota > Viridiplantae > Streptophyta > Magnoliopsida > Caryophyllales > Amaranthaceae > Beta > Beta lomatogona. The sequence continues at coordinate 125,375 of CANSNZ010000823.1, forward strand.
GCGTTTGCTTAACTAAAATTAATGAAATTTACAAACCAAAAAATTGAAGAAAATTACAAAAAATAAAATAAGAAATGTTCCAGCATTAAAAGGGCCTGAAAGATCAGAAAGAAAATCAAAATCAGGCGAGTGATACTGGAGATTTAGATTTCGCAAGGCTCCGATTGAGGAAAAAGTGCGTGGATTATAGAGATTGAAATCCAAACAAGAAGCTACCTTGCTTTTTTCACATTATGAAATTATCGTAGTACTGAAAATTGAAATTAATTAATTTGCGAGGAGAGAGAAAGAGGGGATTGTGAAGCGGGTTTGAAGAGCACGATGAATTAGGGTTAGAGAAGAAACTCAGTTTATATAATGGCAAAACTTGTGAAATTAGGGCTTCCACCCGTTTTTTTGATTTATCAACTCCAACCCTAATTCTATTTTATGTTGTTCTGAGAGGAAGCCCAAACAACAGCCCAGCTAATGCGTAGGCTCTATCTACATTAGCCATACTTTTATTCTTTGGAGCAATAATAGGAATCGCAACGGGTTGGATTGGGTCAGATTTTACAAATTCTATATCCGACTAACTTTATTTGGATTCTATGTTGGGTTATTTTGCCTAGATTCGGGTTGGATTGAGTTGGATTCGGAATATTTTTTCACTTATGATCATAAAACTCAATGTTTTATAATATAACTATGCTATATATTACTTGTTTTACAATATATTAACATAATGGTCCTATTCTAATGTAGATTTAGTCTATAAGCTAATAATATATTAATATAATTCGGGTCGAATTTGTTGCGTTATATCTAGGCTCACCTCCTTTAGGATTCCGATTTAACTTTCACATTTGAATTGCCATCCCTCATATACCTATTGAGCATATACTTTCTATTTGAATTGAGCCTAGGACCAACGAGTGACACTCGTACACTATTATACGCTTCTAATCAATATTGAATAAGTACTTTAGATAGATTTTTAAATTGGATAAGATTTGACTAAATTCTTTTTGTAAAATCATATATTCGAATTGAATTAGATTGGAGAGCATTCTTATCTAAATAGAAATCAGAAATTGAAATAATATGTATATTTAACTAATCTTTTAAGACTATCATGCAAGGCAACTTTCTTTGCCCAATTATGTATCTTTCCTCCATTTGAGCTTGGCTTGCAATATGGGTAGTTTTTCAAATATGGGGGGTGTTTAGAAAGTTAGGAACCTTCACAAAAGGAAAACCAATTAGGTTATGCGTCTACAACCAGCAACAACTAATTTTATTGTATATAATTGGATAGAATAGAGAGAAAAAAACTGAGAAACAGGTAACAAGGAGTTGTTAGGTTAACCTAAATATTGCGTGAATAAGAAAATAGTCGAAAAGGATATGGGATAGAATTAGTGAAAAATAACGTCAAGGAGAGAGCAAATGAGGTGGAGGACAGAGATAACATAGAGATAATATTTTTTTAAAGGTAAGATGAAGGGGACTCATTAGTCACTTGAGAGAGGATAAATGAAATGAGTCACATGAAGTTTGATCCCTGGAACTCAGGAATACGAGGTGAGTAGTGATACCACTACTCCACCACCTCAACCTCAACATAGAGATAATATGAACTTGCGTTGCAATGTGATTGTTTCTATGTAGTATTATACGTATTTTATTCCATAATTGCCAAAAAGAAAGTTAGTCCCATATGATGATGTTATTTACCAAGGACCCTTGGATCCAATGGTATGGCATCCTATCTCTCATATGGGAGACCAAGGTTCAAATCTTGGTGGAAGCAAATTTCAATATTGTTAGGGGGAAGGGGGAAGGGGGATTTGGGGCTTGTTGGGCCTGCAGGTGAGTGGCCCATGCGAGGCGGCTAGGAGAAATTCTTCTTACCACGGGTTCCCAAAAGGAGGCCTAAAAAAATATATATAAATATGATGATGTTATTTTTTATTGTTTTTTTTTTCAAGAATTCCATTATGTTTCTTTGTCAAGACTTACTCTAAGCCTTATGGTTCATTGTATGAGGCTTGTGGAGATTAGCCTTTATATTTGTGTTAGATTTTAAATTTCATGGTCCATTGTGCCAAAAACTTAGAATAATCTTATATTCTCGATTTTTACATTAGATCTAAACTAGCAAGTCTTGGATCGATTGAACTTGATGAAAAATTCGGATTAAATTGAATTCAAAATCCATAAACCAACAGAATCGAATTTGAATTAGCCCATGATAAATCAATTACTGTAGGTCTTGAGGTCCGATTCCCTATCTCTTATGTATTTTATACACCTTATCAATGCTTATTTGAAATTATATCTACCTATTTGAACTTGTTATTATTGGAACTAAATGGACTTTGTAAATCCCTTATATGATCTTATAAACTATGACTCGTTATCAACCCCTCTTTCATCAAATAACATTTCTCTATTAGGGATAGATGGGAAACCAGAAACCAATATCCAATATGCGACCTAAAAGCGCATGAGATCCAGTGTTGCAATGACATTCACCAATGCGACAATGAATGTACTATCTTAAGGGAAATCACTACTAACTCGGCAAATGCAATAGCAATGTTCTATCTTCAGTTCCTTGTAATATCTTTCAATACCACCTGACGTTTATGAATATGGCTTGTTTCGAGATAGCAAGCTTCATGCATATACTAATTTCCTACTCCGACTCAAGTTCTGATTGCAGAAATTGCAACCAATGAGAAGAATATCCACCACCACGAAAGATTTCCCCAGTAAATACAGCCATATATACTCACATGTCACAGAAGTTCTGACTCACATAGAGCTATAGATAAATACAAATCTTTCTCCCAACAGTCACTTTCCTTGTTTACTTGAATTGGCTGATTTTGAGGGTTGTAGAGGAAGAAACTGAAATACCCTTATTTCAGAAGCTGAGGTTGAATTGGAAAAGTGAAGGATATTATCCTCCTTGACCCTACAAATCATCCAATCCCACCACACCTAAATTTCAAAATGCATATAAACAAGCTACCTAAAAAGCAATCAGAAAAAGTCCTTTTCCTGCTACAAGGCTGCCTCAGTCATCTCAAGTCCATATACTTCTTTTTACTCCACTACAACAAGATGAACTTCTCCTGCCTTCAAGGAATGCTCAAGCAGAGTAGATCAAGGAAAGTTATAAATCCCGTGGAATGTACACATTCAACATCTATTGCATACCACATAAAACATTGCTTATAGGCTCTAGACTACATATCCTAATCACAAGATAAAATACTGAAGAGCTAAAAGAAGATGAAGAAAGGTTAGCATCTCTAATGTAGATGCCACCTAAGCAACCAAAGCTAATTTGATTTTACCAACAACACTCCTGAACGTAAGGCAAACCATTTTTAGCTTGGATGAATCCAACATCACTCAACTTATCAATAACCGACGAACCAAAAAACAGTAAACAATCTCCGGTTTTGTGGACACATGTTAGGTCTCAAGAACAAGCTGCATTACTCAGCAGGTCGCTTTCAACCAAGTGACTTAGCTTACATGGGCAACCAGTTTATGCTCCACAATGGTCAAGCAGGATGATCTACTGTCTTATAAGCAGGACAAGCTCTCTCAGAGACCCATAGGGTTTCTTCCTGCCGTTAAGAAATGCTGAAGCAGAGTAGTACGTCAAGGACAGTTGCATATAGAGCAACGTTGAATGAACATTCAATTTCTATAGTGTACCACATAAAACACTGCTCATAAGCTCCATAACATCCTATGTACATCTCATTTATAACGGCACCTCTAAAGCCAATGCCAACACTCCTTAACGATAACCAAAATAATTTTAGCTTGGATGAGTCCCACATCACTCAACTTGTCACTAAACTCTAAACAGAAAGAGAAAATAAAATCCTCCAGAATTGTGGGACACATATTAGGCCTCAAGGACAAGCTGCTTTGCCCAGTAGGTTGCTTGTGACTTAACTTACATGGGCAGACCAGATTCTTCCTCAGCAATCATCAAACAAGATAATCTACTACCTTATGAGAAGGACAGGGTCTCTCAGAGATCCATAGGGTTTCTTCTCATGCACACTAGGATTATAAGCACAGACATCTCATCAAGTACTCATATATAAAACAGAAGTAACCCATCAAACTACTGCTAGATAAACAACAATTTTCACGGACCAAAAATAGGTTTAAGAAGATTATAACTTCCATTGAATAGTAGTAATCAAACAAGTCCATATTTCTTGTAAAGGTGTGAGGAGCAAATCTTTCCCACAGCAACATTCAACCAAGCAAACAACTATATTATACAGCTTATTGTTCCTCTAGACTACGAGAACTAATATTGTTCTATCATTCACAAAGTATAGCAACTTCCGTCATTTGCTTATCGGCCCATTTGGTAGTTGATAACAAATTGTGATAATGGTAATGAATTTATAAGTAATATTTGCAAAGAAAGTCTCATGCCAATACACATGGTAATGAAAATTCATCCCTGAACATGTGTTATCTTCACAAAATTCCATTACCCTCAACACTACCTCTAAAGTGGTAATGGTTGGTGACGAAAATTTCATAAAAGAAAAGGAGGTATTTGATGAAGGACAAGCATTACCATGGATATTGGGATGAGATGTTCTATACATATATATCTTATTGCCATTATCACGATTGATTACAAGCTACCAAACATGGAGTAAATATACAGGAGATTCAAGGTCAGCTTCAAAGCACTATGGACTACAAACATAGGCTCTAGGCCTCGGCAAGCTTAGATGACACAAACAGAGCTAATTATTAAACTAATAGCTCCATTGAAGTGTCAATACTAAATAAACTAGAGGACAACTACTTTATCCTAGATTTTCTGGAGTGAATCCAAAGCAACTGAACTTCCGTGAACATACCCATATTTTACAGTTTACCCTTCCCAATTCACTAAGAAGATCACTTCAGAGACATCAAATACCATTAGTTCATATCAGTTCAGAGAACTTGGAATGTCATTAGTTCACCTCAGAAAACGTCCAATGCCATTAGTTCAGACCACCTCAGCTCCTCAATTTACATTTCAACAGGAGGCCAAAATCTCTTCCATCAAGCCTCAATCAATACAAACTCTATCCCAAAGAACCCACAAACCTCAAACACAGAACATTATGATACCCAGTCTCTCATCACTTCACAAATCAAATAACCTCAACTCAACATAAATCTCATACTATGAACCTCACTCTTACAAACCATTTACTCAACAATGCCCCCACAATTGCAGCTCAAAATCTAAGCAGTCCCAAACAATCAACAAATACACCACAAAGTCTTTAGAAATCAATTACAAAACAATCCAACATACTTTGCCCAACTGTAGGACATCCTTATAGAATAGAAATTTCAAAGTTCAACAATCCAACATCTAGCAAGTGAAAATCAGAACTTGCAACAAAAACTTTCACATTTTGTCAACAACAATTACAATTTCATCGTCCGCATCATAACAATGATACAAAATTTCACACCCAAATTGTAGCAAATCCTTATTATTAAAAAAAAACAAAGAAAGGTTGACAATTCCGAACTCGAAACCCCTAAAAATAAAATAAAATAAAATTAGGGGATATCCCAAGGCTTAGGTTCGGGAAGAGCAACAACCATACCTTGATGTTCATGAGAGAGCACAACCTGACACCCCAACCTAGAATGTTGGTTAAGAACACGGTTACGTTGATTCCTCCGAAGCACATACTCTTCATCGTAGGTAGCCTTAGGAAGCTTCTGGAGCCATTCGTGCGCAATGTGAACCTCGCACTCAGCAGAACAAGCCTCGATCTCCTCCAATCGGTGAGAAGCGGGATCAATTAGGCCGTGATTAGTTAGGGCTTTGAGTAGGGTTTGTCCTGAAAGACCAACGATTTCGCGCTTGTTGCCTTCGAAGTCAATTGCGAAGAGTTTGACGATTCGATCCGAGACTTTCTTTGAGCCACCTGTTGAGGCGGCGGTGGTGGTGGTGCGAGTGAGGAGGGATTTGGTGAGGAGAGAGAATGTGGAGGAAGTGGTGGTGGTGCGATGGAGGTGGGTGGAGAGACGATGGAGAGATGCGATCGTCATGGTGTTGGGGGGTGAGGTTTCGGAAGAGGGAAATGAGACAATGAGGGAAGGAAGGTTCAATTGGTAGATGGTGGACTCCTGTAGACACCGGCCAAAACGCAGTCCAAAAAACATGAAACGCTCGAAACCAATAAACATCAACTATTCTCCAATGAACATCGATCTCGTCGATTCTCCTTTGTTGGCCTTTATCTTTATGTTTCTTAGTTTGTTTATTGCAGATATTTCTTTGTTCATTGTGTTTTCTTTGTTTGTTCATTAGGTTGAGTGGTTTGTTCATCAAATATTTCCTCTTATGTTCGTCTTTTTTTCTTGTTGTTCATTGCTGATTCAGATGTTCATTGCTGATTCGTATGTTCATTGAGTCTCGCGTGTTGTTCTTTTGTTCTACTTTCATCTTCATGTTGCTTAGTTTGTTCATTGAGGATGTTGTTTTGTTCATTGTATTATATTGCGAAACGACGCCGTATGGAATGGTGCGCACCATTTAGATGGTAGACTCATGTCTCCCATCTAATTTGCGAGGAAGGTTTGGGGTTGAGCTACTTGCAAGGACTTTTTTTTACTTCTATTTTTTCCTTTTGTGGCTTTTCATTTCTTTTCGTGGGTTGAGGGCGCGTTCTCTTCATCTTACTTAGTCCGAACTTATTTTAATTGACTTATTTGAATTTAAAACTTATGTAAGTGTATTAGAACACATTTGAACTTATCTGAAAGTATTGGAACTTATCGAAGATAGTAAAATATTATAATCATATTTTGAAACGTATACAAAAGTAATCACACTAGGGTAAATTGATATACTTTTCGTTTCAAATTTGAACCTTTTTTTTCTATTTCTTAATTGATGTGAGGGTCTACAAAGTCAATTTTGTCATTAAGTGTGGTGGGTTTAAGTATCTTGCTATCCAAATTGACCAAATTCCTTTTTAATTTTTCAATTTCAAGATTAAGGCAAACGAGAGACATACTGCTAATGTTTTAATTAGGATTATATAGTTCTCCTTTTAGCAAGGTATTGAATTGATTATCACGAATTGTAGGTTACCTCAAATTGATGATTACAAATTGCAATTCATAATTCCTTCGCTAAATCCAGTACTCAATTTTATCGTTTAAATCATAAAACGCATCAATTATTAGTTATGATAATAGTAAAAAGATTTGCCGAAAAAACTATTTCATAGTTAGAATGTTTTTCTTTTAATTATTACTCTTTACTCCGTCTGCTAAAGCATTATTAATATCTTAATCATGTAATCATAAAAATTACAAAAAGAAAGACATATTGTAACTACACATTAGAAGAAATCTAACAAGATCTCACGCAATAATTTCTTTCGTATATAGTAGTAAGGGTCTGTTCTCCCCAGCTTATTTTCAGTTTAGTTCAGTTCAATTCAGTTCCTAAATTATTATCATTACTATTAGTTATAATTTAATTCAGTTCAGTTCAGTTCAGTTCAATTCAGTTGCAATCAGTTCAGTTCAATTCAGTTGTTTTATGTTGAAGAGAACAAGCCCTAAGAGATTATGATCAAAATTTGACTCTATAATCAAGAGTTAAGACCTAGCATTCAAAACGAGCAAATAGGATAGAAAGAAATAATACTTTTCATGTTATAAAAATTAGTTTTTGCTACCAATCAATTACATAATAAGTTAGTTAATTCGAGAAGTATATATAAAAACGGTGAACCAAAATTTCGTTAAAATTACACTTAGAGGCACAATACTTTTACGCAGTTAGTAGACTAATTACCAATGTCAAAAGAAAAAAGTGGACTAATTACAGTGCCTCCATAGATCATGATATCCCAGGTCCAAAACTAGGATATAATCAGGAATGAATGAGTATCAGAAACACAAATTATTGCTTTATACAAGTCACAAGGGAAAAAAAAGTAATTGACATTATTAGCAAACACAAAGGTGACAGTGTACAAATATATGATTGACAATATTTGACATGAAATTTGTAGCACGAGAAAGCAACAAGGCACTTATACAATGGCAGATGTACCACCAGTAATCTCATTCTCATCGACCATGGTTTTTGTTTATACGACAAACAAGCATAGGCAAAGCAGGATCAAGGGACTAATGAATCACAAGTATCATCAAACCACCAACTTGTTACATCACCTCCCCAGCCCATCAGGCGTGACTGTGTGAGTGGTAACGCCAAAGAGAAAATGTAAACAATTGTCAACCCAAGGGGGAGATGTAAACATGATTCTCCCCCTAACATGTGAGATATTTGACACTTCGGAACTCATGGTCAGACGTGAGATCCCTACCACTTAAACATTGAATTCACGCGAATTACGTACTTATCCCGAATGCACAACCACCACATTGCATTTTTATTTGACTGACTATTTCAGTTGATTAGCAACATCGACCTTCCACAGCAAAAGGCATACAATCAAGTTGTAAAGGGTTGTCCAAGACCATGTCAGTGACCATTTCAGCTGTTCCTAGAGCCTGGAGATAAAAACTTGTTCAGAATAATCCTAGAATTCTGTAAGTATTTAAAGGCAAGAAGCACGATATTACCATGGTAAGTCCTAATCCTTCATGCCCACTTGCAAGGAAAAGATTGGGCATCCCAGGAACTGGCCCAATAACTGGCTTCCCATCAGGCACTGAAAAAGGAAAAAGCAAGCATATTAGTACAAAGATTTGACATAAACACACCAGATCATAATTTATTGTGATGATTTCATTATGTAGCCATCTTGGTTTTCTGGAATGAAACTTACTGTAAGGGCGTAATCCTATTCTGACATTCATATTTTCACTCAAGTTTTTGATTGAGAATTCCTTTAAAGCAGGAAAAAACTCTTGGGCGCGTTTCCATATGTGATCAACAATGAGAGTATTCAATTCAGAATTAAATCCAGCGAACTGTCGGCTGCTTCCTGAATGTTGGACAATAGATGGAGAAAATATGAGAAAGCGACAGTAGACAACATAAAGGTGAAGAGAGTGGGAGGAGAAGAATGAGCATACGACATGAAAAGGCAGTGTAAGATAATCTCAAGAGTGAAACGATTACCAATAAGAAGATTCCCAGAAGCATCGATTGTAGCTGTCATTGAAATAGACAAGGCTTCGTCTGATGCAGATATGACAGATTCTTCATGATCAAGATAACCAGCTTCCATAAGACCATGCTTTAGTCTAAGGTAATTAAAGTTCTCTACAGACAGGAGAAATCCCTGCGAACAGATATTAGAAAAAATAACTACAGGAAACACAATCTTGCATGATAAACAAGTTTAATATTCATCAACACAATAGCCTTTATGAGAATACCAGTAGAATTAACTGAGAAGCAATAAAGGTTCCGAATGATAATTTGTAAATCTGTAATCCACTATATATATAATGTAAGAATTCTTGGCATCCAAACATACGCTATATTGTGCTCCTGATATTTCAATTTAGTACTTATTAGTTATTAGTTACTTCTTTATTCACTAATCTTTCTTGATTTTATCTAATCTTCAATAATTCTTACCTTCCTAGGTTGAATGGGAACATGTAACGAAATATCGGAATCCTGAAGTAGATTGTCCATCAAAGATCCAGTCCAACTACCTGCTGCAATTATAATGGCCTTTCGGCCATATAATGAGTTATTTTGAGTTTTGATACCGTCGATCTTTCCTTTTCCATCCGATCTGAATGTACAATATAAATGTTATTTCCATATCTATATCCTCCTAGTTTTGGAAGGAACAAGGAATATTGGCAATATGAAAATACCTTATCAAACATATAGCTGGATCATTATAGAACTCCGCATATCTGCCTTGGGATATAAAGTGCCTGTTACCCTGGAAACAAATCACGACCAATAAAGTCAACATTTACTTTAGTCATGTTAAAAGAAGTAGCACCAACCAATTAATCCTGATCGAGATCTAAGGAGATCACTGTAATAACCTTTTCTATAAACGCCACTGTACGATGAGCATCTAATTGGCAATCATCAGGCAAAAAGGCAGCACCACTATGCTCATTAGTTCCGAGCTCTGGTTCCCTAATAGCTAGATCATTCTTTGACAAGTACTCTGCCCTTATCCCAGCTGCAGAAAATTGCTGTACTCGGTTCTTCAATTGATCCAACTGTGGTTCTGTCGTACCAATTAACAAGCTTCCTACAAAAACAGACATCAACATCAGAAAATTTCGACTCCCGCCATTGATCCAAAGCATTATGCAAACAACCACCATTAGAAGCCAACATATTTTGTGATGTCATGGAACTTTTATGCCAGAGCCAGATTATTTGAAGTCAAACAGACACTTAGCTGCAGACCATTGCTTGAAAAGGGAAACACAACTACACTAAATGCCTCTCCCACCTTGGTACAATTGATCAGGTTGAATGTAGCCTTAATACTGAACTAACTGACACACAAGGAAATACCAATACTATACGACAAGGGCATGCACATGAATTTAGTCACTGCCTATGAAGCCTATGGGGAGCTTAAGCGAGCTAATGATTCATAAAAACAACACTATTCCCAAACAAAAAAATTGTCCATAAATTAAAATGAAACTAAAGAAAATCTTACCCTCTTTTTCCATACATAGAGGAGGCAGATAATCTGCTACTTCTACGTATCATTTTCTATAAAGGCTCAGGGGTAATTGTGTGATAATGCTTCAAAGTGCAAAGGTCATCTAATCCCCCTGCCATTATAGTATTTCAATATGTCATATACTCATATTTCCATATCTCCTCCTAGGAAAATGACTCAACCACAGAAGAGAAACCAACACAAGCTGAAGTAAAGTTCCATTGAGAAATTCACTTCGTTGTGGCAGCCTGGCAAGAGTATACCACTATGCTACTGTTAGTAATATATTACTGTTCAGAATGCGGAATGAACTTACACAAGGCACTATTTTACGTGTTAAACATTCTTAACAACAATAACGTTCTACATTGCTTATGCAGACAAACACTCACAGTCATTCTAAGGCAATGTCAGCAATTTGGCATACATATGCTCAATACCTGTTTTTTTCCAACCCAATGCTTCCAAGGGATCAGAGCCATGATCCTGTATATCATCTGCCAATAACTGCCACAATTTCTGGCTTCTCAATGCAAGATCCCCTGAACCAGTACCAGGTGTTTTGTTGACCATCCATATGTAGCCCTGTCCTGTAACAGGTCAAATGTCAAGCTGCAGAGTGAAATCATACAATTAACTCCTCAATGCTAACAATTGAAAATTTAAGCACTTCACTGATCTGGTAATTTTGACAAAAAAATATATGGCAAGGAGAAAGGCCTTTAAGATAGTTGGAATCTTTTTTGTAAAAGAGCCAAGCTAAAGAATTAGGTAATTACCAAATCAGGGTTTTTGTAATTTGGGATAAAAGTGAAGAAATTATTTTCTGATTGATCCTCAACTAATAGCTTTTAGTTTGGGAACACAAGTCTAATATCAAACTTCCAAGAGTACCAAAAGAAAGCCACTAAACCTCACAAGTACAACAACAATATGAAAACAAAACAAAACAAAAGAACAATTTAAAGTTTCAGCTTTATCCATTAGCTAGTTGTTCTAAGTCTTCTAACATTTGAGCCTTCTGCAGGAAGTATAAGTTATTTGGACAAAGTCTAAGATCTTGCCTATCCAATCAAAGTTGGCTATTTGGGTTTGAATTTTTGCAATATTCTAGCTCAGGTTCAAAAATTCAAAATTTAGATATTTTTGGATTAGATTGAAAGTTGAAACATAACTACATAAGTACTTGGATCCTAAGGTCCAGATCAAGATCCAAACTTTTGAAAGTTTAAACGTTTAATGTTATGATCTAGAAGATGTGCTTCTGTTGGGATGTTTTCTGTGTCCCCGCCATTACTTGCTGGTGCCTGTTTTCCACCAGTGAGGCAATGACCAATGCTAGTAGTAATGACTCGATAAAATTGGCCGGGGTGGATGGAGGGGGAACGGATCCTTTCCATGTCTTAGATTAATGGTTGGGAATGCATGTAGGAGGAGGTGTAAATATTTATCTTTTTGCTAGCGCAGGTGTCATCAACTAATCATCTTAAGATAGAAATGGATGAAAAGATATGGATAGGATTCTAATACGGACGGAGGAGAGTGCCACTCTCAGGTTTTCCGATTTAACTTTGTTTCTTTTGCATTTTGGTCAATTCCGGGCACATTTTCTTCTGTATTAATTAATTAGAGCAACACTATAGCTGCAAATGGATAGAACTAGGCTTCACTCACTGTGATAGAAACAGAGGAGTGGAGCAACTGAACAAGATATAGTTACATCGATCGAGATATAAAGGTTGATTTGATTGTTGCATGATCAACTCAAACTTTGTCACTCCATTTTATGCATCAATTCGATAATTTCTACAAGCTAAACTACAATCTGCCAAACAAGCCATCAAATCAAAGTTTCAGGTGATTTAAAATGAATCAGACAATCAAATCATAGAAATTAAGTTTCATAATTCGAGTTCCAATACGAATCAAACAAAACAATAAATAGTAGCACTAATATTTGTTTTGAAACTAAAGCGCAACTAAGCACACTGATGTAGACGAGATTCGATCCTATGTTTCAGGTACCACCCCACGAGGGGTTACCAACTAAGCTCGATGACATCCACTAGTAGCATTAATATTTAATAGCGAGTAGAAATATTACCAGCACCAGTGGCAGTAGCACCAGCGCAGGGAACAGCGGCGTCGACGACGGCAACAGAGAGATTAGAGCGAAGAAGGAGATCTCTGGCAATGCTTAACCCGATAATTCCAGCTCCGACGACTACTACGTCGCAAGTATGTGTTGCGCATAGCGCACCCAACCCCAAATTACCGCCTTTTCTACTTCTGAATTTTACTGTTGACAGAGAATTCGAGAATAGCTGGTTTTTTTGATTGAATGAGCTGATTAATTGGTGTTTAGAATTAAGGTTGCGGTTAGGGTTTATGCGCGCTATTGATATCCCTGCCATTTTCGCTTTCTCTCTCCTGTCTACGGAGGAGGTGCAGGTACTGAAGTGAAGCTCGTCTTTGTTTTCGTAATGGAGTAGAAGATGAAACTCTTGGCTCTGTAGTGTAAGTGTTGACTAATTTGCACGTGTCACGTCACACGTGTACAGTTACTCAACATATTTTGGAGATTGTTAAATATCGCCTCCAAACTACTTATAATCGCTCCAACCATTATATGATTATACCATTATACCCTTAATTTACTTTTTGGATTTTCACTTCACCCTTTAAATTCTCCCACCTACCATCTTCTCTCTCATCTTCACCATTCTTCATCATATTCATCACCTCATCCCTCTCATCCTTCTTCACACAAAAACCACCACCTCCACCACCACCATCTAAACCCAAAAAAATGTCGGAAAATCCAAGGCCACGGAACAAGATTGTTCTCAAGCGTCACACGAAGGAGGCAATTATTTAGGGCTATGGATGCAAGACGCCGGCAAGAAGCTGTAGAGGAGGCGGCGACAACAGCGGAGATGACGGCACCAGAGGCAGAATAGCAGGTAATTTTTTTTTAAAAAAAAAAAGCCAGAACGTCTGTCAAACGTTGCTTCCATAGAAGCAACTTCCTGGCCAAACGTTGCCTCATGGAAAAATGCCATTCTCCTTTATCTAATAGAAAAATGCCCATCTCCCAAAACCCAAGTAAAACGCCAAAACTAAACCAATAACACATCGATTAGACCAATAATATCTTGCCAAAATTCCACCAAAAAAACAAATTGACAAACTAAACTAAATAACTAGTAAACAGCATTCAAACATCAAACCCAGAAAAATACAACCCATAAAAAGATTAAAAACCACATACAAACTGAAAACACACAAATAAAAACAACCCACATTAATTCCAATCAAACTAAACAAGAAATGAACAAAAAAAAAAAGGTAAAAACTTACGGGTAAGCAGTAAGCTTAGAAGCCCTAAGAGTGAAAGGACAAACAGCAAACTGAAGAAGCTGAAATTTCTCTGCTGAACGTTTGGCCTTTAAATAAGCGATTTCTGGGGTATCAAAAGGAAGAACTTTCTGCCATGGCGAAGAGTAGGACCCAGTTTTTTGGAGAGAGATTGCAATAAAATTGGAATTTGAAATGTGGGACTTTATTTCCTCAAGATTTTGGTTGAAATTGGATTTTTTAACTTGCTTGATTCTCCATTTCTTAGTGAGATTACTGTTTTTAATGGTGTTTTCTATAAGTGTTGATGTTTGAGTGCAGAGCAAGCGCTTCTGCATCGTTGTTTTTTTTAGGAGCTCGAGTTACAACAATGGCTGCTTTTTCTGGTTTTTCGTTTTCATGTGGGTTGAATTGAAGCTGCTTTTTTAACTGTATGGTTGAAATGGGTCGGTCATGACTATACCATGAGATATTGGGCCTGTATAAGTCTTCTGGGTAATAACCTAAAAGGCTAAAACTAAAACCATACCGAAAATCTAGGATTGATTTTCCTATACTAACATTTACTAGGTTTGAAGCCCGTACATTGCACGGGTTGTTGTTTATTTTTTTTATTGCAAATTTTTTGTTAAAATTATTGTTGATTTTATGTTGTTTTTTTGTAAAATGAGATCTTTCAAGATCATTGTATTTACATATTTCTTCCGTTCTTTTACTATTACAACAATTACCACTTTAGTTAGTTTCATCTTTTGGAATCATTCCACTTTTGGTAAAAAAAAAAAAAAAAAACTACAGTTGACAATATTACCTTTACTTTATATTAATAAAACCATCATTAATTACCCGAATGATACTTTAAGAAAGTAGAGGGTAATAATTTAATTAATGCAGGACATAACGAATACTTTCTTAAAAATTGATACGAATGACATGACATGCTTAGGTGGAGCTCTTTATAACATTATAAGGATGTTTTATTTAAATCAAACTCTAATTTTTACATAATCCAAAACTCTAATATGTAACTTTATCGCTACAGATTTTGGTTAATAAATTTTGTTGCAATACTATATTGTTTTAGTTTAGTTGAGTAAGGTTGAGGTTTTGAAAGATAATATATTTAATCTTGTAAATTGGACCAATAATTAAATGTTACAATCACATATAATACACTATACTTAATACTTATAGCCAATATTATATTTATCTAAAAAAAAACACTAAATAATGTCCTACAATGCATCTAATTTAATATATTTTCATGAGTTGTAAAACTATATTGTAAATGGATCATATTTTGAAGCATATTTCAAGCACTCCCCAATGGTAAAAAAATTATAATGTTTTGAATTAGGAGCAAAAGTTAAATTCAATTTACATAATATAATAATTTAGGTTGTTTATTCAAAACGCAACTCTAGTTTCCCCCTATCCAAAACTCTTTTATGTATTTAAATATATGCAGAATTCTATTTTTTCAAATATTTAAAATAAAAACTAATGGCATGACAATCTTAAGTGGCGATCTCTATTTCATAAATTGTAGAACAATATTGTAAATGAATCTTATTTCAAAGCATATTTCGAGCACTATTTAATGATACAAAAATTATAATATTCTGAATTATGTAGCAAAAATTATTCACAATTTACATAATATAATAATTTAGGTTTTCCATTCAAAACGAAACTATAAGTTCTGCTTAATTATCCAGGACTCCTTATACGTATTTAAATCTATGTAGAACTCTATTTTTAGAAAAAAAAATTGATGACATGGCAATCCTACATGGTGCTCTATATTTCATAAGTTGTACAACTATCTTATAAATGGATCTTATTCAAAGCATATTTCGAGCACTCTCCAATGGTACAAAAATTATAATATTCTGAATTACGTAGCAAAAGTTATACACAATTTTCATAATATAATAATTTAGGTTGTTGATTTAAATCTAAACTCTAATTTTCGCTTATCCAAATCTCCTTATATATATTTGAATCATCTAGAACTCTATTTTTTGTAAAAAATAAAAATAAAAATTGATGACGTGGCAATTTTACGTGGCGCGCTCTATGAGCTCGAAATCTTGAGGAGCTCCCTGTGCTCCCGAAAAGTTCTTCCTTTATATATATATATTGATTGATGATACATCAAATTAGCATTTTGAAATATCGATTTTCGATACGAACACTTATTGATGATACTAAATTAGTGTTTTGTCTCGAGCGATGCCCCGGTCAGTTATAATTATCAAATATATTATTATTCATTTTATAAGCTTTTCGTAATATTTTGTATTCTGTCTAGTTCGAAATTGGAAAATAAAGGTTATTGCATGATAAGTTGTTTAAAAGAAACTTCCAAGGAATTGGGGATAAAAATAACAATTTTAATGGAATTGGGCTAAAAGAATGTTGTTACATAATAAAAGTATTAGAGATCAAAAAACTTATTTATGTCTTTATAATTACATATAATTATAAGACTTTATTATGTTTTGCTTTGAAACATTTAACATTGAAATTGTAGTGGATAATGGTTAAACTCTTACATTCCATTTCAAAGGTCATGTATTCGAATCCTATTAACTACACATTGTTAATATTTTAAATGAGATTATAACAATGTTTATTGGAAGTATGAGAAGAATGTCACGTGGCACTGTTCCTTTGATAGGAACACCTTTTAATATATTTGTATAGATAGATTAGCATTTTGAAATATCGATATAGCTACGAAAGTACCTGTATCATAAGAACATGAACAATATTCGTTAAAGATCGGTACGAATTAGAATTGGAAAGTTAGTTAGGATTAGTTAGATTTGACCCAATCTAGTTGGATTTTGGACACTATATTATTTTGGTTTGATTTGGGAATGACTTATGAGCCCAATTCAGGCCCAATGTCATATGGATTAGGAGGTTGTCATGATATGTAGTATAATTATCCCATTTAATGTCTCATGCTCTATTGCTCTATGTGGTGTCATTTTAGTTTAGTTGGTAAAGTCTTGTAATGGTGGTATCCAAGATTTAGGATTGAATTTCGTCTACATGACTGCGCTTCGTCGCTTTTTAACATAAAAAAAAGAGTCTCACGCTCTATTAATTATAACATGTAATCTCTATTATATAAGCCAAGGGGGACCTATGGTGCCCCCCCCTATGAAAAGTCTTTTTTGTCTTTAGCTATATATGTACTTGCATATTTAGATTTTCTATAATTATATCATTTCCTAATTCAATGATAAGGTCATGTTGTGTATTGGTGTCTCCTTAAAATTCCAACAATAAACTAAATAAGTATTAGCAAAGTAACTTGACATAATGAGAACAATAGTTACTCAATAAAAAAAAACTTTTACAAATTTAATTTGACTACAACACTTTATATCTAAATGATCATCACAATTTCTAAACACTTTATAAATTACATTAGTTTGTACTATAATGATTATAAATTACACCTTCAAAATTATATTTAGATGAAATTTAAAAACAAACCTAACCAATCGAGGCACTGCATGCATCGCGTGCATAGAAGGCTAGTATTTTATAAATGAAAGCTCTACAAAGGCTACAACTTTGTTGAATACTAGCTATATTTTTAATACATACAAAATATTGAATTTCACACAAATTAATGCACTACTTTGGTTGTACATATCTCTAATTATTGATTAGTAAACTTATAAAACATTAATACTTTTGGAATCAGATATTGGGACTAATCCAACGACATATTATAGATAGCATTTGTTGTTATATTTTGAAATGCAATCAAAGTTCATATGAATAATGCAAAATTTTCTATGCTGGATGTATGCAGAAACGAAAGGTATTAGTACAAAGATCGACAACAATGATCTCATGTAGGGTTTGACACATCAGCCGGGTTAAGTGAGGTTTGTGTTCGGGTCGATGAAAAACACGTCAACAATCCCTAATTTCAAGCCTAACCCATCTAATAAATGGGTTGCAAAACTCAACCCTAACCCAACCTATGTATTGAATGGGTAACCCCTATAATCCATTTAATTATAATTATTATTAATTTAATAAAATTATTTATTTTATTACAAAGATAAATGAGCAAATTCATTACAAGAAAAAGTATGCATATTTAGTGTTTCGATGTTTTTTTAACCAAAATTTTCGATTTATCACTTGTAATATACTGGAAACTTTCTATATAAAGGAGTTAATAAGGTCAAATCAAGTCATTATCCGGTTGAAAATTTCAATCTTCACCTAGACCGTTTAATTAAACGGGTTAATCGTATAAAAGTGTCACTATTTTGTTTTGTATCAAAGGAGACGTTTTCTAATCAATTGGTTCAAATCGTTAATTTGATCATAAAGAGGTTCATGTACCTTGCGGTTAACAACATGATGCATGCACCAATGTGGGTAGGGCATGTTCAATGTCTACATCCACATAAGTATAGTTTCGTATTGTTATATAACTACATACCTACTAGTAGATGCATGCTATCGGTGATAAAGTGTAATTGCTAAATTATATGGTCATTGCCAGTAGAGATAGTTTTGGAACAAATAAAGAAGATTAACATAGATAAACTCAGTTATTAGTGGTCCAATAAAAATGTACTTGGAACAATAGTGCATCAAAGATTCAAAGGTGGAATCTCTAGCTAAGAAATGTGGAAAGAAACCTCGGTTACATATATAGGTATCATAAGGTATACCTATTTGTAGATCGTAGACTCAATGTTACATGTAGGTCTATGTGTATATATACTCCCTTCGTCTTTTTCACTTGCTACATTTTCTATTATTAATGTCTCTTTATACGCTACACTTCTTTACTTGATAACTATGATCCATAAAAAAAACCCCAATATTTTCCCGTTCCACCATACTTTTTCAGTTTTTGTCCTCTTTTTAATACTTAAGATCTTGAGTTGTGTTGTGCCCATAAGGGCCAATGACAGGCCCACAACAATTTAAGGTTACACACATTTTTAAAGTTGAGGGAGTACGAAAGACAAAAACAAAAAATATGGGGGATTGTTAAATATCGCCCCCAAACTACTTAAAATCGCCCCAACCATTATATGATTATACCATTATACCCTTAATTTACTTTTTGGATTTTTACTCCACCTTTTAACTTCTCCCACCTACCATCTTCTCTCTCATCTCCACCGTTTTTCATCAGATTCATCACCTCATCCCTCTCATCCTTCTTCACACAAAAACCACCACCTCCACCACCACCAACTAAACCCAAAAAAATGTCGAAAAATCCAAGGCCACGGAAGAAGATTGTTCTCAAGCGTCATACGGAGGAGGCAATCTTTAGGGCTATGGAGGCAAGACGCCGTCAAGAAGCTGTAGAAGAGGCGGTAGCAGCAGAGGAGATGGCGGCAGCAGAGGCAGCATCGCAGGTAAATTTTTTTTTTTTAAAAAAAAAAAAACCAGAACGTCTGTCCTGACAGTTGCTTCCATGGAAGCAACGTTTGGCCAAGACGTTGCTTCTATGGAAGCAACTAGCAGACCAAGCGTTGCTTCTTTGGAAGCAATTGCGCCTTTATTTTTTTTTTCTTTAAATTTCTGTTATTATTAATTTTTTTATTTATGTTATATTTTCATATTTAAAATGGTATTATTTTATTAATTCATGAAATGTAATTGATATTTTTTTTGGAATATTTTATAAAAATAATTCATAGTAAAATATTATTTAGTATGTTTTAATTTAATTATAATTATTATTGTAGGTTGTAGAAAATTAGAAATAGTAAGTTTTGATTATAAATAATTAATATTGTAGGTTTTAGAAAATTATAAATAGTATGTTTTGATTATAAATAATAATTATTATAGGTTGTAAAAAAGTATAAATAGTATGTTTTGATTATTAATAATTATTGTTGTATGGTTAATATATTGATTTATTATTTTTTTATTTTTACGTATTTGTTGATGAATAGCCATCTGGGTTTTGACAATTTGCCGGGAAGACACTTTTGGGGTTTCGCGTGCACAACGAGGATTCAGGTCCGCGACATCCCCACTCACGTGGTGTTTCAGCTTCAGTTAGGAGGGCGCGGATGAAGCCGACTGGTCCGCGACGTCAGCTTGAGTTACACGATGAGGGGGTTGGTGGATCGTACGATGCAAGGGAGGATCAGGAGATGGATGAGGGGGAGGAGGATGCCGAATAAAATGCTTGTAACTCCCTAGATGAGCTATGGCTAACTCCCTTTGTGGCAAAGCGTTCATGCCCCCAACATCAAGTGGAAAAACTGTAGCCGACAGATCAATACGACCATTAAGAGCGAAAAAAAGATCGTGCATCTGTAGTGGTTCGCAATGGGGTACAAGTCTGCAATGGCTTCCATGTAATGTTCCTCCTCACAACCTTTACCTTCCCATCGAACACGCCTAATTGCCTCTTTGAAGTCCTGACCATATACCCATTGAAATTGACGACTATTTTGATGCAACTCACTCAATACTGATCGGCGTACAATGTCCAAATTTTCTTGGCCGGAACATAAAGCATCTGCTACGCATCGAAAACCACAATTACCATCGGCAACTCATCATCCCAGCCTTCTACGTGGTGTTGGATGGCTAGTGGAAGTTTATGAAAGTATGAAAAATTTTCCTTATCGAATCTCCACCCTGCAAAGTTATTATACATCAATTTAATTAAATGTGTACAATTATACGAAACAAACAATAAAAGTATATAAATAAATATATTATTACCAGGGGCCGACCCAGAAGATTTGCCTTTACCCTTAGAAGACTTGCCCATAACGTGCTCCCACCCACTTTTTTCCCGTCGCATGCCCTTGTTCAACTTAGAACGACCCTTACTCGTCACGTTAACATCAGGCTCCTCAAAGGAACAACGTTCGAGATGGAGTTCTGAATGGAGTACCCGAGAAATAGATCTCATGACCGCAGGATCCCTATCATGTACCTCGTTCACTAATGAATCGAAGAACCGACGGTCCTGATCGCACTCCGATAGTATCTCAGCCGAATCTGTCCCATCACCAATGGCTAGTCTCCACAAAATGAATCAACCTCCTGAGTGTATAGGAGATGGTCTGCTTGCAAGGAGAAAAACGTATGGCAAGCACATGGAATACCATGCGAGTCTCAACAACACATCCGCATCTACTCCAGTCCCAGTCAAGCTCTGCTATTCTTCCAAGCTCTTTCTGAATTAGCTCCAAACAATATTGAGAACAAACACCGTTTAAGGCGCTATGTGGTGGCGGATCAAATTCAGTCCCATGAGTACGTCGCGATGCTTCCAATGCGTTTCTTATCTCTTTCAACTGCCCTAAAACAAAAGCATCCACTTGCATAAACAATGTGTCGATTGCCTCAGTTGGAGTAGTAATCCACGCTTTCAAAGCCGAATGAGAACTCTCGACTCTGTTGTTGGTTGTGTTACCGAAATGTCTTACTCGGTTAGTCCAACATTGCACAAACTTCTCTTTGTGCACAAGCCAAGTCTCGTGGATGTAGGTAGGAAAATCAATGGATGTGGTATTCCCAACTGTACCCCACTCCTCCATCATGTTGGCTACATTTATTTCATATTCAGCCTCGGTTTTGGATTTCATCACCCTAGCCCAACTTCCTCGTCCGAAGCTAATTCCGATCTTGCTTTACCCACCACACTTCCTTGCTACCCATGCCTCCACATCATGATTGATATGCCACGTGCAAAGTAGATGTGTAGATGTGGGAAAAACCTCCAAGATATATTTGCACAAAGCCAGATCTCGATCAGTGACAATGGCATTCAGAGCCACACTGCCAATGAGGTTCTTCAGTCTGTCCAACATCCAGCGATAACTCTGAGCATCCTCGTGTTGCAACAATGCCCATGCAACAAGAAAATTCTTGTTGGTTGGTGTCACTCCAACAATCTCCACCAAAGGATACAAGTACTTATTTGTCTTGTACGTTGCATCAATGTGAATCACGTGCGGATACGTACGCACTAAATTCACGGACGTCGGGTGTGCAATGAATGTTTGTGTCACCCTACCCATCTCGTTCGACTGAATCCAAAAAAGATACTTGCTTTCAACAACCTGTTGACGAAACTGTTGGGCTGCATTTCTGCCTTCTGATCTCTCCCTTCTCAATATACCTCTGCAATTGTATCAACTTTTGGATTGTTTTAATCTTTTATTACACGAAAGGTGATTTTTTTTTTCAGGAGCCTGTTGGTGATCGGATTAATTATAACCCGTATTTCGACAATAGCCCCGGAATTTGAAACGCGTGATGTTCTTTGCCGAGTGGTGTAGAAACATTGCCGTTGAGCTTGGGTTTTTTCTTGACGATCACTAGTCACAAAAAGAAGTATCAACTTTTGGATTGTGATCGTGGCAAAGAAGAAGGAACCTCGTGATTTCGGTTCGGCAATTAGAAGAAAAACAAAGAGAAAAGCATGTGGCTGTGAATTTCGGTTGTTCCTAGTTCCAAAAAACGACTATGCGTATTGGGTGGTCGAGACTAGGGTTGAACATGGGTTTCATAATCACCCAATGATGTTATACCCGGAGGGCCATAGTTAAATCAGCGGTCTCAGTCCCGCCGCCAAGAAGTTAGTTGGAGAACTAACTTCATCCCATGTGAAACCACGAAACATCATGAAAGCCATTGAAGGTGCATTTCCGTCTTTGAAGCCTAACATGAGGCACATCTACAATTGCAGAGGTATATTGAGAAGGGAGAGATCAGAAGGCAGAAATGCAGCCCAACAGTTTCGTCAACAGGTTGTTGAAAGCAAGTATCTTTTTTGGATTCAGTCGAACGAGATGGGTAGGGTGACACAAACATTCATTGCACACCCGACGTCCGTGAATTTAGTGCGTACGTATCCGCACGTGATTCACATTGATGCAACGTACAAGACAAATAAGTACTTGTATCCTTTGGTGGAGATTGTTGGAGTGACACCAACCAACAAGAATTTTCTTGTTGCATGGGCATTGTTGAAACATGAGGATGCTCAGAGTTATCGCTGGATGTTGGACAGATTGAAGGACCTCATTGGCAGTGTGGCTCCGAATGCCATTGTCACTAATCGAGATCTAGCTTTGTGCAAATATATCTCGGGGGTTTTTCCCACATCTGCACATCTACTTTGCACGTGGCATATCAATCATGATGTGGAGGCATGGGTAGCAAGGATGTGTGGTGGGAAAAGCAAGATCGGAATTAGCTTCGGACGAGGAAGTTGGGCTAGGGTGATAAAATCCAAAACAGGCTGAATATGAAACAAATGTAGCCAACATGATGGAGGAGTGGGGTATAGTTGGGAATACCACATCCATTGATTTTCCTACCTACATCCACGAGACTTGGCTTGTGCACAAAGAGAAGTTTGTGCAATGTTGGACTAACCGAGTAAGACACTTCGGTAACACAACCAACAACAGAGTCGAGAGTTCTCATTCGGCTTTGAAAGCGTGGATTACTACTCCAACTGAGGCAATCGACACATTGTTTATGCAAGTTGATGCTTTTGTTTTAGGGCAGTTGAAAGAGATAAGAAACGCATTGGAAGCATCGCGACGTACTCATGGGACTGAATTTGATCCGCCACCACATAGCGCCTTAAACGGTGTTTGTTCTCAATATTGTTTGGAGCTAATTCAGAAAGAGCTTGGAAGAATAGCAGAGCTTGACTGGGACTGGAGTAGATGCGGATGTGTTGTTGAGACTCGCATGGTATTCCATGTGCTTGCCATACGTTTTTCTCCTTGCAAGCAGACCATCTCCTATACACTCAGGAGGTTGATTCATTTTGGTGGAGACTAGCCATTGGTGATGGGACAGATTCGGTTGAGATACTATCGGAGTGCGAACAGGACCGTCGGTTCTTCGATTCATTAGTGAACGAGGTACATGATAGGGATCCTGCGGTCATGAGATCTATTTCTCGGGTACTCCATTCAGAACTCCATCCCGAACGTTGTTCCTTTGAGGAGCCTGATGTTAACGTGACGAGTAAGGGTCGTTCTAATTTGAACAATGGCATGCGACGGGAAAAAAGTGGGTGGGAGCACGTTATGGGCAAGTCTTATAAGGGTAAAGACAAATCTTCTGGGTCGGCCCCTGGTAATAATATATTTATTTATATATACTTTTATTGTTTGTTTCGTATAATTGTACACATTTAATTTAATTGATGTATAATAACTTTGCAGGGTGGAGATTCGATATGGAAAATTTTCCATGCTTTCATAAACTTCCACTAGCTATCCAACACCACGTAGAAGGCTGGCATGATGTAGTTGCCGATGGTAATTGTGGTTTTCGATGCGTAGCAGATGCTTTTTGTTCCGGCTAAGAAAATTGGGACATTGTACGCAGATCAGTATTGAGTGAGTTGCATCAAAATGGTCGTCAATTTCATTGGGTATATGGTCAGGACCTCAAAGAAGCAATTATGCGTGTTCGATGGGAAGGTAAAGGTTGTGGGGAGGAACATTACATGGAGGCCACTGCAGACTTGTACCCCGTTGCGAACCACTACAGATGCATGATCTTTTTTTTCGCTCTTAATGGTCGTATTGATGTGTCGGCTACAGTTTTTCCACTTGATGTTGGGGGCATGAACGCTTTGCCACAAAGGGAGTTAGCCATATCTCATCTAGGGAGTTACAAGCATTTTATTCGGCATCCTCCTCCCCCTCATCCATCTCCCCGATCCTCCCTTGCATCGTACGATCCACCAACCCCTCATCGTGTAACTCAAGGCGACGTCGCGGACCGGTCGGCTTCATCCGCCCCTCCTAATGAAGCTGAAACACCACGTGAGTGGGGATGTCGCGGACCTGAATCCTCGTTGTGCACGCGAAACCCCAAAAGTGTCTTCCCGGCAAATTGTCGAAACCCAGATGGCTATTCATCAACAAATACGTAAAAATAAAAAAATAATAAATCAATATATTAACCATACAACAATAATTATTAATAATCAAAACATACTATTTATAATTTTTTACAACCTCTAATAATAATAATTATTTATAATCAAAACATACTATTTATAATTTTCTACAACCTATAATATTAATTATTTATAATCAAAACTTACTATTTCTAATTTTCTACAACCTACAGTAATAATTATAATTAAATTAAAACATACTAAATAATATTTTACTATGAATTATTTTTATAAAATATTCCAAAAAAAATATCAATTACATTTCATGAATTAATAAAATAATAACATTTTAAATATGAAAATATAACATAAATAAAAAAAATTAATAATAACAGAAATTTAAAGAAAAAAAAATAAAGGCGCAGTTGCTTCCAAAGAAGCAACGCTTGGCCTGCTAGTTGCTTCCATAGAAGCAACGTCTTGGCCAAACGTTGCTTCCATGGAAGCAACTGCCAGGACAGATGTTCTGGCTTTTTTTTTTAAAAAAAAAATTACCTGCGATGCTGCCTCTGTTGCCGCCATGTCCGCTGCTGCCGCCGCCTCTTCTACTGCTTCTTGAAGGCGTCTTGCCTCCATAGCCCTAAAGATTGCCTCCTCCGTGTGACGCTTGAGAACAATCTTCTTCCGTGGCCTTTGATTTTCCGACATTTTTTCGGGTTTAGTTGGTGGAGGTGGTGGTTTTTGTGTGAAGAAGGATGAGAGGGATGAGGTGATGAATCTGATGAAAAACGGTGAAGATGAGAGAGAAGATGGTAGGTGGGAGAAGTTAAAAGGTGGAGTAAAAAGCCAAAAAGTAAATTAAGGGTATAATGGTATAATCATATAATGGGTGGGGCGATTTTAAGTAGTTTGGGGGCAATCCCCCATATTTTTTGTTTTTGTCTTTCGTACTCCCTCAACTTTAAAAATGTGTGTAACCTTAAATTGTTGTGGGCCTGTCAGTGGCCCTTATGGGCACAGCACAACTCAAGATCTCAAGTACTTAAAAAGAGGAGAAAACTGAAAAAGTATGGTGGAACGGGAAAATATTGGGGTTTTTTTTATGGATCATGGTTATCAAGTAAAGAAGTGTAGCGTATAAAGAGACATTAATAATAGAAAATGTAGCAAGTGAAAAAGACGGAGGGAGTATATATACACATAGACCTACATGTAGCATTGAGTCTACGATCTACAAATAGGTATACCTTATGGTACCTATATATGTAACCGAGGTTTCTTTCGACATTTCTTAGCCAGAGATTCCACCTTTGAATCTTTGATGCACTATTATTCCAAGTACATTTTTATTGGACCACTAATAACTGAGTTTATCTATGTTAATCTTCTTTATTTGTTCCAAAACTATCTCTACTGGCAATGACCATATAATTTAGCAATTACACTTTCTCACCGATAGCATGCATCTACTAGTAGGTATGTAGTTATATAACAATACGAAACTATACTTATGTGGATGTAGACATTGAACATGCCCTACCCACACTGGTGCATGCATCATGTTGTTAACCGCAAGGTACATGATCCTCTTTATGATCAAATTAACGATTAGGTATGTATGATGAGGAAAAATAGAGAAGTTTGGGGTCGTTATATTTTTTTTTACTAGTTCAGTGTCCAAATGAAAGGAAATAGATGTTACAAATACTTGTCTAAGTCTTAGGTAGATCCTAGTCTATTTTTCCCAAAAAAGAAAAAAAGACAAAAATGCACATAGATAGTGGATAGTGTCACTAGTCACCATATTAGGCAATTGTATTGCTCAAAAGTCAAAACTAGGATTCATCAATGATGGTGTATAGCACTAAATAGCAGCATTGATTTTGTTCATCATTGTTATCTGGAGCACGGTGGAAACTTACAATTAGAAGCTTCAGCAATATTTTTGCGGGTATCAACTATCAAGCAGAGCGAATCTATATAGCTTACAAAAATTACAACCTATACTGATTCCTTTAATCTGGTTGGACTGCAAGGCAGAATTTCGGGAGATATCCACCTCAACTAGACAATTGCTAATATTCAACGAGCTGCTCGGTCCTTCGTCTGGTGTACAATCCACAAGGTAAACCGGGAAGTATATACAGTTAGTTATACACCAAATGCTTAGAAGTCATCAAGGTTGAGGACAGTATCGTCATCCCACCAGATTTCATATGGGTTCCTTCCATGACCATCAACAGGAAACTGATCAGCTGATGTTACAACGTGGTCCAAGGAATCAGCCAAATCAGAGTCCCATCTGGTCAGATTACACGCACACTTGTAAGTTTCATAGTTTGCTGCTCGCAAACCCAGGGATATCAGTTCTGTCAAGCCTTCATGGCAAGGTCCTCCAGATCCCATAGCATTCACGAAACCTCCGGCAAGTCCAGGCTGCCGAAAGGCAACCACCACACAGCTCTTATCCACTACTCGGACATCAAAGTCTGAAGAGAAAGCTTCGTGTGATTTACGGAGGAGACTTTTGAGCTCTCCAACTGACAAGCCACTCCTGAATCCCCATAGGAAGACCATATCATTGCAGCTCAGTCTTCTTGTGTTACCTGATGAGATCCTGACATCATCATCAGAGTTTTCAAGGGAAGGACCATTGGATGGGTCAAAGATGTTTGCAAAGTTGTCGAGTGCTAAGCTTTTTCCCTCACTAATGTGGTGCTGACCGGGTTTCATTATAGAATAAAGTTTTGCAAAAATCTGACTTATCTGTAAAACGTTTTGACCGTGAATCTTCCCTTCACTCATCTCCTCTGGTGTACCTGTGTTCGCAAAAGTACACTTAGCAATTGTCCCTAAATTTTCAGGTGATAGATCATAAATCACAAGGCACTGAACATACAAGTTTAGGGCTATGTTACTCAGACTTGGGTACTATGAACATAGGTATGTGTCCAAGTATCCAAATCAATTATTTTATGAAAATTCCATGATTTTATCTCAAAATCAAGTGTCGAAGTGTCCGTACCCATGTCGAAGCCGAAGAGTCGAGAATCCAACAAGGGTACTTGAGGTGAAATGAAGAGTCTAACATAGGTATAGGTTTTATATATCGGTTATTAATTCAGAAACTGCAACTGGTCTTGTCAGACTGGCTGGTGGCAATACTTTAAGATGCAGCTTCCCTAGAAATTTAGGGAAAAGGCTAACAACCTCTAGCCCCTGATATGGATCCTTGTTAAAAGAATGGGGTAATGACATGGCATGTTGTGGTATATGCATAATGAATTTAGATACACAACCAATTAAAAGCAACTTGCCTAACTTGCCTTTGAGAGGAATATCGATTTCGACAGGTGCAAAGAATCGACTTCTCAAGAAAGATGAAGCTGCAGGTATATTGTTCATTTTCCCATTAGGGTTAAATTCCTTCATAAGATGGCCCATGTCGATGACATAGGGGAAGTATGAGCTCAAAGAGCACTTGAACTCGTCAATACTTGGAGGTAGAGGACTCAGAAATTTTGAATGAAGGAATGTAAAATCTGCATCAGCAGCATGTTAAAGGTTAGCTAACTTAGCTTGGTGAACAACCAAACTTAATAAATGGAGGCACATAAAGCAAAACAGTCCATGTAGAAACACACCATCAAGTGTGTTGTCGGCAACAACAGGTTTCTTGGAAGCAGAAATCAGATCAATCACCTCTCGAAATCCACGAACATTCTTGCTTTGCTCCTCCTCAAGATCTTGAAGTTCTTTCTAAGATAAAAAGTACAACTTACAAGTTACAACTCCATGGAATTCTTGTCTCCATAATAAGACAAAAAAATAAATCTGGAGGATTACCTCAAAAAGAGTTTTGTCATCTTTAGAACTTGTCATAACAGCACGAACTCCTTGTGTGCCCCCACGCTTTGTCGGGATCAACAAAGGGACAGTGTCATCAGAGAATTCTTTCAAAACCTGCAGCAAACTGATGATCTTAGGACATAATGGAAATGCTAAAGAAAAGCTATTGCAGCAAAGTAACATCGGGCAGCACAGCCAAACATAAAGCAAATTTGTACATAGAACATACAAAGCTCAAATAATATATGTAACCTCAAGGACAAGTTGCACTTGGCGCTCACTACAAACATCCACATCAAGACAAGGTCTGGACCCATGCTCGCCTAGAACAACTTTTCTCAGAGCTTTGACCAATGCATCTACAGAATAAACACATTATCGGCTAAGAAGGGGAGAAAAAGAGGAAATAGAAAAACAAAAACACTGAAAAATTTCCTCATAAAGTATATTTGGTCAAACCTTCATTTGATCTTTTTGAGTCTTTGCAAGCAGTTCTCCAGGTTTTAACTCGTGATTTGATCCTCTCAATAAATACAGAATCAGCAACGGATATGGGAGATGAAGATTGTACAGCATGTGCCCGCACTGCTAAATTACCTGTAACTGTAAGATGTTTCATACTTGATTCTTGAGCTCTGGATATATATGAGATCCCTGCAACAAATATAGAACTGCAATAATGAGAAGAATCTCCAGGGAAAAAGATAACAAATCCAGGACGGTGGTCGGTGGGTAGTCTATGAAGATGATGATAATGCAGATCCAGAAAGGCACTGCTATGATGGACTTATGAGAATGCAAAGCTTTTTCAACATAAGATCTGATCCCTATAAGTTATAACACTGGAAAGAATCCCTCAACAAAAGATCTGATCCTATAAGTTATAACACTGGAAACAATCCCTCTCCCCTCCATCCTAATGCCGGAAGAGAAATAAAGTTAGAGCAAGGAGAATCAATTGAAAAGTGGAAGAAAAGCTTTGCACACATGACTTCATACTTTAACTAGAAATTACCATCATATATGCAGGAATTAAAATCAAAACCGAGTTGAGCCATGGACGTCAAATATGATGTTTGACATGCAAAACTGTAAGAAGGCATCCCAATTTTCAGTTCATCCCTTGGAAATAGGTGGAAATTATATCTGCATATCACAAGAGTAGAAAGAGAATCACCACCTTAAAAAATATATTACCAAAACTAGACAAATTCACATAGAAAATACTATAATTATGATTCATTATCATGGCTATTCCTACTCACAGACACAATCTCCAAAGAATTATTCTTGGCCTAACAAGGAATGCCACCATGCTACTTGATATCTCTGCAGTAGCTTATGAGCTAGGGGTTGTTAGCACTTAGCTAGAAGATTCAAGGGTACAGGATTCATTTCAAAACACAAAGTAAATGGAATAAAAAATGCAAGAGATCTAGAAACAGCTTTCACAGACAAAAAAAACTTCTAGAAAACAATATAGCGTGACATCTTTTGAACTTTTCCATTTACTTGAAGATGATAACTTAAGCTTCCAACTAAGTCACTTGCCGGCTTGCAGCCAAAGTTTGCCATGTTGAAACCTCCCATTGCCACCCATAGGGATGTGTAACACTTCTCTTGACCCTACCATACAAGCAGTGGATATATTTTTTTTTCTATGGTTGGACAGGATGCAATTCAAGCTCCAGCTTGAAGACTCTAAATTTCCAGTTCTGTCATGGTGAATGATAAAAAATATAGGTCCTATAACAGAGAAGTAGTTCACCTCTTATGGGAAGTTATGCCCATTGGAAAAGAACAATCTTTGCTCAAGTACAAAATAAAGGAGGTAAAGCATACACCTCTTCTCCCCAATGTGAAGGACACAGCGTCATTGAGTTCTGAAATGTACAATACGGCTTGATCCCCAAGAGGCTAAGACCATAACCTGATAGGATTTTCTCATGCCAGAGCTCCTCTCTAAAGCAGACAAACCATACTTAAGAGAGTGTTTGGCTGTGGGAGGAAAACACTTTCCTGAAACTGCAGTTCTCCCAATTTCCTTTGTTTGGATTGTAAAGGGTAGAAAATCGTTTTCCCAAAGATGAAAAATAGTTTTCTCAAGGATAGAATTAATTTTTCTTTCTAGAGGAAGAATTGCAACATTTTCCTACGTATTATTCACCTTCCTCTTTCTCTTATTACATCCATCCTCTCCCTCCACTATCGATTTTCCCTTTTCTTGTGAGCGAACAAAGGAAAACAAAGTTTCATTGGAAACCATTTTCCACTGATCTGTCAAACCAAACAAATCCCAAGTGCATTACCAAAAACCCATGAAGAACACTAGGTCCATAAAAAAAAGTACAATTTTCCTGAGTAAAAGATGGCATCTTCAAGTTGCTGAAACAATTTGCTCAAAAATTCATATCACATGTCAATACTATACATCAAGATTCCAATATATATCGATCATGATCATTCTCCTTTATCCCAAAACCCAACTAAAACACCAAAAACTAAACCAATGACACAGCAATTCGACCAATAATATCTTGCCAAAATTCCACCAAAAAAAAATAAATAAATTGACAAACTAAAGTAATCAACTAGTAAACAGCATTCAAACATGAAACCCAGAAAAATACAACCCATAAAAACCACATACAAACTGAAAACACAAAAACAAAAACAACCCACATTAATTCCAATCAAACTAAACAAGAAATGAAGAAAAAAAAAGGTAAAAACTTACGGGTAAGCAGTAAGCTTAGAAGCCCTAAGAGTGAAAGGACAAACAGCAAACTGAAGAAGCTGAAATTTCTCTGCTGAACGCTTGGCCTTCAAATAAGCAATTTCTGGGGTATCAAAAGGAAGAACTTTCTGCCATGGCGAAGAGTAGGACCCAGTTTTTTGGACAGAGATTGCAATAAAATCGGAATTTGAAATGTGGGACTTTATTTCCTCGAGATTTTGGTTGAAATTGGATTTTTTAACTTGCTTGATTCTCCATTTTGTACTGAGATTACTGTTTTTAATGGTGTTTTCTATAAGTGTTGATGTTTGAGTGCAGAGCAAGCGCTTCTGCATCGTTGTTTTTTTGAGGAGCTCGTGTTACAACAATGGCTTCTTTTTCTGGTTTTTGGTTTTCATGTGGGTTGAATTGAAGCTGCTGGGTTAACTGTATGGTTGAAATGGGTCGGTCATGACTATACCATGAGATATTGCCAATATTGGGCCTGTATGAGTCTTCTGGGTAATGACCTAAAAGGCTAAAACTAAAACCATAGCGAAAATCTAGGATTGATTTTCCTATACTAACAATTATTGATGGTATATCAAATTAGCATTTTGAAATATCGATTTTCGATACGAACACTTATTGATGATACTAAACTGGTATTTTGTCTCGGGCGATGCCTCGGGACAGTTACAATTATCAAATATATTTCATAATTGATTTTACTGTTTTTTCACCATATAGCCCTGACTAATTTTTTTTTGCACCGTATACCCTCGCAACTTTCCAAATTCACCATATAACCCCCACGTTTCAAAAAATACATCAACATGCCCTTATGACTAACGGAAGTCTAACACCGTTAGTCATTATGCCCTAATCCCTCCTCTAATCCTAATTAACTAACCTAAACTAAACTAAACTAAACCTAACTCTAACCCTAACTCTAATCTAATACCCTAACCCAAACCCTAGCCACCCACCCACCCCCCCCTCCCCCCACCCCACCCCCTTTCCCCCCCACCCACCCACCATCCCTCCACCCTCCCCCCTTCCCCCACCCCATGCCCCTCCCCTGCAGCCCAGCTCCCCTCCCCCTGCCCTCCCTCCCTTCCCCTCAACCGCCGGCAATCCCCTCCCACGCAACCCCTCCCCTCCCTTTCCCACGCAACCCCTCCCCTCCCTTTCCCCGCAACCGCCTCCCCGAAATGAAAAAAAAATATTCGAAAACGCCAAATACGAAAAGCCCAGGAACCAAGCGACGGGGGGAAGGGGAGGGGAGGGGGCTACGCGACGACACGGGGAAGGGGAGGGGGGCTACGCGACGACGGGGGAAGGGGAGGGGGACCGTGCTACGATGGGGAAAGGGGGAGGGGGCTGCGCGACGATGGGGGAAGGGGGAGGGGGTCAGGCGACGACGGGGGAAGGAAGGGGTACGGGGGAGAGGCTGCGATGGTTGTAAGGGGTGGTGGGGCTGCGGTGGTTGTTGGGGGGGTGGTGGTAGGGTGGGGTTGGGTTGTGTGGGGGGGGGTGATGGGTGGGTTAGAGAGAAAGTTAGGGTTTAATTAGGGTTAGGGTGGGGGAGGGGTGTTTAGGGTTAGGGTTAGTATTAGGGTATTAGATTAGGGTTAGATTTAGGTTAGTTAATTAGGGTTAGAGGGGGGTTTAGGGCTTAATGACTAACGGAATTTAACGCCGTTAGTCATTAAGGGTAAGTCAGTGTATTTTTTGAAACGTGGGGGGTATATGGTGAATTTGGAAAGTTGCAAGGGTATACGGTGCAAACAAAAATTAGTCAGGGGTATATGGTGAAAAAACCGTTGATTTTATTAGCTTTTCGTAATATTTTGCCTAGTGCGAAATTGGAAAATGGAGGTTATTGCATGATAAGTTGTTTAAAAAACTTCGAAGGAATTGGGAATAAAAATAATAATTTTAATGGAATTGGGCTAAAAGAATGTTATTACTTAAAAAAAGTGTTAGAGATCAAAAAACTTGTTTATGTCTTTATAATTACATATAATTATAAGACTTTATAATGTTTTGCTTTGAAACATTTAACATTGAAATTGTAGTGGATTAGTGGTTAAACTCTTACATTTTATTTCAAAGGTCATGTGTTCGAATCCTAGTAACTGCACATTGTTAATATTTTTAAATGAGATTATAATAACATGTGTATTGAAAGTTTGAGAATAATGCCACGTGGCACCTTTCCTTTGATAGGAACACCTTATGAGGTACGAAAGTACTTGTATCATAAGAACATGAACAATATTCGTTAAAGATCGGTACGAATTAGAATTGGAAAGTTCACATTTAGTTAGGATTAGTTGGATTTGACCCAATCTAGTTGGATTTTGGACACTATATTATTTTGGTTTGATTTGGGAATGACTTATGAGCCCAATTCAGGCCCAATGTCATATGGATTAAGAGGTTGTCATGATATGCATTATAATTATCCCATTCAATGTCTCATGCTATCTGTGGGTGTCATTTAATTTAGTTGGTAAAGTCCTGTGATGGTGGTATCCAAGATTTAGGATTGAATTTCGTCTACATGACTGCGCTTCGTCGCTTTTTAACATAAAAAAAAGAGTCTCACGTTCTATAAATTATAACATGTAATATCTATTATATAAGCCAAGGGGGAGTTATGGTGTCCCCCTATGAAAAGTCTTTTTTGTCTTTAGCTAAATATATAATTGCATATTTAGATTTTCTACAATTATATCCTTTCCTAATTTGATGATAAGGTCATGATGTGTATTGGTGTCTCCTTAAAATTCCAATAATAAACTAAATAGGTATTAGCAAAGTAACTTGTCATAATGAGAACAATAGTTACTCAATAAAAAAAAACTTTTACAAATTTAATTTGACTATAAGACTTTACATCGAAACGATCATCACAATTTCTAAACACTTTATAAATTACATTAGTTTGTACTATAATGATTATAAATTACACCTTCAAAAATTATATTTAGATGAAATTTAAGAACAAACCTAAGCAATCGAGGCACTGCACGCATCGCGTGCATAGAAGACTAGTATTTTATAAATGAAAGCTCTACAAAGGCTACAACTTTGTTGAATACTAGCTATATTTTTAATACATACAAAATATTGAATTTCACACAAATTAATGCACTACTTTGGTTGTATATATCTCTAATTATTGATTAGTAAACTTATAAAATATTAATACTTTTGGAATAAGATATTGAGACTAATCCAATGACATATTATAGATAGCATTTGTTGTTATATTTTGAAATGCAATCAAAGTTCTTATGTGAATAGTGCAAATTTTTCAATGTTGGATGTATGCAGAAACAAAAGGTATTAGTACAAAAATCGACAACAATGATCTCATGTAGGGTTTGACAAATCAGTCGGGTTGAGTGAGGTTTGTGTTCGGGTCGATGAAAAACACGTCAACAATCCCTAATTTCAAGCCTAACCCATCTAATAAATGGGTTGCAAAACTCAACCCTAACCCAACCTATGTATTGAATGGGTAACGGTAACCCCTATAATCCATTAAGTGATAATTATTATTACTTTAATAAAATTATTTATTTTATTACAAAGATAAATGAGCAAATTCATTACAAAAAAAAGTATGCATGTTTAGTGTTTCTATGTTTTTTTAACCAAAATTTTCGATTTATCTTTTGTAATATATTGGAAAGTTTCTATATAAAGGAGTTAATAAGGTCAAATCAAGTCATTATGTGGTTGAAAATTTTGATCTTCACCTAGACCGATTAATTAAACAGGTTAATCGTATAAAAGTGTCACTATTTTGTTTTGTATCAAAGGAGACGTTTTCTAATCAATTGGTTCAAGTCGGATTGTCATATTGGATCAGCTTTTGACAACCTTAATCTTATACTACGTGATAGTAAATACATCTGAGATCAACATAAGATTCCCTTTTGTTCTTATTTAATTTACTCATGTATTGTCGAACTCAATCGTTTTGAGTAAGTTAAAAATGAACAAACTAGCAGCACACTTAAGGTAAAGAAAAGCATCACCTTTAGTGGAGATGAAAGCATCACTATTCTTTTTTTTTTATTGAAAGAAGACGTTGTTTGTATGCGTATAGTAAATTGACAAATAATAATAACTCTTTTTTTCAATAGTAAGGAGAAGAATCCTATCTAAATCTCAATTCCGACAGTGTTCTTGCCTAAAGCATTTATGAGCCGGTCGACTTGAGTATGGGGTAAGGTATGTAAGGGGAATCTCTGCCCAAGTAACGTAGTTGATTAGAGGATTCGACCTTGTGACTTTGAAGTTACAAGGTGAATCTCCAACCAACTACACCAAGCATACTTGTAGTAACTCTTTTGTTTTAAGTTGGTTGACATGAGCAACTTATAGTACCTTTTAGAATAAAAAAGCTTAATATGTTTGATGTAAAGTACAAACTATTATACTTGATTCACCTAAAAAAACTTTTATTCTTGATTACAATAAGTGAACTTTTTTTTGTTTGTTAAATTTTAATTCATGAAGCAGTAAACAACTTCCCATCCTTTAAAAACTAAAGTAGAAGTGTGAAACTTTTCAAAATTAAACTTTCTTTTCTTTGCTGATTAGATAACTTTTACTAAAATAAACTTAGCTTAAGTTGATGTGATTGATAAGGATGTAGTACCATCATTGCAGATTGGTAACTCTCCTATTTGACCAAGCTTATTGATGATGGACATCATATTCAAGTGCATTGTCAAGCCCTTAGCGCGAAGTCGTGGACCACAAAGACACTATCCCCTCTTACTGTCTTACATCTTGCTATTGTCTATCTTTGCTTCTAAAGTTCCTAAATCTTAATTAATATTTCTGGAACTCCAAGATTTAAGTTGAAGAGAAAAGGAGATGTTAAGAAATTACGTATTAGTTAATTCTCAATTTCAAAATAGAAAGTCTTTTTTGTAAAAGAAATTTTAATATAAAAATGGATATGACTCATTTTTCAACGAGAATGGTCATACGACTACAACTAAGCGTTGCTTCAATTCACACTAAAAAGTACGCCCTCTGTTTTTTTTTTATATTTCTCACTTGAAATCTTAGCACTATTCATACTTAGAGAGAATCTTCTCAATGTTTTTCAATTTATAAGAAAAAATATAGTCATGTGGGGTCTTGTTTAATTCGTCTCATTTAGTACATTATTAATATTCAATCGTTATAATTTTTACTAACATATAAGAAAAAACACGCACAAGAAAGTAAGAATGATAAAAAAACAGAGGGAGTAAGTTTTTTTTTGACATAATAGAAATGAAAGAAAACAACATAATTACAAGCAAACAGAAGATATAGCCGCCACACATTGTTTAGAAATAGGGTGACTTTTTTGCACATCCCTTCTATCAACTTTGATCACCATACAGGCATACACCAATCAAACTCCTTAGCAAGTTGTAGGATCTTAGAAATTGTTCATAGTAGATTGAAAAGTAAGTTGCATGTCTAATAAATTCTAAAAAAATCAGATAAGTTCAGACAAACTCTAATAAGTTCTAATAACTTATAAAAATAAGTTTCAAAATTTTTAAATTACCTCAATTTAGATAAATTCACACAGTAAGGGTGCAGCAGATGCATCATTAGTCATGTAACCATTTAGCTACAAATGAGATAGAAGTAAGTTCTTTTTTGTCATAAATCTCATCATCATAAATTTCAATTTCACGGTACCCCGAAAAAATGTTTTTCTTATTACTTCAACTTTTGAATTTCTTTTTGGATAACAATCAATTTCAATTAGCAAATAATAGTTTTAATCAGTGAACTACATAAGAGAATTTCTAATAGAATTCGAAAAAATTAGTTTCCAAATTTCCTCATCACTGTAAGTTAAAATGAAGTGAGCTAGCAAGGCCTAAATAAAAACGAATTTGTACTAAACTTACTCGAGAAACCCCTCTCATATGTATAAATCAGTGAACTACATATGAAAATTTCTCAGAGAATGAAAAAAATAGTTTCTAAGAACCCTCTCATGGTGAGAACCACTTAAAATGAGCAAACACTTCATAAAATAAGCAAAAAAAGTAAAAAAAAAATGAGCAAAGCCATAAAATGAGTAGAAAATTAACATTAGATGAGCAAAAACATAAAATGAGCAAAAGATGTAAAATGAGCAAAAGATGTAACATGAGCATTAAAAAGTTAAATGAGCAAAAACGTAAAATGAGCAAAGTATAAAATGACCAAGAACGTTGCGAAATGAGCATAAAAGTGTTAAATAAGCAAAACATAATATAATCAAAACATAAAATAAGCAAAAATGTTGAGAAATGAGCAAAATCTTTGTAAAATAAGGAAAAAAAATGAGAGGTTCTCACGGTTCTCACCATAAGGATGGTTCTCATATGAACTTGATATACACATATATATACTCTGTTTCTTTTTAAGTGCAATACTTAAACTTTTGCACTATTCACACACCTCATTTTGACAGTATTTTTTTTTTACTAATATATAAAAGCAAAAATGATTATATAAAATGTTGGTGGATTTGTTTCAAAAAATATATTCATAATATCAATTTAACTTTTACAAATACATAATTAGAGATATTTATGGTCAAAGTTGTGTGTTGGCAAATATGAAAATCAAACTGTTTATCACTTATTTAGAAACGAAGGTTAGTATATATTACAATCTAATTTGCATTCACATTATCTTTCCTTATATAAAAAAAGAAGTTCATCACTTGGAGTTTTGTTTATAATGGATGCAAAGCCATTACCAATGAGCAATGTTGCTTTAGCATACAGGTTCATCCAAATGGCCAGTGTACTTGTTTGTTAGAACGTCCTCTATTGGCTTTTTTCCTTTGCCCACTTGTTTTCCTCTTTTGTGTTCCTACTTCCTATATGCTCCATCCTCTTCTCTGACTTTATCTGCACATTTTCGATCCATTATTATTACAAGTTGCACTGGCAATACCATAACTCGGCAAGTGCTTAGCAGTTAGCAACAAAAATATTATAATTCTGCAAGTGCTTGTTTGCCGAAGGAGATAAAACAAAAATTTGTTCACCCAAAAAAAAAAAAAGAAGTTTGACATAGATAAGTTATACGAATATAGACTATATAGTTCATCAGAAGATTAATGAACTTTATTTCCTCAAAAAAAAATTATTAATGAACTTTAGGTTTGACATAGGGAGAATAATAAAACTGAAATTCGTGTAATATGCTTTAGGTTGAGATCAGATCTGGTCCAAGTTCAAACTAATCCAAAAGTATTATGATTTTTAAGTTTTGATCTCATTAGAAAAATTTTAAAAGTATTAGTTTTGATCATCTAACTCCAAGTTAAAACTTGCTAGTTTTGATCTAAACCGATCTCCTACAAAATAGATTGGTTGGCAAACAACGGCATGGTGCAAGACACTTGAACTCATCTTATGGAACATAGTCCATTAGGTTTCACTAGAATTACATAGGATGATGCTAGATGCTAGGGGAGTGATTACTCCTCACCTAGTTTAATTCACGTTAGGGCCTGTTCTGTTCGACATAAAACAATTGAACTGAACTGAACTGAATTAAATTGTAACTAATTAATAGTAATGATAATAATTTAGGAACTGAACTGAACTGAAAATAAGCTGGGAAGAACAAAGCCTTAGTCTACTTTGCTTTGTTTGTTTGTGTCAGTGTTTTTTTTTTCTTTTTTAATAGATTTTTCCTCAATCGCACAAAAAAAAAAAAAAAAAACATTACAAGGAAAAAAAACATCAGTGAAAATCATATTTTGACACTTTTACCAATTACAATTTATTGATACAAAGTTCGACACCAATCTACGTTCTAGTATTTAAATCAACTATAACTGATTCATTACCAATTTCATTTACTTTTGTTTAAAACAAATTATTTAATCACATTGCATACTTTATTTGTGTCTTCTTTATTAACGTACGATGTTATATATATAAATTATAACACAACTCAGAAAATACTCCTCCTATTCCTCAAATTTTTTCGCACAACTTTGCTACATACACCAAGCTCCAAGGAAAAGGTGAAAATTAATGAAAAGTGGATTCCATTTTGCACTTTTAGGTAAGAACAAGACAAATAGACAATTATCCACAAACACGAATATACAAGTTTAATTAAACTAAGTGGATTCAAGTAAAAGAGAGCTGCTAATAAATACCCGGGATATATTGTGATGTAAATGATGGAATCAAATACGCAATATTTTTGGCATCAGCAATTCAACACATTTCCTTGCATGGAGGAAACTAGGGAAGATGATCTAGTGTTCTCTCTATTCACTATTTCATGCTTTACGAAATCCTAAATGCACAAGTACTGTCACACCACTTCACGTCATCAATCTAGAGGTGATCATGGGCCGGGCCGGGCCGAGCAAAAAAAATTTTGCCCATTGACCGGGCCGGACCCAAATCCGGGCCAAAAAATGTGCCCAAAGCCCGTTATTTCGGGCCGGGCCGAGCGGACTTTCGGGCCGGGCCAAAAAAATAGACTAAAATGTAAAGCCTGACAAAAAAACCGGGCCGGGCCCGCCCGCGGGCCAAAAAAACTGCCCAAGCCCGCCCAAAAACCGGGGCGGGCCGGGCTGAAGTTGATCAGCTCTACATCAATCCCTTGTTCGACCATAGCATAAGACGAATGCATATGGAGCTTTGTTGTACGCTTACCTTTATGATGATTGGCTTTTCTAGGAATTTTCGTGGAATATTAATTTTACTCTAGAGCCAAACAGATTCAGGATGAAATATTTTCCAACCTCCAAAAAATCATTTCCTTATCTTTGCTTCAATCATTATCAAACCAATACATGATACATCCACTTGCTAATACAATTTCCTGGAAAAAGAGCATAGGAAAAATCTAAAATGTTCACTTTTATTAAATCATCAAGCTATTGATGCATTTGGTATTGTACTATAATTTGATTAAAATTATTAGTTTTATATGCACTCAATATACATGTATCAAGTGCCAAGAAAAACTCTTAACTTTATATAGATGCATCTAAGGTCTACTAGTCTTATATGCATATGTAGACTGTAACGTGTAAAATCAAATAGAAACTGTCTTGAAATTTGATAGAATTGTAGCATAACCTAGCCTTAGTTTTCTTGAAAAATAATGGTAAAGATGAGTTTGATATTTTTTTATTTGAGGGTATACCTGTAATTTATGGTGGACGCTAAGTCTTCCCCTATTCCCTTATATTAATAGAGATTCTCTTCAACTTATTTAAAAAAACTAATATGGACCCGGTGCACACTAACTTAGTGTGCACCTTATCCATCTCACGTGAGTTTTAATGATTACAACTTTCCGTTTTTACCGCGTTCAGTCTTCCCCTATTTTCTCTCTCTTGATAACTTCTCTCTCCTCTGATAACTTTACTCTCCTGATAGTGTATTTTTGAAACAATATAGTGTATTTTGAAATGATATAGTGTACTTTAAAATGATATAGTGTATTTTAAAATGATAGTGTTTTGCTGAGTTTTTTGGCATGATAGTGTTGCATGTTATAGTGTATATTGACATGATATAGTGTATTTTAGAATGATATAGTGTATTTTAAAATGATAGTGTTTTGCTGAGTTTTTTGGCATGATAGTGTTGCATGTTATAGTGTACTTTGAAATGATATAGTGTACTTTAAAATGATATAGTGTATTTTAAAATGATAGTGTTTTGCTGAGTTTTTTGGCATGATAGTGTTGCATATTATAGTGTATATTGACATGCTATAGTGTATTTTGAAATGATATAGTGTATTTTGACATGATTATGTTTTGCTGTGTTTTTTGACATGATAGTGTTGCATGATATAGTGTGTTTTGACATGATATAGTGTATTTTAAAATGTTATAGTGTAGTTTATTTGTATATTACACAAAATTATCATAATCGATCGTTATAGTGTTTGATATGATAGTGTATTTTGACATGATATAGTGTGTTTTAAAATGATATAGTGTATGTTTGTTTTGAACAACTGTTTTTGTTAAAATTTTAGAGCGTTGAAGAGAGAGAAAATCGAGCGGATTTTGAAAAGCGGGAGTGACTAGTTTGTAGTGGGGGCACGTGTCTAGGCCTGGTCCACACTATTTTTAATGTGAACCGGGTCCACGCAAGACGGATTGCAACTTATTTTGACTTATTATTTTCAGTAAGTTTAGAAAAATTAATAAAAATTAAAAAAGAAGAAGAAAAGTTCAGAAAAACAAGTAAAAGTTAACAAAAAGTAAGAATAGTTTTGAAAAGTTATAAGAAAATAAGAAAAGTTCAAGAAGAAAAAGAAAACTCACGGAAAGTTCATAAGAAAACACAAAAAGTTAACCTACTAATTCTTGACCTTCGGTTACCTTATAGACACCACCCCTAAGGTAACAAAATTTTTATCATACACCAGGGTGTAGAATGGTACACCCAAAGCTATTTTTTGCTCATTGCTCATTAGAATCATTCAAATGAGCAAAATGTACTAAAAAAGGAGAGTTCTAAATGAGCTAATGAGTAAAATTTAGTCTTGAGTGTACCATGCACATAGTACACCCGGGTGTATAATGAATGAACTTTATAAAGAGTGTTAGTTTTTGTTTTTTTTTTAAGGAATAAAGGGTGTTAGTTAGTTGACATAAAAAAGGTCAACATTCATGAGAAGTTGTTAGAAAATTGTAGAGTTATTTGGTAACATAAACATAAAAAGTGGCACTTGATGGGAAGAAATTAAGTTCTGTTTCCAAAATTGGAGAAATTCACTCAACCACTAAACATTTTACCTTATTCACTTAACTTTTTTTTTGAGTTTTTTGGGCTAGTTTTTGCAAAACGTAGAAATTCACTTAACCACTTAAGGGCTACATATATATTTCCCTTTTCTTTATATATCTTCATCTTTATAGTGTTTTTTTTTTATAAAACAGCTTTATAGTGTTCTTGCATGACTAATATCCTTTTTATCTATTTCTGATAATTTTTATTGTTTTTTATACTTAATTATTTGACTGTTGGTCATATCAATTATCCTCACAAGGAAACCTTTGCACCTACAAAGAAATCAAGTATGGTAAAAGATTAAAATGCAAATCATGCTATATTCACACTCACAATTCTTAGGTGGTCCGAAGACCATATATTACTACTCCATCCGTTTCTTTTTAATGGTTACACTTACACTTTTCACGTTTGTCAATGCAAAACTTTGAGGATATATATCTCTAGTTTTGTATTTGTAAAAATTATAAAAAGTACATATTAATAAAATACATACTAAGACGAATCTAACAAGATCCCACATGACTATGATTTTATTCATGTATAAATCACAAATGAGGGTCAAAATGCAACTTGTGAATAGTGTAAAATGTCAAAGTATAACAATTAAAATGAAACGGAGGGAGTATATTTTTACTTATAAAAAAATTCAAAATAATCGGTCAAAGTTGTTAGTTTGATTTATAGAAATAGAAATGTAGCAGTTAAAAAAAGGACTAATCTAACCTATGCCACAAGGCATAAGCTAAGAACTCCAAGATTTCATTAAAATAAAATATAATCCAACAAGATTCTATTTAGAAATAATAAATAAGGATAGATATTGAAGATAGAGAGAATCATGTAAGATTTTTCGCCTAATTGGATTTGAAATGGAAACTTTTTGTATAATGGTATCTAATATAGGAATTTTGATGCTCTTAAGTTGTGGTATACATTAGAAAAACCCTTAAAAAAAGCGGAGAGTATAGTTCTTATCATCACTTAGTGAACTTTACTAAAGTTTCCAAAACTTATTATGAACATTTCTGAACATACGTAAAAATAAGTTGAATAGAACAAAACCTACTCATCTTGTCAGCAAACTTTTAAAAAAAAAAAAGATTTCCTTTGTTGGAAATGGAGCTTTAACATCGGGATTCGAGATCGGCAAATATAGTAAAATTAGATACGATTGGCAATTCAAATTCCACAATTCCTTCATTCTTTCTACTAACCTTTCACCTTCATTCTTTCCAAATGTATTTGTACTCCATCTTTTTCTACTATCAACCAAAAATATCCATTTAAAAAACGTTGATTTCACCTCAATCCTGACTTCTAAGGAACAACAAGCAAAACTAAGATGCACACGTTTTGGAGCAACCCTTGCCTATAAATGTGATGATCATCAAATTTCATCTTCATAAGTTGGTCAAAACTCTTTTTTTTCTCCCTTTTTTCCCACCTTTCTTTCTCTGATTCTCTCTCTTACTACTGTTAGTAGAGAGAGATTCTGAACAATCATGGATGAGACTTACAAACTTAATCTTAATTTAATCAAAGCACCATTAATCTTAATGATGGTGTTTTTTTTCTGTTCTATATTTACTGAATCTGCCCCTCAAAATTCTCTTGTTACACAACTCCCTGGATTTACTGGCACTTTTCCTTCTAAGCATTACTCTGGGTATTTCTCTAATCTGCTTTTCTTAACATAATTAATGTTTTCTTTGTTCATTTTATTTTTGTTTTGAAGGGATTTTTCCTTTTTTTGGGAAATGGTT
The DNA here is from genome assembly GCA_947646795.1 of Beta lomatogona. Classification (NCBI taxonomy): domain Eukaryota; kingdom Viridiplantae; phylum Streptophyta; class Magnoliopsida; order Caryophyllales; family Amaranthaceae; genus Beta; species Beta lomatogona. The sequence continues at coordinate 169,495 of CANSNZ010000823.1, forward strand.
TATTTGGCTAATTGCTCAGTTTTGGTATGTTAGGATTAATCATTAATTAATCAAGTTTTGACAAAATGTCATTTAATATACCATCAAAGTTGTTAACTTTGAATATGTCATCTGAAATGAATGGTGGTTTGAATATTCTCAATTATTAGTCAAAACTATTCTTTTTTTTTTTTTTGGAGAATCTTATACTGAAGATGTACAAATTAATTTATTTTACTGACATTGATGTAAATGTTAATTTTTACTGTGGGAATTCATTCATTTGATGGGTAGATTTTGTGTTCTTTTTGACATGATCATCATGTTATTGAAATTGTGAAGGTATGTGACAATTGATGAGAGTCATGAGAAGAAGTTGTTCTATTACTTCGTTGAGTCAGAGAGAAACCCATCTCAGGATCCTGTTGTTCTTTGGCTTAATGGAGGACCCGGGTGCTCGAGCTTCGATGGCTTCGTCTATGAGCATGGTATGTCTTCCAAGCTAATCAACATGCCTCTATAAAGTGTATTGGAGGATCCCTGTCTCTTGGGTTTTGGTTACATCTCATCATTATACTTCTTCTATTCTGAAATAAGTGAATCACTTCTCTCTTTTATATGAGAGCTTTTTGATAGAAGTGTTTCACTTATTTGAGAACGGAGGAAGTATATAAACATTGGTACTAAAATGTTGCCATACCAATTTGGGCTGCTGCCATGCCATATTGCCATCTATGCCCAGTTTACTTTTGTGTTCAACATTATTATCCTTCAGAAAAAGATGGACTGAATTTATAAAAGAAGTATCATGCTTTCATTTCAATGTGACTTTGTGCTCTCATGAATTTAGTTAGTTTCATGTTCAATGATGTCTATTTGAACTAGTAGTTTACTGTATATCTCAGGTCCTTTTAATTTTGAGGCAGCAAAGACAGAAGGAGGCTTGCCAAAGTTGCATATTAATCCTTACAGTTGGTCCAAGGTCACAACCAACCTCGAGTTTCCATGATTCGGTCGCTTAATCGTTATTATGAACTTAGTTTGATGTTCTTTGTTTAAATTTTCAGGTTTCCAACGTAATCTACTTGGATTCTCCAGCAGGAGTTGGATATTCTTACTCACGAAACACAAGTGACTATAGTACTGGTGATATCAAGACTGCTTCTGATGCTCATACATTCCTGCTTAAGGTACATTATCATTTAGAACTAAGATTATAAGTTATTTTACCTTTATGACATTGCAATGATTACGGTTTCTCACTAAATCCTGATGTTATCAATATGATATGTGCAGTGGTTCGATATATATAAAGAGTTTGTCGCGAACCCTTTTTTCATTGCGGGTGAGTCATATGCTGGGATTTATGTGCCAACCCTTGCTTCAGAAGTTGTGAAAGGTATTTCTTTTCTATGATTTGTTAGAAAATTATTATGAAATATGATCTTATCCAAAGAGTAATATTCCTGAGTTGTCCAGGACTTGATGCTAGTTTGAAACCTGTCATCAATTTGAAGGTACAGTATTGTTATTTTGTTTCTAGAAGATGATTTGTCAACTATATAGTATATCTATTGTCTTTATATGCAGGGTTACATGGTAGGAAATGGAGTTACAGATGAAACTTATGATGGAAACGCACTCGTTCCATTTGCCCATGGGATGGGTTTGATCTCAAATGAACTATACCAGGTACAAAAAATTCTTCCATGTGGAAAGGGAGATTTCTGTCTTTTGGCGATTTAAATGTATATGACCCGTTCAAGTCTAATTGTGCAGGATATAATCACGGAGTGTGAAGGAAACTATTACAATCCGACCTCTGATGGTTGTGAGCGCTTGCTTACAAAAGTTAATGAGGTTATTACATTGCCTATATCTAAATATTAATTACAATATTCTATTATGGATTTTTTGTTTACATTGTGCAATCTGATCAACTGCAGGATGTTGATGGACTGAATATATATGACATTCTCGAGCCATGCTATCATTCCCCTGACTCAAGCAAGCAGAGCACTGTTAATCTAAGATTACCATCAAGCTTCAGGACATTAGGAGGAACCGAACGGCCTCTTCCTGTCAGGAAAAGAATATATGGCCGAGCTTGGCCTCTCAGAGCTCCTGTCAGAGACGGGATTGTTCCTACTTGGCCGGAGATCTCCAACAGTGTTGGTGTTCCTTGCATTGTAAGTCACTCGATGACAATACTTTTTCTTTTACAGTGGAGATATTTGGGTAGTACTTGAATCTCTTTGGTCCATTGTTTTGCTACTATTTTATAGAGGATAATTACAATGTGCATATTTGCAAATTTTGATAAATATAGAATGATGAAGTTGCAACTGCATGGCTGAATGAGAAGGAAGTGAGAAAAGCAATTCATGCTGAAGAGGTAATAATATCACATTATTTACCATTTCAATACAAAGGTTTCTCATGTTTCAACTGTCAGTTTTATTGTTCTGATAATTCTCTCAGGAAAGTGTAGCGGGTAGCTGGGAATTGTGCACAAGTAGAATTTCATACAATCATGACGCTGGAAGCATGATTAAGTACCATAAGAACCTCACTTCCAGGGGATATCGAGCCCTCATATATAGGTAATTTATCTTAGCTCATATATTTCTTCACGCAATAATATCTAACAATGAGAAAGAAATTGACAGCATGATTTCACTGATAATGTAAATTTAGTTCTCTTACAAAATTTCTGAATCATTGTGAACTTATGACAGTGGAGACCATGATATGTGTGTTCCATACACCGGGAGTGAGGCATGGACAAAATCTATTGGGTACAAAGTAGTGGATGAGTGGCGGCAATGGGTTTGCAATGACCAAGTTTCCGGGTTTGTGGTTCTAAACTAGTGAAGGCATATTCTATATATTAAGCAGGTTTTTATAGTATGGTCATGAAAATAACTGCTGTTTACTGAATTGCAGGTTTATACAGGGGTATGAAAAGAATTTGACTTATCTTACTATAAAGGTTGGTCCATGAAGTTCTATGTCATTCGCTATGCAAGAATTTTAAAACATGATTTTTTTTAGAACACAAGTCTGACACTGTGACATGAATTGCTGGTGCAGGGGGCAGGACACACGGTACCAGAATACAAGCCGCGAGAAGCATTGTACTTTTACAGCCAGTTTCTTGCAGGGGAAAAGATTTGAAATATTCGGTGTTAATGAGGGTGAAAATTTATTCGTTTGACTAATAAACTTCTGTAGGATACATTTGAAAAGAAATACATATGATTTGATCTCGTTGAGTACATATATGCCAGATTAGACTTGGATTAATTCTCGATTATGTATGTCATTCCTCCATGCCTACACTCTTAATCAGAGCCAATTCATTCAGAACATTGAATTAAGTTGGGAAAAATGTCTTCCAATGAAAGTTGATTCTGCTAATATCTTGTATAATTAAACATTCATATAAACATTGACAAAAGATAGTGCATGTTCCACTAATTGCACTCACAAGAGTGTCTGAAAGTAACAAAATGAGCTTCATTCACCAATCTAGCATTACATTCCACTTCCTAAGCAATCATCAAGATCTATTACTTCTGGAAAAGGAATCATAGCAGACAAATGGGCTCTTTCATCCTCTAGTTCTTGCTTTAGCTTAGCGCTCAGAGCCAGAAATTCCTTTTCCTTTTTATCAATTTCAGCTTTTTCCTTGTCCAAGGCCATTATAGACTTAATGAATGGCTTGCTTTTTTGGAGTGTCATGGCCTTCTTAACAACCGGAACTAACCAATCTACTCTCAAGCCTAAGCGTTGAAGGTCAGATACAATGGATCGGATTTCATCAACTCGGGAATCAGTTAAAGTCCTTCCAGTAGTATTTTGAAGAGTGATGTTGAGCTTTGCCACTGACTCCAAAGCACAAGCTCGTATGTCCTTGCTACGGACAGTATCTTCGTCAAATAGGCTACCGTGTTTATCCCAAATGACCTGTAAAGTTGGCAAAAACTCGGACTTGATGACAATCCCTTTAAATTCGACAGCTGAAGAGCAATTTTTACAAGCCTGCAGACAGGTTAATAAGAGAAAGTGCAATAAACATGCTGCAATGATTAAATTTACAGAAAGTAACAAGCATATTTACCTGCACTACAGTTGGAGTCACAGGTGTAGAATTTGCATCACAGTCTTTCTGTTCTGAGAAACCTGGACCTACATATGAATAAAAATCAAGTTACAGAGGTCATCCAAGTATCAGAAAAGGTTTATAATTACATAATCATGTACTCCCCCTGTTCTCCTCCAACAGACATTCAAGTTTGACTTTAGCACTATTCATACACGCCATTTCAATCATACTTCATCCTTTTACTACTATATAAAGTTAATCTCAGAATGTACAGCTTTATTAAATATGTTTCAATGCATATTTTCAAGATATCAACTTCTTATAGTTTTTAAGACAGATTGTTAGAATTAATAATAGTTAAGTTGTGAGTTGGCAAACAGAAACAACTATTAGAGAATAACGCCCAGGAAGTTGGGGAGTGAGTTACCTAAACGTCCTCCATTCTTGTGATTATTCATTTCAGAAGTCCCTACACTGTGTTCCTTATGTTCAAATGCCAAAGGAGGGCCAGAATTATTCTTCACAGTGTGTTGCAGAGCAACAGTTTCTAAAGTAGCAGAGAGTTTTGCTGCAGAGGTACGTGGAGTCTCACTCGTTTGTTCCTCAGATTTAGGTCCAAATGCGAGAGGGGATACATGCTCTTGCGAAGATGCACCACTTCTTGTAACAAGTTCGACATCTTCATCTTCTTCAGTGTCCCTACACAAACATACACCGTGAATTCCAAATTTAAGCATTGTTCTTTTAGGACATTCAACATACTCAGAAATGTAACTACAGTTATCTCTAAAATAAAGATTCTTGGATATTAGATTACTAACTTACTAGTTACTACCATTATTGATTACCTCTGAAGATTTGACTGGTCCGAAGAAGTATGAGCCTGCCAAATCCATTTTGGGGGAGAAAAGAAATCAAAAGCAGGGAAGCCAGGGTAAGATGAAATCGGTTTTATGTCATGACTGTCTCTTCCTAACCAGAAAACCTGTATCTCTTCTTGAACACTGACTTGCTTAGTAATATTGTAACACGAAGGGAAAGCATCATAGAAGAAGATGCAGTTGCTGAGTCGGCAATAATCACAGAACTCATTAGCCGGAGCAAAAAAGCCATAAACTCTAGACAGAAACAACACCTGATCATTATCCACAAAACTTTGAACCCGGACCCAATTCCATGTCTGGCCACACTTAGAAAACTTGTAAACCTTTAACACATCCTTGAGATCATCCCTAACAACCAAATACAGATGTTCATCCCAGGGTGATCCAACCAAGCGCTTCCTCCATCCATTGATTGCACTGTTGGCCTTAACAACGGGCGTATTGACTAGCATTTGAAGTACTGGAAGGTTATTGTTGGTAGATATTTGGTAGAGCTTTCCAAGACTATCTAAGGCGTAAATGACCCCTTTGAAACAGATAATATCATCAAACTTGTCAACAGAACCATACGATAAGTGAAAATAGCGTACTTTAGCTCCATATCTATAACCAGCTAATTGACCTCCTCTAGACAAAACGAACACCGAGCAATCCTTAACCATGCATGGAAAAGATTGGTCTTCAGAGAGGTCGAATAGCAACACTTTGTCATGCGAGAAAAGAGACATTGAGCAGTTGCTGTCATTCTCTTTAGCAGTCATATGATAGTGAACAGCAAGGTAGCAAGGGTGAAACTGATGTAAGAAGAAATTTTCAGGCATACTTGGGAGAGTTTCTCCGAAGAAAGGATGGAAGAGTTGGGTTTTTCCTCTGATCTCAACTGAGCTGACTATCCAGGGCGGGCTACAGCCTGGCCTAGGAGGGTGGTTTAGAACAACTGAGGACGAGAAGACAGTGTTAGAACCAAAGTCGAAAGGTAAGATGGCTGAGTTTGTGCAAGACCTTTTCGTCATCAGAGGAGCTTTGGAAGTCTGCTGACTTGAAGAACTTGAAAGCTTGTTTTGATCCTTGTTGTCATCAGAAGAACTTTCATCTGACGAGTCTGTAACCATCCTTTCTGCATGATCATCAGCAAGAGCTTTTTTGCTGCTGGAACACTCTTCATCTGAAGCTTGTTGGCTGAAGAATCCTGATTCTGTGATATTCTCGGATATATTGCATTTGCTTCATAAACATAGCAAAATAAGTTCAGATTTCTAGCAATCATTTCATGTCAATCAAATAGAAAAACAAAGTCTCCCTTTTATCCCCCTGTTAATTAAGCTCAAATATGTGATTGGTCCCTATGAAACAACTAAACAGTAGGGCTAAATTAAAGATAAACATGGCAAAGCTAGTAAGCTACTAATGAACCAAGAATAAGCATATATAATTGAACAAAAACAATAACGTGCACGAGATTTTTATAGTTTTACTTAAGAAATATATTGAAATCAAGGAAAGAAATCACAATCTTCATTCAAAATTACACTAAGGCAAGCAGATCTTTACCAAATCAACACAAACCTACACAAATCAACGAGTGACACCATTAAAAGTGAAAAGCCACCCCAACTTCTCGATAAATTAGTGTAAGTCCGCCTCATAATAAATTTACTGTCATAAAACATCGCAACTATAAACACATACGTTTTAGGTGAAAACCAACTTGGAGGAGGCCAAATCACTCTAGAAAATTCAGGGGAAACCGAAGATAATAAGGTGAAGTTGTTTCCTTGACCCAATTGGTAAACTCCAACTTCAACATCTTCATCACCAAACAATCTATTATCAGGGCTATCATTTCCACAATACTGAGTAAAACAATTAGCAACAAACACAATGCAATTTCCTTTACAACCAGGAAAATCCTTAGCTTTCGCAAAGAAACAGTGATCAACTCCCACAAACAACACTCTTTCACTTCCTAAACACTCAACCACATCCCATCTCTTGCTTTGCACGTCAAACTTGTAGAGTGTGAATCCTACTTTAACAATCATATGCTCACGCACCACCATATACAACTCCTCTGACGTGCAGTCCACCACTAGCCGCTTTCGCCTGCAGTTAGGCAATCCCTTGCAAACGGGATCACTAACCAGCACTCGCTCCACGTGCATTGCCTTAGTGTCTAATACATACAGCTTTCCATTTCTGTCAATAGCACAAACCATTTTCTTATACTCTACAACATCATCTAAGTAGTGGAACCAAAACTGTCGGCTTTTCTTTACTTTTAACTTCTCCCAACTACACCCTTCTTCCTCTTCTTCCTCCTCCTCGACGTCATGAGCTCGGCTTTCGAGTATTCGTACAGTGAGTTTTACTAAATTTCCCTTACCATACAACACCATGACTTCTATAAAAGAAGGATCAGTTGATGAACATAGGAGGATTTTGTGGATATTATCAGAGAACTTAAAGTTATACCCTTGAGCGAGTTTGGAAACTCGGAACTGAGTCAAGTTAAGACTCGGTGGGAAGTTCTTGACTCGTATTCCGGTGAGGGAATGACGTAGTTGGATTCTACCCGGGTTCGATTCCTGGGCCATGATCATCCATGGATGTAGAGAAACAGGCGAAACAGAGGAATGATATGGAGTTATCAGATAAATGGAACTTACTTGGAGAATTAAAGGTTTGGTGGAATTGTGAAAGGGAATAATGGAAATGGGAATGGGAATGGGAAGAGGGAGAGTAAGGGATAAAATGTTTGAAGGGAAAGGAAGAGAGTGTTTCCTCCATTTTCTACACACACTTTTAAAATGGAGGATTTGTTGTCGAGTTTTGAGGTGTTTGGAGATTTTTTGGATGATTTCATCTGGAAGATTGAACCACAAATTATGCCGTTGACGGTTATTGCTCATTTTTCTTTCTCCTCTGTTATTCAGGAAGCTTAGTTGAGAGATGGAAATGAAGTTGATGATGAATGATACTACTGCCTAGTTCTCCACTAGATATACTCAATCATCTAAATTTGCATTGCATTAAATATGGTATAGTAAAAAAATATTAATTATGTTGAGTTGGATTCCATTACCACAACCCTCAACAAGTCTTTATTAACGGTGGGTAGATAAAAATTTTCCAGTTTGGAAGTATAGACACACATATTAAGGCCTTCTAATAAAAGGGCAAAAAGGCACCTGTTAGGATTGGCGATATGGTGTTAATGGGATTTTGCTTTTGATAAAACTTGATGATCAGCCTTTTTGAGTTTGCGAGTTTTTGAATAACTTAACTCTACTCACCAACATTTTGAAATACAGTTGATCTTGTAAGAGACAGCGTATTTTTAATTTAAAATTAGACATGGCCCAAGCTTAATATTAGGAAGAGAACATGCCACCTTTTGATATAGTGATTAGTTTAATTTAATCAATTTCGTGATCAGTTTAATCTATTTAGTATTGACATTCTATCCATTTAGTGACTAGTTTAATTCATTTAGTGACTAGTTTAATTCATTCGGTAAGACTACTGAATTACTTTTTGAAATTGTCTGTTGTAGTTCGAGAATCTAGAATACAAAGGAAGGAGAACAGAAGGGATGACTAGGATAGTGTTGGGTTAGAGTGAAATGAAATGGGCTTGCTAGAAAAATTCAGTCTTGGGTTCGTCTAATTTTATGTTAAAATTAGACAGCCTATTCTAATAATTTGTGTTTGAAGAGCAAGATGTCACAGATTTCAAATCTTGTTGGAAGCCAATTTACTTTTGTTAGTTGACATGACATATGTACATTGAACAATTCTAGTGGAGTAAGAGAAGTGCCACGTAGCATATATACATTGTCAGACACGCCTTGTAATATATATATATATGATCAATATGAGCCACGAAGGCAGTACAAAGTACAAAGAAGGGGAAGGGGGATTCGAACCTGTGACCTATTGTGCACAACACCTCAATCTTAACCACTAGGCCAAGACATCCTTGGTGCCTTATAATATATATTAGTATAGATAGATAGATTTTGAATAGCTAGATCATGCTTGAAAAGTAGGAGCTGATTGTAATTCCAAGTAGCAATGATCAGATTTCAATTACCACATTCAGTGTATGAATATCAATTCATAAGTTTATGTTGTACTTGCAATTTTAGTGGTTATTTGTAGGGGTGTGCACCGGTCCAGGACCGGACCGGACCGGAACCGGCTGGACCGGTGGACCGGAATCCGGGGTTTTCCTGGACCGGGACCGGTCCGGTCCGGTCCTGGACCTCTTGGACCGGAATTTTTTTTTAAAAAAAAAAAAAATCTTTTTTATTTTATTTAAATATATTTATAAATTATATACATTAAAAATTAATAATTTTAATGTTAATAATCCTAAAAGAATAAATAGTAGGTTTTTAAGTTTCTAACTTTCTACCTTTTAATTTTTTTTTTAACATATAATTTTTTTTTTTTTACTAAAACAATAGAAATTCCGGTCCAACCGGTCCGGACCGGAATTTTCCGGGTTTGGACCGGACCGGACCGGTGGACCGGAATCTTGATTTTCGGCGGACCGGGGACCGGACCGGAATCTCGGTCCGGTCCGGTCCGGTCCAAATTCCGGTCCGGTCCGGTCCAAATTCCGGTCCGGACCGGTTTGTGCACACCCCTAGTTATTTGTATACATGGGAATTTAATTTGTATGGGAATTTCCATTTTCTTTCTCTAGGAAGTTATTTTCCTTATGTAATTCCTAGGAAATGACCTTGATATGTTTGGTTGACATCAAGAAATTTGCACTTCCCATGAATTACAAGAATTCTAAATGACCAAGGGGGATGAGTGGGTGAATAAATACACACGTTTTGTGAGAATTTCAATTTCCCAAGGAACTTTCATTGTCCTCATTTACCCCACTTCTTGTCAACTTAACAACTAACCAAATCAAAAGATTATGGGAATTTCTATAACTTACGTAATTTCCTGTATACCAGATAACCACTAAGTAACTTGGAAATAACTTTGACTTTCCCTTCCTAGAAATTGCACAATCTTGATTGATTAATCATAGGAAAATACACTTTATATGAGAAGTTTCACTCAGGGATCTTAGGTAAGTAACTTCATTTTTGCTGGACATGAATATTTATGGGAAATGTTACTTATTTTTTACCTTCCAATAGTAATTTTGGGATTTTAGTATATATACTCCCGCTGTCCCATAATATAGAACTTACATTTTATTTTGGGTGTCCCAAAATATTATGTCTACTTCATTTTTCATCAATTTGGTTTGACTAAATTATTATCAATTTTTACACAAACTTTCCAAAATATTCTTATCTTTCTTTCAAAATGTATGCTCCTTTATTGTTTTGCACCGTACTAAGAAAAACTTATTGCTTTTTTAATTTCTTTAAGGAAAAAGAAAATAGAGAAATAGTTCCAAGACAAAAGTACTTCATTAAATACTTTTTTTTTAGAATCCTACTACTCCCTCCATTCTCCGTAATTCCCGTGAAAAGAAAGAAATAAACACTACATTATAGGATGGAGGGAGTAGATAAACTTAAAATTATGTGTAAAATGATATAACTAAAAGAGAGAAAGTGGAGCCATCATAATTGATTTTAGCAAAATTTGATTGGTAGGAAGAGATTGATAAAAAATATGAAGAGATTAATACATCTACCCACTAGAAATAGACAAGTAAAAATTAATTAACTGTGCTGAGTTGTACTCCACTGCATATTAATGTCTATTTCTAGTAGGTGGATTACCAACTGAATAGACAAAGGGCTAATTGATATTTTTAATGCATAGGCATTGAATCCCTTCTCTTTTAGACTGCCCTTACGACTGACGATGGTCATTTTACAGTAGATAGACAGAAGTAATGACAAGAGTTTTCTGTAACTCAGCAAGCAGCAAAAATGAAGTCCCTATTCTTTATTTACTCTAGTTAAGAAGTTGAGTCACCCTTCTTTTTACACCTAACTGAAGAAAAAAAAAATACAGTGCTTCTATAAGTTAAGCAGATGAGGAGATTCATGAAAGAACCTATCCGTCCTCTCTTATTGGGATAAGGAAATAAATAATAGGAATAGAGATCATACTGGGAAAACAGTAGAATTCCTTACGGGTATAACTCTTATTTAAACGAAGTGAGCCAAATGCGATCTTTGTTATCTAATAGAACAAACACTAATACCTTTAGTATGACAATAACATTAATACTGTTACATTATCCTTTGAGTTCCATTACTCAATAAACTAGAGTAAAATCAAATGAATGTAAGCCCTTTTTGTTAATCCACAACCCTTCAAATTTGAACTTGTTTACTGTTTCATTGTGTTTGTTAATCCACATACCTTCAAATTTGAACATCTTTAGTGTTTTATTGTGAAGGGAGCCTGAGGAGAAAAAGATCAATTTGATGCCAAGAGGCAAGGCGGTTCTGTACCCGAACTTGAGGAACAAAACACTGAAATGTCCTCCACATATGAAGCTCAAGGGAGAATCATAAGAACTCCTCAGAATGAAATGCAGCATCAAGTCAAGGAAGGCAAAAGAAGTTCAATAATCTTTACCTTGAAGTCTAATTTCCACTTCTTGAAGTTTATTTAAGCTTCACTAACTGGTTTTTTTGGTTCAGAATCTTATTCGGAGACTTTAAGGGTGGAAAACAAAACTCAGTGTGTGTCTAAGGCTTATATAACCACTTTAACTAAGGTACTAAACTACATTGCACTTGACTCCAAGCTTTTAATGTCTTTTCACTTCAAGGCATGCACCTAGTGATAATTTGACGGTTGAATTTAAAGGAATTGATACAAGGAAGTGAAATTATCACTTCTGTTGCTCTGCCAAATATTAGAAAACAGATCAAAGGCCATGTTACGAGGGCGTTAGTCATTAGCACATGTGATACTCATTCGCAAGGATCATTCAGACAGGCTGTTGAATGATTGCCAAGCTGATTATCTGAGTTTTAAATTATCGACCTGAGAAGTATACATTTCGAAGTAGATTGGCTTGTTCCTTGTGTCGAAAAGGCAATAAGACTACTACAGAAAAGGAAGCCACATTTCTGTTCGATTATCTGAACATGCTTTGTCTCTGTAAAGCACAAGCTGCAGAACAGAGATTGAAGCTATACTCGTGGAAGTACCAAATAAAAAGGGTATTTTGTATAGAATGATCTAATACAAAAACCATGAACGAATATAAGTATCTCAACAACAATTTCTCTTGAACTGTGGCATCTAAATTGTTCTTTTCAGATGTAAATTAGTTTCCTTATAATTGATCTCACTTGTTGCAAAGTTATTATACTTGTCTGCATAATTATCACTTTTTGGTCAGGCATCATATTTTCCACTTTTACATTTTGGAAATCAATACTTGTCAGCATTACACAATAATTCTAAATTCTCAACTCTCAAGTTACCTGCAAATATGCAAAAGGCCCATATGTAAAGACTAACAACTTATCCTAAGGATCGTATCTGAATATACAGAACACAGTAGGTTGCATTTACAAATCACAATAGTCCCTCACCTAGGCATTGATCAAGATCTACTGGCTCCGGGAAAGGAACTTTTGCGAACAAACATGCTCTGCGCTCCTGTAATTCCTGCTTAACTTCAGCACTACGAGCAAGGAACTCTCTTTCTTCTTCACCAGCTTGAGCTATTGACTTGTCAATATCCATTATACACTCAATATGAGGCTTGCATTTGTGCAATGCCAAAGCGTTTTTAACACAAGGAACCAACCAGTCTACCTTCAAGCTTACACATTGAAGGTCATACAGAATGGATTCAAGGTCCTTGGCTAACGAATCAGTCAACGTCCTTGCAGTAGTATTTTGAAGAATGATAATCATCTTTGCCAACGATTCTAAGGCACAGGCTAACATGTCCCTGCTGCGCACAGTATCCTCTCCAACTATGGTTCCATGCTTGGTCCAGATAGTTTGCAATGTCGGCAATAGATTGGACCTGATATCTAGACCTTGAAACTTGATTTTCGGCTCACAATCCTTTGAAGCCTACAATAGCACCAAAAGGAACAAAACAGCTGGAACATTATTTCTTGGATACGAAAGAGAAACTGCAGCTGTGAAAGAATATTTCAGTGATGCTTGCATAAAATTCTGAAGAAAAAACAAGCAAACTTACCAGTACTGAAGGAATCACTGGTGCAGATTCTGCTGCACAATCTTTCTTTTCTAAGATATCTGGTGCTATGTATGAATAAAATCAAGTGAGAAATCTTGCAAGGGAAAAAAAGGTTGCAATTAGCAAAGTAACAATCTGTAAGAACAGACTCGAAACAAGTTACCCTCCTCGTGCTTCTCATCAGAATGACGGAGGGATGAGGTAGTTTTCCTTTGAGCTGCTGAGGTTGAAGGAATTTCAGTGCTTTGTTTCCCCGATTTAGGCTCAAATGAGGAGACATGCTCTTGTGAAGATGCACCAACTTGACTGCTCGCACCAGGCTCCATCTTTTCATCTTCCTTAGGATCACTGTCACTAATACATGCAGATGAAGTTTTAATTTCAAGCATTTCTTTTTGAAGCCATTCAACTATTACAAATGGCTAGGCAGATAATTTGACAATATGATTTAAACTTTACCATATAGATAAGCCATTTGAATCCCTTAATCAGATTTCAACAATAATGATAATCAGATGCAATTCCTTATATTTCTTAAAAAGAAAAGAAGAACGGCAACTGCATCATAAGACACATAGCATTGAATCATTAAATATAGTAGTTACTTTGCACATAAGGAATAAATAGACAATAATCACAACAATCTAGCATAATTACCCTGTTTTAGGGGATAATCCTTTCCTAACAAAACAAATTTCAAATTTTCCTTTAATTTGGAACTTTGGATTGAGAAGGGATGAAATTCAGTTACAAACAATTTCTCCAAACCAAATACACCTCTAATGTTCTGCTTATTGATCTACAAACACCAGATAAAAACCATCATCACCAAAATTATAACTTTGAAGCATTAAAGCATCCCCTATATATTGATTACCTTCGAAAATGTGATGAGGAGGAACATGTATGACCCTGCACAACCCATGGCGGCGGAGTAAAGACATCGAAAGGAGAGCCTCGGAAAGATGTAATCCCTTTATAAACACCATCACCATCTTCTCCTAGATGAAATATCTGAATCTCATCTTCAATAAACTCAGATTCAGCAGCTTTTTTACAATAGGGAACAAAAGCATCATTAGAAAAGATTATACAATTACTAACTTGACAACCAGGGAATTCAGCAGCTGAAACAAAGAAACCACAAACTCTAGAAACAAACAACACCTTATCATCATCCCCAAAACTCTCAACCTTAATCCAACTCCATAATTTTTTCTTACACAATTTATAAACTCTCAACAACCCATCACTTCTACTAATCAAAAACAACTCCCCAGTTGATGATGATCCAACCAACCTCTTCCTCCACCCCTTACTTCCACTATCCGCCTCGAAAACCGGCTTATCGACAATAATCTTAAGCACTGCAAATTGTTTACTAAACATTCGATACAACTTCCCAACCCTATCTAAGGCATAAATAACACCCCTAAAACTCAAAATATCATCAAACTTATTAAGAGAACCATATGATATATCAAACCAAGGTAACTCTGTCCCATATTGATACTCAGGTTTAACCGGAGGCGAACCACCTAATTGACCACCTCTAAATAAAACCAATAACGAACAATCATCCACCATCGATGGTACACATTGATTCTTAAAAAAGAACAAAACTTTATCATGCCAAAAAAGTAATCTCGAACAATCTTTTTGAAGACTTAAATCAGACATATGATACTCTACAGTAAGACGTCGAGGGTGAAAGTTATCTAAGATAAAATTTTGAGGAATGTTTGGAAGTGGGTGGCCTGAAAGTGGATGGTAAAGTTGGAATTTTTCTTTTGTGGTTTCTACTGCGGTAAATATCCATGGTGGGCCAGAAGTAGGAGGGTGGAGGAGAAAGATGGAGGAAGAAAATAATGTTTCGGAGCCCATGTTGTAAGGTAAAAGAGCGGAGATTGATGTTGCTCGATGCCATTTTTTGCAGGTTAATCGGAAATTAAGTAGGTGTTTAGGGTGGTTGTTGTTTTGAAGGTGTTGAGCGATGAATCGGAGGAGTTCGATAGGGAGTTGTGACCAGCTTGTTTTCCGACGAGAACGCTGCATATTTAGCCTAGTTCTATGAATTATGAGTAGAGTTTTGTGGTAGTATGTTGGGGGGTTTTTGGGAGAAAAGAAGTTGTTTGTGTGCAATTACCTGCACTAGTATGGATTACCAATTAATCAATTTCACTATGCATTTTAATTTACTCAATTCACTTTGGGGGAGAATTAAGGAGAAAGTGTAAAAGTATGAGAGAGAAACTGAAAAGTGAGAGAGAGAAATTAAAAAGTGGGTTAAAATATTAAAAAGTAGATGACATGGGTGGAAAAAGAGGAGAAAGTAGATATGACATGTTACTAAAAAATAGAAAAAGCAACAGTGTGTAGATAAAAAAGAGACAGACCAAAAAGGAAAGTGTGTAGATTAAAAAGAAACGGAGGGAGTATTCATTTCAATTGGAAGATGGTACTAATTGTAGCTAATACCTAGTTCACTTGCTACATTTCTATTTGGGATATCAAACTACTAACTTTATTTGATTATTTTGATTTTTTTATAAGCAAAAATATAGTCATGTGTGGTTTTTGTTAGATTCATCTCGATGAATAGATTTATGATGTCAAAATTATAATTTTTACTTCAAAGGAATAAGAAATATTAAGAGTTTAAAAAGTCTTAAAAATCGTGTAAACACAATGTAGCAAGTAAAAGAAACAGAACTGCAGAAGGAGTAAAGTTAAATAGGGTAAGCTCTCTCATTTTTGTCATTGGTGGGGGTTAGATGTGGGTGAAATTAAACTTTAATGTTCATTTAAACTGAAACGATAATTTTGGTTCAGTTTTAGATTTATGGTTAAAGATCTTTCAACAATAAATAAAGTGGTAGTTCAAAAAAAATTAAATAAAGTGGTAGTTACAATTACAAAAATTCTTGAGAAAGATTGATAAAATATGGGAACAATTTCCTACCAATAAGAAAATGTAAGTTCATATAAGAAAATTAAGCACTTTAGAGCTCTCCAAAAAAAAAAAAAAAAATCCCATATAGAGCTCTCCAATAAAAAAAAAATCCCATTTAGGGCTCTCCAAAAAATAAAATTATCCTCTTTTAGTGTTCATATAATCATATAGATTTGGGTGGAGGTCCTCGTGGGAGCCCAATGGTTGGTGCTCCCACCTCCCAACCGCAAGGTCGGGTGTTCGACTCTCATCACTCCCTAATTTGGGGAGTTTGTGTAAAAATGTTTGCTTGTGGGTATAAATCCCCTACCCACCAATGAATGGTGGTGTGCCCCCGCAGCTAGTAGCCTAGCGGGGTTGGTCTTCGGACCAATTATCTTTCCCGAACAAAAAAAAAAAAAAAAAAAAAAAAAATATAGATTTGGGTGTACCAGACCTCTAATTTGTTAAGCTTTAGAAACCGCAGCTTCCTGTCACATGTACTTCCTAAAATAAATTCTAATTATTCACTTATGGGACATTTGGTCTGAGAGATAGACATTATGAGGATACTAGAGTGGGATAAGGATAGGAAATTGATAGATAAGATAAGATAAAAATAAGTATTCTTATTTGTTATGAATTGGGAATAAGATTGGAATAAGTGGCAAATTAACCAAAATACCCTATCTAACTCTCCTTTTCTTGCTTTTCATTAAAGGTAAAATTATATTTTACTTCTTTTTCTTCCCCCTTTTATCACCCTCTCCTAGGTACTTCCTCCGTTTCTTTTTAAGTGAGTCACCTTCCTTTTAAGGAAATGTCACAATAAGTGACACACTACTTAAAATGGCAAAAAACAAACTTTGTAATTACAAAATTGCCATTACTAATTTTATTTACCAACCTAATCAATCACTCACCTAACACTTTAAGTCTTTAACCTAGATTTAATTAATTCACCCTCTCTCTCTCCTCAACCCTTCCCCCACCTACAACCCCCCGTCTCTCTCTCCTCTGTACCCCGTAACCACCCTTCCCCCTCCCCATAACCTCCCTCTGTTCCACCCTTCTTCTTCCTAATTGCCCAATCTCTTATCTCTCTCCCCTAATTCGCTTATGGACATGGTGGTGTAGAGCACACGCGACTCGGTGGACTCACATACAAGGCAATTGTTGAAACTGCCATTGATGAAGATCGAAGAACTTCATTCAACTTGAGATTTGAGGTGAAATTTGAAGATTCTTCGATCTTTTATATTTACAGTTTTTTGAATCGAAAATTCAGTATAGATCTAAATTTTTTAGCGGTGCATTGAAATTTTAGCCTAAATTTGAGAGGAAGACGATGTAAAATTGGGGGAAAAATCGACGACAAATCCTAAACCTAGATTTCTAAGAGAGAGGAAATGTTAGAGAGGAGAGAGAGTATGTTTGTGGAGAAGAAGATTTCCTTAAATTGAGGACGCCGGAGGAGTGGAGAGGGTGGCGGAAGATTGGTTGGCAAAACCGCCGCCGATGTTGGTGGTGGTGGTGAGTTGTGGTACGTAGATGACAAGTGGTAGGGGGAGATAAATTTTCTGGTTAGGTTGCATGTGGTTTGTGGATGATTAGTCAAGCTTTTCATTTAATTAAATTGCATAATCTCTTTTGTATGTGGTCCCCAACTTTCTCTCTCTAAAGCCCTTGGTTGGTGTGCCACTTCTCTCTGTTCCACTTAAAAAGAAACGGAGGAAGTATAAAATTAGTAGGATAAGAAGGTGTCTTATCCCTATCCCTTTTCTAATCCCTATCCCCTTTTCTAATCCCTATCCCCCCTAAACACATATAACGTTTCTTCTATCCTTCCCTATTTACTCTATTCATCCCCTTGTATCCTAAACAAATGCCCCACTAATGTCCAACTCCAACCCATGCAAGGGTGGACTGTAAAAGGGTTTGATGGGGCTTGACTCTTCTAATTTTAGAAAAAATATATAAAAATGCCAACTGTGAATATATGACATTCAAATTGAAAGAGTGGCAAGTGACGAGATGGTGCATGCAAGTAGAAATGTCCATTCAGACACTAGGATCCGTTTTGGGTTAGTAATTATCAAGTCGGGGTTGAACCAGACCAGGGTTGGGTCAATCAGGTAGGTTGTGATTGAATCTGGTCAATTCAGGACACGTTGTAAACATGTTAACGGGTGTAGTTCAGTTCGGATCGAGTTTGGTATCAGGTTATCTTAAATTGAGTCATTTTGGATTTTGGTTGAATATCTGGTTGTGTTATATTCAGATTATATCATTCTTGGAAGTGAGTCATTTTCGAGTTTGGATTAACTTTGGGTTCAATCATATTTGGTATAAGGTTTTCCTGGTCGAGTCATTTTCATTTTGGGCCGGACTCTATCAGGTTATGGTTATTTAAATCATATCATCTTGGAATCGGGTCATAATCAAGATCAATTTGCCTACAGATTATATCATATTTGGTATCCATTTATCTAGGATCATATCATCTTGGTTTAGAGTGAATTTCAAATCGGACCCTATCAAGTTGGGCATATATCCAGATACTCATTCATACGTACAAGGAATATCAGCCACAACAGATAGGGCTGCACACAAACCGGTCCGGACCGAATCAGACCTAGGATTCTGGTCCAGTCATCGGTCCAAGGTAGAAACCGGGGAAAACGGGTCCGGACCGGTTGACCCGGTTTGTTTTTAGAAAAATGAATTTTATTCTAAAATGTAAAACATCAATAAACTTTATCTCTAGCTCATTCCTATTTCCTAAACCCTAGCCCACTTTTGTTGTTCTCCAGCCGCACACCCGCACTGTCTTATCTTCTTTCTCTGTCTTCTCCAACGCCTCACCTCCCAAGGCTCCCACTGCGGTGGCACTGCCTTCTCCGACGCCTCAAGGCTCAACCTCTCACCAGCTTCTAGCTAGAAGTCTCCAACGCCTGTAAGTGTAGTAATTACTTCTCTTTATTTCTATTTTTTTTTCAGTCTTATTTCTTGTAAATTTGTGATTTTTGAATCTCATTTCATGTCTTTCAATTGAATTTCTGTTTGTTTATCCTGATTTCGTTTTTTAATTATTTCTATTTGAATTTCTGTTTTTAATTTTGTGCATAATTGAGACGAACTCCTTGCATAATTATTGAGACGGATTTTTGATTTGTAATTTGTGATTCGTAACTTGTAATTTGGGTTATGGCTTGTGAAGTTGTAGTTTGTGAGCTACGTTGTGTAAAACTCTAATGGTTTCAACATTATTTCTCTACAAACCTACGAGAAATAAGGCAGAATGGAGCACTAATTTTTTTTTGAATTAGGAAAAAATACCCCTAAAAAACAAAACAGGTCCAGACCTAGACTGGACCGGAATTGTATCCGGTCCGGTCCAGGTCCGCTCAAATCCATTGAACTGGTCCACCGGTCCAGCCGGTTCCCGTTCTGGGCCGTGTGCAGCCCTAACTACAGAGCATTCCTGAAGTGTAGCTCTAGTAAAAGAATACTATCACCAACAAAAAAATAAATGTGAAATGCGGGGTGCAATACAACATACCCGAGCTCCATGGATCAACCCATCATTTGCTGCTTTGGTCAACAGGGCCGAAAAAGCCTCAGCACACAGGAGAAATAAATATGGGACAACAAATCTGCTTGCTGAATTCCTCTACGATGAAATAATATTACCCTCCACACGACCATTCAACTTGAACAAATACGACATATTAGAGAGGCATGCCATAATCCTGCAAACCCCACCATCACAAAAACTGAGTCTAATCATAAACTTTTCCAAGAAAAACCACTCCATCCGGTCATAACTCATACGCCTTGCTCATGTCCAATTTAAAGGCCATCGACCCCGTCCTTCCATCATCCCTCCGTTTCATAATGTGAATTTTTTTAAAGGCAATCGTGGCATTATCAGTAATGAGCTACTAGGGACAAACGCGCTTTGGTGCATCGAGATGCGATCCGAAAGAAAGATTATGAGTGTAAAATTGTATATGCCAGCATCTTGGAGATTATCTTGTAAAGAACATTACAAAGGCTAATTGGCCAAAAATCACCCATTTGCTTAGGATTAGGATATTTAGGAATCAAAACAATCCAAGTCCTATTCAAAGACCCAATATCCGCATCACCCTTCCACCATTCTTTAATACTACATCTGTTCTTTTTCTATTGCAACAATCACTAGTAGAATAATTGCTTATTGCTGCGGTCATTAAGTGACCTATTGTGGTGGTTTTGGCCGCGCAGCAATTAAGGGCGCAACCTATTGCTGCGGTTTTTGACCGCAGCAATAGGCCAAGCTATTGCTGCGATTCCTGGCCAAAACCGTAGCAATATGTTGCACCTATTGCTGCGGTTCCTAGCCAAAACCGCAGCAATAGGTACGGGTACATGTAAATTTTTTTTTTTTTTTGTAATCTTCCATCAAACTTTAAAGAAAATAATGTAGGAACAAAATAAAACACTACTGATTCAAAATAACAGTGATAATCCATTATTGCACCAAAATAAATAATAGTGATAATTAACAATGATAGTGATGATAATAACAAGGAGTGATAAAAATAATAATAATAATAATAACAAATCAAATCTCAGCCGTAAAATCAAGTCTCAAACACCACCAAACCACCACAATCACCACCGTCCATCCATCAGCCTAGGGGTGCTTATCGAGCGAGCCGAGCCCGAATAGCACTGGGCTCGGCTCGAGCTCGTTTAACTTTTCATGGGCTCGGCTCGGCTCGTGAGCTCGCCGAGCTTGGGGGAGCCGAGCTCGGCTCGAGCTCGTGATTAGAATTTGCTGCTCGAGCTCGGCTCGTGAGCTCGTTTAGGCTCAGGCTCGGCTCATGAGCTCGTTTAGGCTTAGGCTCGGCTTGTGAGCTCGTTTAGGCTTGGCTCGTGAGCTCGATTGTGGCTTGAGCTCAATTGTGGCTTGTGAGCTCGTTTAATTGCTTTTACCTTTTCTTTTTATCTTTCTTCTAATATATACTTTAGTTAGTATCTTAAAAGAAATACTTAATATAATTTTTAATATATATAAATAATTTTTTAATATAAAATATTTTATTAGTATAAATAATAATTGAGCTGTTCACGAGCTTTGCCTAGCTCGGCTCGGCTCGTTTAAGTCTCGAGCCGAGCCCGAGCTCGAGCCGAGCTTCAACGAGCCGAGCTTTGACCGATCTATGACTGAGCCGAGCCCGAGCTGCTCGCGAGCTTGTCAGGCTCATTATCACCCTCAGCCGACCATCAATTTTAAACAAAAATAAAATGAAAATAAACAAATATACGCAAATCAAATAAACTAAAAAAAAAACCTAAAAAATGTGGACAGCAGCAGTGTTGAGACTTGAGAGATCGAGAAGCATTCAACCATTGTTGAGTTTGTTTATGAAATCTGTTAATCGTAACCGTTTAAGATTGAATTTCATGTTCAATTTGTTTTTGATGAAGAAAACATTCTTGAACCCCGCCATTAACAACATCTAACATAAGCTCTGAAACTTGAATTCCAGCTTTAATGGCTTCCTTCTTCGATTTCTCTGTTGAAATAATTAAAAATTAAAATTAAATCATGAAATTTGAGTTTTGTTAACGATTTGAGAAATGCTAGGGTTTGAACAGAGAGAAAATTACCAGTTTGATTGTAGCAACTTTAATGGCTTGCAGCGAAAATGGACCGGCGGCATCAAATCAAAACCACCTCATATCAACGATATACATCGAAAGGTGGAGATCCATCAAACGGTGAAAGAATCAATCAAGCCACGATCCATGGCGTCTTCTTCGTCGTCGTTCTAAGAAAGAATTTCCGCCAGAGATGAGGAAATCGAGGCAAAAGAAAAACGCACGAAGGACTTCCGCCGGAGTTTTCGCACGAAGGAAATGGAAGGAAATTTGAAGGAGGAGAGAGAAAGGAGTGAAATGAAACGCACGAAGGACTGAATTGAAGGAGATTTGAAGGAGGAGAGAGAAAGGAGTGAAAACGGCTGAAGGTCCCTTTATTTCTCAAACCCTAGTGCCTGTTTATGAGATAAATGGGCTCATTGGATATTGCTGCGGTTTCTGTGAAGAACCGCAACAATAGATTAAAATAATATTTTTTTATATTATTTTAATATATTGCTGCGGTTCTTGACAGAATCCGCAGCAATATGTCTGCACCAGATCTGGTCTAATAGTCAACTTTTTTCACGTTTGCCAATTCATAACTTTAACTATTAATATCTTTAATTAATTTTTAGAAAAAAAATATACAAATTAGATATTTTGAAAGTATAAATCGAGACGAATCTAACAAGATCCCACATGACTATATTTTTCCTTACGTAAAAGTCACAAGCGATAGTGAAAGGGTGGTGAGTGAATAGTGTAAAAATCTCACTGTTGCAATAGAAAAAGAACGGAGAAGTATAAGCCATTATATCCTGCCCCACAATATGCCAAAACTTTTGATGAAATAAAGCACGCATATCATCAATACCGGGAACTAGACCTGGTGTATGATTAAAAACTAGTACCGCAAGTGCACGGTGTACAATATAGCACAACTAGCAAATACGGGTCGAACCCACAAGGATATTGTTATTAAATCGTATTACCTACTCAATTATATGAATTTAGCCACTTAGAGTCAACTACAATTACTATAGCAAGAAATCAACTATTAGAAATAAAGCAAGAAAATTAACTAAGACTAATTAACTAAGACTAAAACTAAAGTAAAAATATAGCAAGTGCTAAAGAAACTACCAAATCAGATCCAAAGAGAAACCAATAAAACTAATAATGGAACACTAGTATGAACTAAACTAATAAACTAGCAATAGAGTTACCCGTAAAAAAAAACATTAACATCTAATTTGAGATAAGACAAAAAAAATGATAACAATCCAAATATCATAAGCCAATTAAGATGCAAATTAAAAGCCAAAGATCCTGATGAATGAAGCAGAGACCAAGTGACGCAGCTAACAAATTAGGAAGAAACAAGCCCAATGAAAATTTAACTTTGATACTGCTAAAATCCAAAACGTTTACCAACAGCATAGTAAAATTAAAAACAGCAAATTAGAGTTGAAGACAATTAAACAAAACTAGACGAAAAATCATAAAGCACTAGAGCGAATATACCAGAGGTCTTGAAATTAAGCTAGAAACAAGAATCTGAACCAAACCCGTCGGCTCCCAACAACACGGCCAATAAACCAGTAGAATGTAAAAAAAAACTAAAACCTAATAGCTAATGTGTGAATGTGTTCTGCTCTCTTCTTTGTTGAATGGAAAATGGGAGATTTATATCCTAACTCATGATCTCCTCGCAAGGAAAGAAAATAATGTCCTAATATAAGCTTGATTCGTATCTTGGGATTTTGCTGGGAGAAGGAGTAAACTCTCCTTTTGTAAATATAGTTGACTTGTGTAAACTCTTAAACTTGGGCTCTTGTTTCCTTGTAGCCTTTGCTTTGGGTTGTTTGTTATTTGGGCTCGTACTTACTTTTCCCAAACCGAACACCTATCATAAAATAAAACACTAATTAAACTCAATAGGTGATAAAAATAGTAGCTAAAAGGAATAAGTACGCAATAATAAAAGTTATACTAAAAACCCATATATAAATATAAAATATATTCAAATAACTAAAATATAGGGGTAAAAGTATGCAATAAAATAAGCTAATCAAACTCCCCCACACTTATTCTTTGATCGACCTCGAGCAAAATAATATTATTAAACCAAGTGTATCACATAGAACAAGACATTAGTTAACCACTCAACCTCAAATGAAACCAACTAATAAGCATGACAATAGACTAAAACATTTTTATTTGAAAAATCATAAGTTAGTCATAAAAACGTTTTTGTTAGGTTAGCAAGGTATGAACACAATAGAGCTATTATACTCAAGCAACAATTTATAATTAGTTTGATCTCATATGTAATCTAGGTGCTCAAGTGCAAGTGTATAGACATTCGAATACGAGGTACTTTAGTCGGACTTGATTATTGTTCCAGTTGATTTCCCTCACTTTCCTGTACATTAGCACTTAGTACCCGTACAAGGATCGTTCCTTTTCATATGATATTGCACTTGCCACTCATTGGTCTCAAAGGAGTACTCGATACTTTGCTTTTTGCTTTGCTTTTTAGGCTTTTTAATTTGCTCTTCCCAAGTTCTTTTATTTCAAGAACTGATTAATATCACTCTGTTTTTTACAATGGTTCAACATCTCACCTTTTGGGATTACTAATCCATTTTTTTTTTCAAACCATTGTTCTCTCGTTTATTTAACAAAGTCAAGTAATTCTCCAGTAACCAAGAGCAGTGAAAAAGTCACCAAGGAAAGTGAGAGGTACTAGTTAAGTAGATTAAATTATAAAAGTCTTTCCTCCATACCCCGCATCTAAGCCAATAAAGATAGTGTGCTAGATTACATATAAACATAGCATTATTAAGGTATATTTAGGAGTTGCTAGAGATAATGTCTTCATGTTCATAACTTCAAAAACTTTTTATTTTTTTTATTTTTTTATGAAAACAAAGTTAGATTAGAGTCTACTGTCAACTATCTTACTAGTTAGTCCTAAAAAAAATATGGAGAGGTGGCTACTATGTTATTTGCATTTATATATCTAATGCATAAAGTGTTATGAAATTTCAGCACACTAGTAACAAAACACAGCAGCAGCAACCATAAGCATGTTAAATTATGCTTAAACAAAGTCGTAAACAGGTCTATTTTGCATAAATTTCGGCAGCACTTGCCCATAAAATTGACTAATCCAATTTTCTAAATAACCTGTAAATTATATATATAGTTTCCAGCAAGCATAACCAGCACAATCCAAGGTAATCCCAGCTAATTGGCACAACAAACAGAGCAAATATTTCCATCTCCATTATTTCCAGTCATAGCAAGCAAACTTATCAACAATTGGCAAATAATAGCCACTCCCCCACACTTATTACTTACATTGGCCTCAATGTAAGCCTCAAATGTAGAGAGAAAAACAGATAAATAAAAAAGAAAAATAGAAAATGAAAACACACGAAGTAGTCATAAACTTCATTTATTGTAGTAGAACGAAATAAACTAAAGAAACTTAAAGCATAGAACGAATTTACCCGGGTTGGATGCTGAGATACATCCAAGCAGCTTACATAGGTTCCATTAATCACGATATTCAGGTTCGTAGAGTAGCAAACACTCCACATTTTCTTCTATATTCTCTTCTGGCAACTCAAGATATAGTTTAATCCTTTGTCCATTCACTTTGAAACGCGACCCTCCATTAGGATTCTCGATCTCTACTGCACCATGAGGAAATACGTGAGTAATAATATATGGACCCGGTCCAGCGAGATCGTAACTTACCCGGGAAGAGATGTAGCTTGGAGTCGTATAATAGAACTTTTTGACCGCAAAGAAAGTCTTTTACGTGAATATGCTTATCATGAATTAGTTTCGCTCTTTCCTTGTGTAATCTAGAGCTCTCATACGCTTCTGCTCTAATCTCTTCTAACTCATTTATTTGTAACTTTCTCACACCACCAGCAGCATCTAAATCAGTGTTAAGCATTTTAATAGCCCATAACGCGCGATGTTCTAACTCCACAGGCAAGTGGCAGGCTTTACCATACACTACTCTATAAGGAGACATGCCTAACGGAGTCTTATAAGCTGTCCTATAAGCCCACAATGCATCAATAAGTTTATCAGACCAATCCTTTCGATTTTTATGCACTGTTTTCTCTAAAATCTGCTTGATTTGCCTATTTGAAACCTCAACTTGACCGCTAGTTTGAGGGTGATATGGAGTAGCTAGCCTATGAACAATAGAATATCTTTTCAATAATGCCTCAAAACTGCGATTCGTAAAGTGAGTACCACGATCACTAATTATAGCTCTAGGCATACCAAATCTAGCAAAAATATTTTCCCTAAGGAATCTCACGACCACTTGGCTTCCATTACTCCTAGTAGCTATAGCCTCGACCCATTTTGATACATAATCTACAGCAAGAAGGATGTATTCATTACCAAAAGATGAGGGAAAGGGGCCCATAAAGTCTATACCCCAAATATCAAACACTTCGACAACAATGATTGGAGTTAACGGCATCATATCTCTTCTACTTATCTTTCCTAATTGTTGACACCTAGAACAGTGTTGACAATAAATATGAGCATCTTTAAATAAAGTAGGCCAAGTAGAGACCCGATTGAAGAACTTTAGGTGCTTGTTTCCTTACCACCGAAATGTCCCCCACAAGCTTGATCATGGCAAAAGAAAGAACATTCTTAATTTTAGAATCGGGGACACATCTCCTAATAATCTGATCAGGGCAATATTTAAATAAATAAGGATCATCCCAAATAAAATACTTCACATATGATAGAAAGCGAGATGTGTCATGCTTATTCCAGTGGGCTGGCAACTCTCTAGTCACTAAATAATTAACTATGTCGGCATACCATGGTTCAGCTTGCACCATAAAAAGTTGCTCATCGGGAAAACACTCAGAAATAGGAGACTCACTTTGCTTGACAAGTATACGAGACAAATGATCTGCTACAGGGTTTTCAGAACCTTTCCTATCCTTAATTTCATAATCAAATTCTTGTAAAAGCAATATCCACCTAAGTAGTCTAGGCTTGGCATCTTTTTTATTAAGGAGATATCTTATAGCAGCATGATCACTATAAACAATAACATGAGAACCAATCAAATATGATCTAAACTTTTCAAAAGCAAAGACAATAGCAAGAAACTCCTTTTCAGTTACTGTATAATTAAGTTGTGCCTCATTTAAAGTGTGACTAGCATAATATATTACATGAGGTTTCTTATCAACTCGTTGTCCTAACACAACACCTACTGCATAATCAGATGCATCACACATAAGTTCAAAGGGTTCACCCCAAATAGGAGGATGAAGAATAGGAGCAGAAGTTAATGAATTTTTCAACTTGTTAAAAGCTTCTAAACATTCAGCAGAAAAATTAAAAGGAACATCCTTCGCTAGTAATTGAGACAAGGGTTTAGCAATCTTACTAAAGTCTTGTATAAATTGTCTATAAAACCCTGCATGGCCTAAGAATGATCGAACATCTTTAACAGAAGAGGGAGGCAGCAAGTTGGAAATCAAATCAATCTTGGCTTTGTCAACTTCTATACCATCATTTGACACAATATGACCAAGCACTATACCTTTCTTAACCATAAAATGGCATTTCTCCCAGTTTAGAACTAAATTTTTCTCAATACATCTTTCTAGGACCTTAGATAAATTAGCTAAGCAATTTTCAAATGAATTTCCAAACACGGAAAAATCATCCATGAATATTTCAATACATTGCTCAACCATATCGAAAATAGAGAGATCATACATCGTTGAAAAGTTGCGGGCGCATTACATAAACCAAAAGGCACTTTTCTAAAAGCATATGTGCCAAAAGGACAAGTAAATGTAGTCTTATCTTGGTCTCCGGGGAGCAATAGACACTTGAGTGTAACCAGAATACCCATCAAGAAAACAGTAATAACTATGTCCAAGCTAGTCTCTCGAGCATTTGGTCCATAAATGGAAGCGGAAAATGGTCTTTCCTAGTGGCAAGCATTAAGTTTTCTCGTAATCTATGCAAACTCGCCAACCGGATTGGACTCTTGTAGGAACTAACTCATTTTTATCATTCTTAACCACAGTGATACCGGTCTTTTTAGGAACAACTTGCACGGGACTCACCCACTCACTATCAGAAATTGGATATATTATACCGTGATCTTACCACTTAATTACTTCTTTCTTTACTACTTCTTGTAATGTAGGATTCAAACGTCTTTGATGGTCTCTGTGGGTTTTAGCATTTTCTTCCAGATGAATTCTATGTTGAACAATAGAAGGACTAATCCCTTTTATATCACTAAGACTCCATCCTATAGCATTCTTGAACTTTTTAAGCATTTCCATCGGTTTAGTCTCCCGCAAATCATCTAAGTCAGATGCAATGATGACTGGACAGCTGCGATCTTGTCCTAGGAAAGCATATTTCAATGACTCGGGAAGTGGTTTAAGCTCTAGGGAAGGGGTGGACTCAGGGGCAGCAGGTAGAGAAGACAAAACAGAACTTTCAGACTCAGTAGAACCAGCAAACATAACACTTTCAAGGTCTAAATCAGAAGACTCAATGTCTACAGGTTCACTATCATCTATACTACAGGTGGAATATGAATCTAACCAATTAACCGTATCATAATACTCTTCATCTGATGGCTGTTTATAGAGATTAAATATGTTAAGATCTACTGTCATGTTTCCAAAAGTGATTTTCATCATACCATTACGACAATTAATCAATGCATTAGAGGTAGCTAAGAAAGGTCGTCCTAAGATGACTGGAATCTGATTTTCAGGATTAGGAATGTATTCAGTTTCAAGAACAACAAAATCTACAGGAAAAATAAATTCGCCTACCTTAATTAGAACATCTTCCACCACTCCCTTAGGTACCTTAACAGATCTATCAGCTAATTGAAGAGTTACCTTAGTGGGTTTCAGTTCACCTAAGCCAAGTTGCTCATACACGACAAGTGGAAGCAGGTTGACACTAGCACCCAAGTCTAAGAGTGCTCTATGAATGGTCTTATCACCTATAACAATTGAAATAGTAGGGCAGCCAGGGTCTTTATACTTCACTGGAATCTGATTAGAAATAATAGAACTCACATTAGAGGCTAAGAATGCTTTCTTAGGAACGTTAGTTGCTCTCTTTGTGGTGCATAATTCTTTTAGGAATTTGGCATAAGGTGGCATTTGATTAATGGCATCAAGAAGAGGGATATTAATTTTAACTTGTGAAAACGTTTCCCTTATCTTTTCAAATTGACCTTCATCTTTCTTTTTAGTGAGCCTATGAGGAAAAGGTGCTGTAGGCTTGTAAATCTGGTCATTAACAGTAGGTATAGACTTGTTCTTATCTATTTTATTAGCTTCTTTTTCACTAGATTCTTCTAAATTATCAGTGGCAGGTTCATTGTTACTCTTCTTCTCACTATTTATGAAAGGCGAACTACGTATAGAAGTAGAAGAAGAAGGATTAAGAGTATCATCAGATGTGTCACCTATGTGATTATTAATTTGTTTACCCGACCGTAAAGAAATCACAGCATTAACTCTTTTCAAATTATCATTTTGAACTTGTGAATTAGAACTCACATTCCTAGGATTAATTTCAGGTTGACTAGGGAATGTTCCTTTCTCTCTGTTCTGAGAAACTAACTGAGCAACAGTGTCCGTTAATGTTTTAAGAGTTCTTTCTAAACTACTTATCTTCTTATCAGTTTCAGAATATCCAGGAGGAGGTTGTGTTTGAGAAATTGGTGGCCTTGGATTACCTTGAAAATTCTGATTTGGAAATATAGAAGATTGAGGTATTGAACTGTTATTAAAATTTCCCACTTGACTATTAGAGCCTTCTAAGTGTTGACCTTGACTCCAAGAGAAGTTAGGGTGATTACGCCAACCTGGGTTTATAGGTATTAGAGTATGGGTCATTCCTAGGTCGCTGGAAGGCCATATTAGCTTGTTCTATATTATTATGACTTTGTGGAGTAATGTATGGGCAAGCATTAGAAATATGATCTAAACCATGGCAATGCGTGCAGGACAAAGATGTAATTTGGTGAGCTTGGGATTGTGGGATAGATAACCCTTTTAATTGGTTTTCTAACAAAGTTAGCCTAGACTCAAGATACGTGTTATCTGAAACATTATACAAGCCATTTTTAGCACCAGAAATCTTGGCAGGAAGGCTATTACTATCAGATCTAGTGGTCTCCCATTGTAATGTCTTATCTGCTAAATCTTCTAAAAATTCCCATGCTTCATCAATAGTTTTACCCAAGAAGTTTCCCTGACACATAGATTCAAGCATAGTTCTAGAGTTAGGATCTAACCCTTCATACACAATTTGACACAATCTCGACTTTTCAAATCCATGGTGAGGGCATTGAGCAAGTAAATCCTTAAATCTATCTAAATATTTCCAGAAACTTTCACGTTCTAATTGAATGAATTGGTTAATTTCATTTCTATGTCTTACGGTCTTACCATTAGGGAAATATTTTTTTAAGAAGACGAATACAAAAGCATCCCATGAGTCGATTGAATTAGGTGGAAGACTATACATCCACTTTTTAGCATCAGTTTTAAGAGCAAAAGGAACAGCCCTTAATCTTAGACCGTCATCAGTTACTCCAGGGTACTGCATTGTAGCACAAATTTCATCAAATTCTCTAAGAAACAAATAAGGGTCTTCAACACCAGAAAACTTAGGGAGTAGGACAATATTGTGATGTTTAAGCTCAAAATTAACATTACCACGTATAGCAGGAAGTACAAAACAAGATGGTTGAGATGACCTAACTGGATAAAAGATGTCATTTAAAGTACGAGGGGGTGTCTCGTCTCCCATTTTACCGTTTCTTAAATCACTAAAAAAATTATCTAAGTCTTTATCCAGTTGGGTACTAAATAAACGACAGGTCTGAGGATCGGTACTCCAAACCTTCATAAACTAAATAAAGCGTGACACGAGTTAAACCAAATTTTTTTTTTTTTAAAATTTTTTTTTAGAAAGAAAAATAGCAAGATGATGAAATAAAACAGATTATACTAAATTTAAGCAAGATGAAATGCAAAATACTAAATAAGTAATGGAGCTAGAACTCATGCAAACAAACAATGACTTAGATCAAATAGGTAATATAACTCAATACACAATATCCCCGGCAACGGCGCCAAAAACTTGTATGATTAAAAACTAGTACCGCAAGTGCACGGTGTACAATATAGCACAACTAGCAAATACGGGTCGAACCCACAAGGATATTGTTATTAAATCGTATTACCTACTCAATTATATGAATTTAGCCACTTAGAGTCAACTACAATTACTATAGCAAGAAATCAACTATTAGAAATAAAGCAAGAAAATTAACTAAGACTAATTAACTAAGACTAAAACTAAAAGTAAAAATATAGCAAGTGCTAAAGAAACTACCAAATCAGATCCAAAGAGAAACCAATAAAACTAATAATGGAACACTAGTATGAACTAAACTAATAAACTAGCAATAGAGTTACCCGTAAAAAAAAACATTAACATCTAATTTGAGATAAGACAAAAAAAATGATAACAATCCAAATATCATAAGCCAATTAAGATGCAAATTAAAAGCCAAAGATCCTGATGAATGAAGCAGAGACCAAGTGACGCAGCTAACTAATTAGGAAGAAACAAGCCCAATGAAAATTTAACTTTGATACTGCTAAAATCCAAAACGTTTACCAACAGCATAGTAAAATTAAAAACAGCAAATTAGAGTTGAAGACAATTAAACAAAACTAGACGAAAAATCATAAAGCACTAGAGCGAATATACCAGAGGTCTTGAAATTAAGCTAGAAACAAGAATCTGAACCAAACCCGTCGGCTCCCAACAACACGGCCAATAAACCAGTAGAATGTAAAAAAAACTAAAACCTAATAGCTAATGTGTGAATGTGTTCTGCTCTCTTCTTTGTTGAATGGAAAATGGGAGATTTATATCCTAACTCATGATCTCCTCGCAAGGAAAGAAAATAATCTCCTAATATAAGCTTGATTCGTATCTTGGGATTTTGCTGGGAGAAGGAGTAAACTCTCCTTTTGTAAATATAGTTGACTTGTGTAAACTCTTAAACTTGGGCTCTTGTTTCCTTGTAGCCTTTGCTTTGGGTTGTTTGTTATTTGGGCTCGTACTTACTTTTCCCAAACCGAACACCTATCATAAAATAAAACACTAATTAAACTCAATAGGTGATAAAAATAGTAGCTAAAAGGAATAAGTACGCAATAATAAAAGTTATACTAAAAACCCATATATAAATATAAAATATATTCAAATAACTAAAATATAGGGGTAAAAGTATGCAATAAAATAAGCTAATCACCTGGGCATGGATTGGGCCTGTTCACGGGCTTGGGGAAATGACGGGTCGGGCCGGGCTGGGCCTGAAATTTTTAGATTTTGTCCATCGCCTGCCACGCGCCCACGGGCCTGTTAGTCGGGCTTGTGCTTCCTGCAGGCTTGGCCCGTGTTTTATATTGTTTTTTTTTATTCTTAGCAGTTTTAGCCTAAAAAATAAAGAGAAGCGGCGTTCGGCCCGCGGGCCATATAGGCGGGCTCGTGCGGAGCGGGGTCTGAAATAAAATTTCTTGACCGTGGCAAGCCCACTGCCCACTTAGCGGACAACGTGCCAATCTAGTCCTCAAGCGGGCTCGGGTCGGGCCCAAACCTTGCCAGATCGGGCTAGCCCGCGTACCGACCCGGTCCATGCCCACCTCTACCGAGAACCTTATTCGGGTACATCTGAAACAACGTCTTACGGATCTCTTCCGCTGTTGGCTCGGCCACCAGAGCTTCATTGGTCGTATCTGTCACATTTGCCGAAAATAATTTTCCCCAAATCCTCGTCACTAGATTTCCACACCCCCGCTCCATGTTGAAACTTTTGAATAGTATTTCGACAATTATTTTTTTTTGGTGAAAAGTAGAAGCCAGTTATATAGATAAGTTTAGAAGATTACAATCCGAAGAAAAATAAGACATACAATAACTAGGGGGGTAGGGGAAGATCCTAGTTACTACACAATCATAGACCATAGTCCTACAGTTCTTAGCTATTACATCCGCTACTTGATTGAAAACCCTGCTACAGTGTCTAATGCTGACGTCCGGGTACCTCATACTCCACTGCCTGCACACGGATAGTAGATTGGAAACTTTGTCAGAGACGCCCTCCTGATGGATAAGCTCCACTGCTAACCTGCAATCTGTATAAATAATGACCTTGGGATTGTTGCAAGCCTCTACCATGTAGATAGCCTCATTGATCCCCAGAAGCTCGGCCTTAAGAATATCATTAGCATAAACTTTTTTTACCAAACCCTAAAACTAATAGACCCCTGATCCCTAACTAGACCTCCCAGACCAACATTATTCATCGGACCAATAAAGGAAGCATCCACATGAATCATACTAAACCCCTGGGGATGAATAAAGGACTGACCTCCAAGGATTGGTGCAGGATCGGTTAAATCTAACGCATTCCTAAGATTTCTAGCACACCCACTAACTCTAAAGCTTATCACCTGGGCTGGGGATGGCTTGACCTTTTTGAAGACACGGTTATTTCTATCTTTTCAAATCTCATGGCATACATAGGGAAATCACACCTCCACTCAAGCCCCCGAAACCCTTGCTTACATTGCATATTAGTTCTAAGCCAATCTCTAAAAGGCAGGTGCGGGAAAGATGGGGAGTCAGGGATTTCCCATATGCCAGAGCTCTTAGGGCATAGTCTGATAAGGTGGTTGGAGTCCTCTAATGTGCGATTGCATCTAGGGCACAGAGAATCATGAGTATGTGGCGAATGAAAAGGAGTTGTTTATGGGGGAGTTTATCATGCCAGAGAAGCCATAGAAAGAATTTGATTTTGGGTTCCGCTGACCTTTTCCAAATCCAGGACAAATTCTCCTGATCCTGGTTACGGTGGAGTTGGGTTTTATATGCATCACGAAGGGGAAAACCTTGAGAGTTCACGAAGTTCGGGATAAGAAGGATATCCCTTGCCCCCTGGGGAGGGGCTGGAAGGCTGAGGATACCGTAACTTACACAAGGGGGGAGAGAGATGGAAAGACGATGAAGGTCTCATCTCTCCCCATCAATCAGACTCTCAATAATTCTACAATTTTCCTCCTGAGAAATCGGGCCCTAAATCCAACCCCGAATAGGTCCAATTCCTAACCAATTGTCATTCCAAAACTGGATGATCTTCCCATTCCAAGGTACCACGTACTTTTAGCCTGAAGCAGCTCCCATCCCTCCCAATTCCACTCCATATAGTGGATCCATTTTTAAACTTTGTGACATGGTCCTTATGAACATATTTAGACATGATACACTCTTGGGCAAGAGAGGGCTGACTTTGGGCGACCTTCCATCCAAGTTTTGCCATGTAAGCAATATTCATTAACCCTTGATCCCTAATTCCAAGCCCTCCCCACGCTTTAGGGAGGAATGTCGTTTGTCGGTTAACCAGGTGCAGTTTCCTCTCCCCATTGTCCTCCCCCCACAAGAAGTTATTACAAATCCTATCCGGGTCTCTAAGGGTTTTTGCGGGTAATTGAGTTGCTTGCATATAATAAGCTGGAATAGTAGACAACGTAGAAGAAACAAGGCACATCCTCCCAGCTCTTGAAAGGTAGGAAGCTTTCCACTTGGCCAATCTAGCTCTCACTTTATCAAGCACAAACTGGACTGAGGACCTAGAGGGTCTTTTATGGAAGATCAGAAGCACCAAATAAAGACCAAGGTCAACATTTTCACTCACTCTCAGACTTTCTTGGAAGAGAACTTTTTGCTCTTGCGGGGTATTTGGCGAGAAAATAAGTTTACTTTTGGATTCATTAATCTTTTGCCCCGACACTACACAAAATTCTTCCAAGGCCTTCTTGATTGCAGCTGTAGTGGTTGGGTCAACTCTCCCAAATAACAAAAGGTCATCTGCGAACAGAAGGTGCGAGATGGGCACTTTCCTTCTCCCAACCTCAAAAGGGGTCCACTGCTTTTCATGGCAAGATTCATTAATGGCCTGGGTAAGCATTTCCAAACAAAGATTAAAGAGGTATGGCGACATAGGATCCCCCTGTAGGAGACCTATAAAATGAAGGAAGCGCTCCTTTCGACCATTGACCAGGACCGAGGAGGAGGCTTTGGAGACACAGTCCATGATAACCTTAATGGAAGGTTCGTCAAGGTTGTGGAACTAAAGGCATTTTCTAACAAAACTCCACTCGACTCTGTCATAGGCCTTTTCAAGATCAATTTTTAATGCAAACCAGCCCCATTTTCCCTTTATCCTATTCATAGAGTGAAGGACCTCTGAGGCAACTACAAGGTTGACATCAGGGCCACGCCCTTTAGTGAAGCTGTTCTGGTTTTGGGAAATCCAGGAGGGGATGATGGGTTTAAGCCTATTCACTAGAATTTTACTGATAACTTTATACAGGGTATTGCACAAGCTAATGGGGCGAAATTGCTTTACCGTTTCAGGAGATGGCTGCTTAGGAATAAGACATATGAGGGCATGACACAACTCCTCCGGGATACTACCCTCTTGGAACCACAACTGAATACTCCTACTCACATCATGACCCGTAATCTCCCATGTTTTTTGGAAGAAAATAGGATGGAAACCATCAGGGCCAGGTGCCTTTAAAGGTTTCATCCCAAAAAGGGCCTTCCTTATTTCTGCCCCAGACGGGACCCCCCCATTTGACATGTAAGCAGAGACATGTTGGCCTGACTGGCACAGCTGAAGTGATCAGACTGATAAAGATTACGGTAAAAATTGGAAATATGCTCACAAATCTCAGCCTGGTCCTGGATCTCGTTACCCACATCATCTCTGATGTTCAAGATGCGGGAAGAATGCCTCTTGATTTGCGCACTTCTATGGAAAAAATTAGTATTTCTCTCCCCCTTAGCCACTCTCTCCATTCTACTCTTTGTTCTCCACAACAACTCCTCATGTTCTAACGTATTAATCAGATTTTGCTGGATGTTACTCTCAAGGATTTGGTGAAATCTAGAGCAAGGGTTGTGTTCTAAGTATGTTTGGGTGTCTTTCAGCCTCGCAAGGAGGGTATTTTTCCTCCTATAGATATTCCTGAAGACCTCCTTGTTCCAAGCACTAAACCCGTCTTGCATGATTCTAAGACTACTTTTAATATTCTCATCCTCATAAGACCAAAGCTGGGCAACCGTCCCCATAAACCTATCATCTAGGGTCCACATAGGTTCAAACGTGAAGGGTTTAGTCCCTTGAATGTGAGCAGTAAAATCAAGGTTAGGAAGGATCGAGCAATGGTCGGAGGTCCCTCTAGGCAGGTGCCATACGTCTGCGTTAGGCAACATAGCCACCCAATCAGGATTTACCCATCCCCGGTCTAGTCTTTCAAAGATGGGTTTACGCTTCCTTTTGTTGGTCCAAGTGAACTTTGGGCCATTAAACCCAAGGTCAATGAGATTACAGTTGTCCATTTTCCTTTTAAACAGGTCTACTCTACTCCTACAAATAGGTCTCCCTCCTAGTTTTTCTCCCTGACTATTGACTTTGTTGAAATCACCCAACACTAACCAAGGTTTATTAAGATTGCATGCAAAATTCTCAAGCTCATCCCACAACTTTTTCCTAGCATGAAACTTAGTACTAGCATAAATAAAGTGTAATACCCCGAATTTTCAAAGATTATTTTATTATTTATTAAGGTTTAATATTATTTCCACTTAAAAATTATTTTACGATAATGCGATTTTATTTGATAACTATGTTTATTAAAATAATGATTTCATTTAGTTTTGATTTATTTAACAAGTTTTATTTAAATGATTATTTCTAAATAATTTAACTATGGTAAATTAAACTCTTTATTTTTGGTTATGGGTATCCTTGTACAAGTTGTCCATCCATTTTAGTAATCCAAAGCCCAAATACAAGTCCATAGCCATATGTCTTTTAGTCAAAAAGAAAAAGGAAAATAAAACAAAAAAAAAAAGGTGAAAACAGTTT
The DNA here is from genome assembly GCA_947646795.1 of Beta lomatogona. NCBI lineage: Eukaryota > Viridiplantae > Streptophyta > Magnoliopsida > Caryophyllales > Amaranthaceae > Beta > Beta lomatogona. The sequence goes on from CANSNZ010000823.1 coordinate 206,268, forward strand.
CACCATCTTCCATCCCCTTCCTTCCTTCGTTCCTGATTTACAGCACACAAGAGCAAATTTTTTTCAACAAAATTCAGCCTTTGTCAGTGCAAATTGAAACTCAATCCACAATTTTCAGATACTAGGGGCAACATTTTCAAAGGCCTAAACACCATAGCCCTCACACCTCACATCCACCATTAATGGAGCTTGACCCAAAGCTCAAAATGCTGACCAAATCCTCCTATAAATACTGATTTACTCTCACCTAAATGAATCAAGCAAACAATTCAAAAAAAAAAAAAGGTTTGCTTCAATCCTTTATCTTCTTCCTTAATTTCTGATTTTTGATTTTGAAAATTAAAAATGAAAATTCAAACCACCATTAACAATTCTCCTGTTCCTTTGAACCACCACACCACCGGAAATCACCACCTCGACCACCCAGAAAAACCACCGTAGCACCGCCATCTCCTACGCCGCCCAACCAGCGCACCACCCTTCTCCTTCCTCGCTGCTTCCTTCTCCTCCTTCGCAGCACCCTGCTGCCTCCCTCAGCTGCGCCCAGCCGCCACCTCGAACCACCTGTGCCACCATCTTCCGCCTGAGCCTCGCCGTGCTTCGCCGTCCTCCACCCGAAACACCAATGCCATTCCCTCCTCTATTTCCCCCTGACTCGTCCCTCCCCTGACTTCCTTCTTCGTTATTTTTCTTTCTTCAGTTGGGTTAAACTGATTCAAAGAATCAGTACCCCTTTCCCCTTTACTTAGTTATTAGTTTTTTTTTTTTAAACAAAACAAATGACTTTCCTAAACTAGTTTGCTTTATTAAATTGGTGTATTTTAGATTAATTAACTTAGTCTTTTATAACTTGAAAACATATTTCTTAATTTTCTAAAACAAAGTAAGAAGTGTGATAAAGTTAGTTTTTATGTTAAAATAATCATTTAAGTTAATAAAAATTAAGTTGAAGTAATCTTTGAGTACTTAAAATGATTTCATAAATAATTTGAAAACTATAAACTTTAATTATTAAGAATTCTTTAAGTTATTTGAATTATTTAAATTGTTTATTTTATATATATATATATAAAGGGGTTATTTAGGTAACTAACTTAGATCTCGTTAACGTCTAATGTAGATTCCGATTGCGTAGACGAGGAATATCAAGAGTGTTAATCCGTTCATGAGCTTAACTTTTGGGCACGCGTCACGAGGTAATCTCCGATGTCCATCTAAACATAGATCCCGTTAGTGTAAAACGAATTGATTATGTGATTATTATGTGCTTATAAAATATATATAAGTATGGACTATAATTATGGATTATCGACTTAATGCGGATTATGAAAATGAATGACAAAATGGACGACGACTATCGATCTCGATTAAGAATCATGACTATGGACGATATACGATATGACAAATATGTTTATTATAACGTTATTAATTCCGCTCAATGTCATTTAGTAATGTTATGGTTATTATAAATATTAATATTAATATTAATATTAATATTAATTTTAATATTATTATTATTATTATTATTATTATTATTATTATTATTATTATTATTATTATTGTTATCATTATTACCGTTATTATTATTATTATTGAAATTTTATAAAAGTTGGAATTAGTAAGAACTTGTGATAATGAAATGATTATGAATCTGAAGTGATAAATGAACTCAAGTGACGGTTGTGAAATAAGTTATTGAAACCGCTATGAATGGATTGAGATTATGATGGATGAAATATATTCACACTGGATTGAACAACAATGACGTAATTGTGTACGTGATTTATGTGCTGACTTGAATTAAAAAGATGTTAAGCACGTAAAGTGAAATATCGGAGGGAAATGATGAACAGGTTGCCCTGTATGAGAGGTTCAGCGGCCCCTACAGGTTCTCTGGTTACTATGCTGATTTTCTCTTACATGTCTTCCTTCTATCTTGTTATTGTGATCCAAGTAGAAGGGGTGTGCACACTAGGGACTCTGTTATTATGGCCATTATGTTATGCGTAGGTGGTTACAGGGGATTGACCCCGGCCTACAATTTTGAAGTAAGTGGTTACAGGGGATTAACCCCGGCTTACTGGCGTTCTCTTTCCTCTCCTTAAATAATTGGATTAATTGAAATAATTATGCGATTATTCATTGTATATCTACGTGCTTGTGTGCTATGCTTTTCAACCCTATTAACCAGAGTACTATTTTACAAATTATTTTCAACTTAAGTATTTTACGGGATGAAGTTGGAATTACTCAGTTTTTCCGATTTTTGGGAGCTTGTCTCTCTTGTTTCTTTTCAATGTATTTGTACAGGTGGGTGATCGACGGGGGAACAAAGGGAGATCATTTAGAGTTGTCATCCACCTAGCTTATAATTTAGCTTCCGCTGGAACTCTGAAACACTTAAGTAATTAGTAATATTTAATGAACATTTTACTTGGTTGTAAGGATTAATTAATTTGAATTTAGTATGCTTTAATCTAGCCTTGCATTTATTTCCAAGGAGATAAGTGCGGCGGTAGCACGCCCGTTGAGTCGAACCCTCGTGGATTTTACCCCATCTCAAGTTTTATTAAATGAAAAAGGGTTCGGGTTGGCGGGGGTGCTACATAAAGGAAGTTACAAATGAAAGTTTTGAAGAATGTACCTCCATGACGCCGTAGACCACCTGAGGCCCCTTCCCAACCACTTGGAAATCCACAATGTGAGACTTCCACATGAGAAGGATGCCACCCACGAAACCGACATGATCCACATAGTACCAAGAGTCAAAGCCCAAATCCTTGATGATCCCCGCAACCTTAGCCATACCAACCCAAGTCTCAACAAGAACAACAAAGGAAGGGTGATGTTGCTGCATGAGAAGCCTAAAGTTAGGCTGGAAGGTCGGCCTACTTAGGCCTCTCACGTTCCAAAACAATACCGTCATCCCCTTGAACAATGGTGTTTTCCCAAGGAGCATCTTTAGAATCTCATCGTTTCCTTCCGCCCACGGGTCTACTTCGACTTCGGTTGACGGGCAGGTCCAAACCCTCTTGTGGGCCACAGAACTACCTCGCCCACGCGTGGGTTTTTTCTGCCGTTTGCCTCGGCCAAACTGTCGTTATGCCCAACTGCTTCATTGGCACATGAAGGCGCGCACATAACACCACATCGGTGTTATTGCTCATTGCCACCATCTTCGCCGGTTGGTTTTGGACCATTACCATGGTCCGAATTAGTAGCAGCAGTAGAGTGGGGTCGATCCAAGGGACCAAAGTCATCAACAATGATCGGTCATCGTTCTCGAGGACAACCTCTAGGCTGGTGCCACAGGTTTGCGTTAGGGAACATAGCCACCCAATCAGGATTTACCCATCCCCGGTCTAGTCTTTCAAAGATGGGTTTACGCTTCCTTTTGTTGGTTCAAGTGAACTTTGGGCCATTAAACCCAAGGTCAATGAGATTACAGTTGTCCATTTTCCTTTTAAACAGGTCTACTCTACTCCTACAAATAGGTCTCCCTCCTAATTTTTCTCCCTGACTATTGACTTCGTTGAAATCACCCAACACTAACCAAGGTTTATTAAGATTGCATGCAAAATTCTCAAGCTCATCCCACAACTTTTTCCTAGCATGAAACTTAGTACTAGCATTAATAAAGGCAGTGACAAATGAAAGTTTTGAAGAATGTACCTCCATGACGCCGTAGACTCCCTGAGGCCCCTTCCCAACCACTTGGAAATCCACAATGTGAGACTTCCACATGAGAAGGATGCCACCGACGAAACCGACATGATCCACATAGTACCAAGAGTCAAAGCCCAAATCCTTGATGATCCCCGCAACCTTAGCCATACCAACCCAAGTCTCAACAAGAACAACAAAGGAAGGGTGATGTTGCTGCATGAGAAGCCTAAAGTTAGGCTGGAAGGTCGGCCTTAGGCCTCTCACGTTCCAAAACAATACCGTCATCCCCTTGAACAATGGTGTTTTCCCAAGGAGCATCTTTAGAATCTCATCGTTTCCTTCCGCCAATGGGTCTACTTCGACATCGGTTGACGGGCAGGTCCAAACCCTCTTGTGGGCCACAGAACTACCTCGCCCTCGCGTGGGTTTTTTCTGCCGTTTGCCTCGGCCAAACTGTCGTTATGCCCAACTGCTTCATTGGCACATGAAGGCGCGCACATAACACCGCATCGGTGTTGCTCATTGCCACCATCTTCGCCGGTTGGTTTTGGACCATTACCATGGTCCGAATTAGCAGCAGCAGTGGAGTGGGGTCGATCCAAGGGACCAAAGTCATCAACAATGATTTGTCGTCGTTCTCGACGACGACCTCTTTCTTGAGGAACCAAGTCACGAATAGGCGCATGAGGGGGGGAGATGAGCAGCCTCCATGAGCTTGGGAATGTATGCCGGGCGAAACTCCGAGTTCACGAGCATCATGAGGTTGTTGGGTACCGCTGTAACAGCCCGCTCCAGACAGCAACTTAATTAAGACACCTACCAATAACTACAGAGTCAAACTGCTAATTAGAGGGACTGTTATATTAGACTTCCTCACCTCCCATGCAATAGGAGGTTAGGAAACCCCATAGTATCCGAGCATATCACAAAAATAATAAATTATAGTAAATAATTATTACAATGTATTGTGACAAAATGTTTGTTCTGATTTACAAACCAGAATTACATGTTTAACTCGATAAAATATTCATATACGATAAGATATCCTATAACAGCGGAACTAACACATTAACCAGGACTTCACATTTGCACACAAGAGCTAACCCGAACATTTCCTCTAATCCTGCAAAACAGATGGATCTGCCCCCACCAGGACAGGTTCAAAGAACAAAACAGGTCAGCTTACGCTGGTACACAAGTCCCACCAATTTCAAAAATATTAAGGTGGCTGAAACTATTCAATCGTTTCTTATACTCAAAAACATAAACTTATAACAATCATAGCTTCATTTTCTTTTTGCTCAGAAATTCATTAATGCATTGAGATGGTTTTTTTTGTTCTTATTCGAAAATACGTTTATACTTGCTCATAAATACGTTGATTCTTTCCTTTAACTTCCATAGAAATTACATTGCATATACGGGAGAAATACTCCAAGAATTATCTCAAGATATCATATATCATTCTCAATACATAGAACAATAATACTCTTAAAACTTATCACAAAACATAACATAACTCCAGGGAAGGAACATGAATGGAGGCTAAGCCACCACTCCACACATTTGAGGGACGTCTCCCCACCTTTCTTATTTCTACTTGCAAGAATTCTAGGTCATGACCCTACATAACGGAGCAATACCCGCTCCAAACACATAATGAGCAAACCCGCTCTACAAATGTTGTTCACTTCCCCTTATAAAACAAAACTTGTAATCATACAAAAATATTTATACTCAACACTTGTACTTAAATACTTATGCTGAAATACTTATGCTTAAACGCTTAATAATACTTAAATAACTTACTTAAATACTTATCCATGATCACTATTTCAACCATCATAACAAACTTCAACTTATCAAAACAAGTTTCGTAAACAAGCTTGCTATGTCAAGTTCCACCATACCGGAAAAGTGACTTATTAACAAGGTTTCGGAAAATAATCATTGTGGTTAACCAGAGTGGTTGATAAGGTGACCAACAAGATATGGCAGCATAAATTGTTCTTCATAAAGAGGTTCTTAGATATATGAAAAGACTACGCCACGCAAGTTAACAAGAAATGAATTCCACAGTTTCGGTATTATATCAAAACAAGATGGTTTAGGTGTGAGATTATGTCGTAACTTCTATAATTAGCTAAGGGTTTGGTCGGATCACAACCAAGTGAATATATACAGTAGGTATCCAACATTTAAGGTTACTCAATGAACCAATTAAACAAGGTTGAATCAAGTTGGAGAGCAACTGAATGAAGATCGAGTTTTAGGTATTCTTTTACTCAACGAATTGTGGTTGCACGTGGCGTTTGATGAGGAAAATGAAGCAAAGTTTTATTTCACAATCAATATATGAAGGTTCCAGAAGTGTATCATAATAGTTCAACAACAACCAAATTCATTAATCAAGGTATAATCAGGGTAGTAGCAAGGTTTGATTGATTTTGTTTAGAAAAACTTATTATGCATGCCACACGGATACCTCATACAGTGTCCACATGGATTTTGGTAGAAGGGTACTTGATTGAAAACCCTGCTACAGTGTCTAATGCTGACGTCCGGGTACCTCATACTCCACTGCCTGCACACGGATAGTAGATTGGAAACTTTGTCAGAGACGCCCTCTTGATGGATAAGCTCCACTGCCAACCTGCAATCTGTATAAATAATGACCTTGGGATTGTTGCAAGCCTCTACCATGTAGATAGCCTCAATGATCCCCAGAAGCTCGGCCTCAAGAATATCATTAGCATAAACTTTTTTACCAAACTCTAAAACCAATAGACCCTGATCCCTAACTAGACCTCCCAGACCAACAGTGTTCATCGGACCAATGAAGGAAGCATCCACATGAATCATACTAAACCCCCGGGGATGAATAAAGGACTGACCTCCAAGGATTGGTGTAGGATCGGTTAAATCTAACGCATCCCTAAGATTTCTAGCACACTCACTAACTCTAAAGCTTATCACCTGGACTGGGGATGGCTTAACCTTTTTGAAGACACGGTTATTTCTATCTTTTCAAATCTCATGGCATACATAGGGAAATACACACCTCCACTCAAGCCCCCGAAACCCTTGCTTACATTGCATATTAGTTCTAAGCTAATCTCTAAAAGGCAGGTGTGGGAAAGACGGGGAGTCAGGGATTTCCCATATGCCAGAGCTCTTAGGGCATAGTCTGATCAGGTGGTCGGAGTCCTCTAATGTGCGATTGCATCTAGGGCACAAAGAATCATGAGTAATGTGGCGAATGAAAAGGAGTTGTTTATGGGGGAGTTTATCATGCCAGAGAAGCCATAGGAAAAATTTGATTTTGGGTTCCGCTGACCTTTTTCCAAATTCAGGACAAATCATCCTGATCCTGGTTACGGTGGAGTTGGGTTTTATATGCATCACGAACGGAAAAACCTTGAGAGTTCACGAAGTTCAGGATAAGAAGGATATCCCTTTCCCCCTGGGGAGGGGCTGGAAGGCTGAGGATACGGTGACTTACACAAGGGGGGAAAGAGATGGAAAGACGATTAAGGTCCCATCTCTCCCCATCAATCAGACTCTCAATAATTCTACAATTTTCCTCCTGAGAAAACGTGCCCTGAAACCAACCCCGAATAGGTCCAATTCCTAACCAATTGTCATTCCAAAACTGGATGATCTTCTCATTTCCAAGGTTCCACGTACTATTAGCCTGAAGCAGCTCCCATCCCTTCACAATTCCCCTCCACACAGTGGATCCATTTTTAAACTTTGTGACATGGTCCTTATGAACATATTTAGACATGATACACTCTTGGGCAAGAGAGGGCTGACTTTGGGAGACCTTCCATCCAAGTTTTGCCATGTAAGAAATATTCATTAACCCCTGATCCCTAATTCCAAGCCCTCCCCACGCTTTAGGGAGGAATGTCGTTTGTCGGTTAACCAGGTGCAGTTTCCTCTCCCCATTGTCCTCCCCCCACAAGAAGTTATTACAAATCCTATCCGGGTCTCTAAGGGTTTTTGCGGGTAATTGAGTTGCTTGCATATAATAAGCTGGAATAGTAGACAACGTAGAAGAAACAAGGCACATCCTCCCAGCTCTTGAAAAATAGGAAGTTTTCCACTTGGCCAATCTAGCTCTCACTTTATCAAGCACAAACTGGACTGAGGACCTAGAGGGTCTTTTATGGGAGATCAGAAGCCCCAAATAAAGACCAAGGTCAACATTTTCACTCACTCTCAGACTTTCTTGGAAGAGAACTTTTTGCTCTTGCGGGGTATTTGGCGAGAAAATAAGTTTACTTTTGGATTCATTATTCTTTTGCCCCGACACTACACAAAATTCTTCCAAGGCCTTCTTGATTGCAACTGTAGTGGTTGGGTCAACTCTCCCAAATAATAAAAGTTCATCTGCGAACAGAAGGTGCGAGATGGGCACTTTCCTTCTCCCAACCTCAAAAGGGGTCCACTACTTTTCATGGCAAGATTCATTAATGGTCTGGGTAAGCATTTCCAAACAAAGATTAAAGAGGTATGGCGACATAGGATCCCCCTGTAGGAGACCTATAGAATGAAGGAAGCGCTCCTTTTTTCGTCCATTGACCAGGACCGAGGAGGAGGCTTTGGAGACACAGTCCATGATAACCTTAATGGAAGGTTCGTCAAGGTTGTGGAACTGGAGACATTTTCTAACAAAACTCCACTCGACTCTGTCATAGGCCTTTTCAAGATCAATTTTTAATGCAAACCAGCCCCATTTTCCCTTTATCCTATTCATAGAGTGAAGGACCTCTGAGGCAACTACAAGGTTGACATCAGGGCCACGCCCTTTAGTGAAGTTGTTCTGGTTTTGGGAAATTCAGGAGGGGATGATGGGTTTAAGCCTATTCACTAGAATTTTACTGACAACTTTATACAGGGTATTGCACAAGCTAATGGGGCGAAATTGCTTTACCGTTTCAGGAGAGGGATGCTTAGGAATAAGACATATGAGGGCATGACACCACTCCTCCGGGATACTACCCTCTTGGAACCACAACTGAATACTCCTACTCACACCATGACCCGTAATCTCCCATGTTTTTTGGAAGAAAATAGGATGGAAACCATCAGGGCCAGGTGCCTTTAAAGGTTTCATCCCAAAAAGTGCCTTCCTTATTTCTGCCCCGGGCACGGACCCCCCCCCCACGTGACATGTAAGCAGAGACATGTTGGCCTGACTGGCACAGCTGAAGTGATCAGACTAATAAAGATTACGGTAAAAATTGGAAATATGCTCACAAATCTCAGCCTGGTCCTGGATCTCGTTACCCACATCATCTCTGATGTTCAAGATGCGGGAAGAATGCCTCTTGATTTGCGCACTTCTATGGAAAAAATTAGTATTTCTCTCCCCCTTAGCCACTCTCTCCATTCTACTCTTTGTTCTCCACAACAACTCCTCATGTTCTAATGTATTAATCAGATTTTGCTGGATGTTACTCTCAAGGATTTGGTGAAATCTAGAGCAAGGGTTGTGTTCTAAGTATGTTTGGGTGCCTTTCAGCCTCGCAAGGAGGGTATTTTTCCTCCTATAGATATTCCTGAAGACCTCCTTATTCCAAGCACTAAACCCGTCTTGCATGATTATAAGACTACTTTCAATATTCTCATCCTCATAAGACCAAAGCTGGGCAACCGTCCCCATAAACCTATCATCTAGGGTCCACATAGGTTCAAACCTAAAGGGTTTAGTCCCTTGAATGTGAGCAGTAAAATCAAGGTTAGGAAGGATCGAGCAATGGTGGAAGGTCCCTCTAGGCTGGTGCCACAGGTTTGCGTTAGGGAACATAGCCACCCAATCAGGATTTACCCATCCCCGGTCTAGTCTTTCAAAGATGGGTTTACGCTTCCTTTTGTTGGTTCAAGTGAACTTTGGGCCATTAAACCCAAGGTCAATGAGATTACAGTTGTCCATTTTCCTTTTAAACAGGTCTACTCTACTCCTACAAATAGGTCTCCCTCCTAATTTTTCTCCCTGACTATTGACTTCGTTGAAATCACCCAACACTAACCAAGGTTTATTAAGATTGCATGCAAAATTCTCAAGCTCATCCCACAACTTTTTCCTAGCATGAAACTTAGTACTAGCATTAATAAAGGCAGTGACAAATGAAAGTTTTGAAGAATGTACCTCCATGACGCCGTAGACTCCCTGAGGCCCCTTCCCAACCACTTGGAAATCCACAATGTGAGACTTCCACATGAGAAGGATGCCACCGACGAAACCGACATGATCCACATAGTACCAAGAGTCAAAGCCCAAATCCTTGATGATCCCCGCAACCTTAGCCATACCAACCCAAGTCTCAACAAGAACAACAAAGGAAGGGTGATGTTGCTGCATGAGAAGCCTAAAGTTAGGCTGGAAGGTCGGCCTTAGGCCTCTCACGTTCCAAAACAATACCGTCATCCCCTTGAACAATGATGTTTTCCCAAGGAGCATCTTTAGAATCTCATCGTTTCCTTCCGCCAATGGGTCTACTTCGACATCGGTTGACGGGCAGGTCCAAACCCTCTTGTGGGCCACAGAACTACCTCGCCCTCGCGTGGGTTTTTTCTGCCGTTTGCCTCGGCCAAACTGTCGTTATGCCCAACTGCTTCATTGGCACATGAAGGCGCGCACATAACACCACATCAATGTTATTGCTCATTGCCACCATCTTCGCCGGTTGGTTTTGGACCATTACCATGGTCCGAATTAGTAGCAGCAGTAGAGTGGGGTCGATCCAAGGGACCAAAGTCATCAACAATGATCGGTCATCGTTCTCGAGGACAACCTCTTTATTGAGGAACCAAGTCACGAATAGGCGCATGAGGGGGGGAGATGAGCGGCGTCCATGAGCTGGGAATGTATGCCGGGCGAAACTCCGAGTTCGCGAGCATCATGAGGTTGTTGGGCACCGCTGTAACAGCCCGCTCCAGACAGCAGCTTAATTAAGACACCTACCAATAACTACAGAGTCAAACTGCTAATTAGAGGGACTGTTAGATTAGACTTCCGCACCTCCCATGCTATAGGAGGTTAGGAAACCCCATAGTATCCGAGCATATCACAAAAATAATAAATTATAGTAAATAAAGTCTCGGGGTATTGGTAAGTTGACCATAGTAGTTATTGAAACAAATGGTTAAATACCTATAACCTGAGCTATCTCTCTTTTTTTTTTTTTTTTTTTTTTGTATTAATCGCACTTACTTCTTAGTCTTATAATCTTGACCAGACTTTATTGGAATTTCGGGCTCATTTCATCCCAACAAATGAGCGTTCGACCTATATATCCAAATAGAGCTTCATACGGAGCTATACTCAATTGGTAGCTATTATTATAGAGAAATTTCGTCCATGCTAATTTACTTTCCCACGAACCCTTAGATTTCATTTCATCAGCTTACAACATGCCTTCCAACATTCGAATATCACATCCTATTTGTTCATGTCACTTCTTCCCTCTAACTTCTCTTTTTGCAATATAATTATTGTTTGACGTATGGCTGCACGTCTTGCTTCACCCTTTTCCACTGAAAATACCTCTTTATATCCTGAACCATCTTGTCCCTTATATGATAAGCTGGTTATGCGTTGCTATGCCCTCTTTCAAAATTCTATTCTTCAGCTTTGAGTCATCGGTATACACAATTTCCCGTTATTTGTATGCTTTCACACCTATATATTTGGAAATATAATCTATTGTCTCATTCTCTATCTTTGACCTCAGTTCCTTGATAATCTCAGCTTACACTTACTTAGTTCAAGTTCCTTTAAAAAGGAATGTTTTAATCGCAACATCTATTTCCCCTTCCACATCATCTTCCATAATCACATCTAATTCCATTTACATTAGTTCCTTATATATATTCTTCTTGAGCCAAAATAATGGATCCAACCTTCTGTCGAGATTTCCTGTTCAAAGCATCCACTATCTTATCTGCATTTCCTAGTGGTACTACATGTTTATGTCGTATTCCTTTAACAATTCTAGTCACCTTCGCTATCTCACTTCCATATCTTTCTGAATAAGGATACACCTTAATTTTTTTTTTATAAAGTCAATATAAACCGTTTTGGAACTCCTCAAAAGCTTTTCCGTGATTTTCTTACCACTTGAACTTAGTTCTTTCCTTAATACTTCTTTAAGATGCGCTTCCTGACTCTTCATTATACTAGAATATTATCTACCAAGATTGTCATTGCCCGGTCCAATTAAATTTACAATATCCCTATCTTAAATCTACCTTCACACATCCCCAACTTCTCTTTAACTAATCTAATAATTCATTTATTTGGAATAACAAGTTCCTATTCCTGACTGTAATCTTATTAGTTTGCCAATGATCTTTACATAATTTCATTAATCTTTTTTTTTTCAGGGTGAAACATTGGGTCGGATATAATCTTTTTGCAACTATTCCTCTAACTGCATCATTAACTCGGCCATCTCAGCTCTAAATGTAAGCGTAGCCCTTGGCACCTATATATAAAAATCAGCTACCTTATATAATCGTAATGCTGGCAAATCCTCGGATAATACTTATGGAGACTCATCAACCATTAGAATTTTTTCTATCCTCCATTACTTTCTTATGCTTCTTTACTATCTGAATTATGTAACCAATTCCTTCTGGTAACACAACTTCCTTTACCACTTTTAATCTGTTCTTCCGGGCTTGACGACATACCCTGCTATATAACACTGTCTATGCTTGATGATTTCACCTAATAATATTCAATTATCTCTTAGTCCTTACTTAGCCAAGACATCCTCAAAATTATATTATAATACTCTAAATTGAAGCATTAAATCCTCATGTAGCTCTGACTCTGCTATCTCACTTATGGAATCTCTGAATAATCATTTACAACAACTCGATCCTTTATTAGACATACAAGCTATGAAACTGAAGTGTAACAGAACGCACTAGAAATACATAAATGCAAAGTTCCCAAATCGACAACATATTATCTACAACTTTATATACATTGAAACTTTTTGTTCTTCCTGAAACCACAACACTTGGAATTTCCTGCTACTTTCGCGTATCTTCGACTTTCCCTCCTTGACATTCTCATTATTGCTTCTTAATTTCCCATTCCATAAAATTTCCACTATTTTCCCTTTTCATCAATTTCTCTTCTTATATATTTCTTTTCCATCCGCTCTTCCTATGGAGTACGGTCACTTGACTTCTCCAAGGTCGAATAAGACCCATTCCTCTTGAGTTTCAATTCTTAATAGCTACGCCGTCTTCCACCTATTCTTCATGTTAATATTCAACTTACATGTTTGAGGAAATCATATGCCAAATCCATTATATACCAATTCCAATCTAATTAGTAATACCCAAGACTCCATATTCCAAAATGATTTCTTTACTTCAAAATATGTAAGAAAACATAAAACTCATTCGAATTCAAGTACATTTCACAGTCGGAGCTTATAACGTAGCCAAACTATAACACAGTTTCTTGGAGATATCCCAGTTATTCATAAAACAAATGACGAAGTACTTGTAAACGACATATAAACTTCAAGATTTCTTACCTAATAAATTCCTGATCACAATTATATTGGTTCATATATTACAAGAATGATATCCGTATTTCCGAAATTGCTATCCCCATACCTTATACCTCTATAACCATATTACGTTCTAACAAATTGCCTGCAACAATCAGTATTGCAGGTTAATAAATCTTACTACATATCACCCTGCTATACATAATTATATCACGATTCAACTATCTACTTGAAATTATAACTTCAAATACTTATACTCATTATTCCACATCAATCGCAATCTATAGCTTATATTAGTACTTCTCAATGTTTGAACTTAATGTCCATATTAATTCTAACTCATACTCGTTCCTTTATCAACTCATAACCCTAAATCCTTAGCTCTCCATTTAGGTCACTAACTTAATACAGAGACAAAACTTACCTAATAATACCAACATAATTATTTTAAGTGTACATTCGCATATATATATACTCTATTTCCTTTTCATCCTTATAATTTCACAACACACTTATTTATAATTACATATATAAAAGAAATACTAACACAAAGCTTAAGCACAACCAACTCTTCTCCACTTCGTCCCTTTTTTTCCATGAGTCATATGTTCATACATCGCTCCCTAGTGAGGTTTCTCTGGTATGGCTAACCTCGCCTCTGGCGCTCTAGAGTGTTCTTCACCTCACCTCTGCCGCTTCCACAACACTTTCCCTCCTAACAACACTTATCATTATCTTCCATAATTACATCATAACCCCGAACCGTTGCAGTAGTCATATAATTTTAACAGTTTCCACTAAACTTGCAGTAAACTTATCCATGACTCCCAAATCACATTGGCTTACATCCCGGGACGCCTTTAATGGCTCCTACAAGCATCTATAATCTCTTTTCATTCTCGGAATAGAACCTAGTACCTACCTAGCACGATCCACCAAATCATATCACAATTTATTGACAACAAAATCGGTGTTGGGTCTTCTTTATATAAGCATGTTCTCACCTACATTTTCACGGAATCTATTCGATACCATCTATACCCAAAATATCTTAACATTCACTCACACATTTATAACACATAATTTCATATGACATACACATAATATCACACACATATCCACAGACGTTTGAAATTTTTTAAATATATATATATATGAAATTAGTTTTAATTTTCCTTTCTTAAGAAAATACTTATATATATACTATTTACTTATTGTTTTCAAAACCTATAAATCGGAAATACTTTAATTTTGGATTTCAAAAACCTTAGCTCTGATACCACCTGTAACAGCCCGCTCCAAACAGCAGCTTAATTAAGACACCTACCAATAACTACAGAGTCAAACTACTAATTAGAGGGACTGTTAGATTGGACTTCCGCACCTCCCATGTTATAGGAGGTTAGGAAACCCCGTAGTATCCGAGCATATCACAAAAATAATAAATTATAGTAAATATTTATTACTCCCTCCGTCCCACAATACTCTTGACACTTATTAAGGCACGTAGTTTTAGATGATGAGTTGTTGTTTGGTTTTCAATTGTTATTTTATTGAAAAGTAGATGTGATAGGAGTTAGTAGCTAGTAAAAGTAGTATTATTTTATTTTAAGGAGAGAGAATGTGGGTCATGGTTAGAGTTAATAGGTAGTAGGTATGGTATTATTTTATTTGGTGGAGAGAGAGTGTGGGCCAATGGTTAAAAAGTAGAAAAATTAAAATAATAGTGGGTCATATCCAAAAATAGAAGTGTAAAGAGTATTCTGGGACAGATGAAAAAGGAAAGTGCAAAGAGTATTCTGGGACAGAGGGAGTACAATGTATTGTGACAAAATGTTTGTTCTGATTTACAAACCAGAATTACATGGTTAACTCGATAAAATATTCATATACGATAAGTTATCCTATAGCAGCAGAATTAACACATTAACCAGGACTTCACATTTGCACACAAGAGCTAACCCGAACATTTCCTCTAATCCTGCAAAACAGATGGATCTGCCCCCACCAGGACAGGTTCAAAGAACAAAACAGGTCAGCTTACGCTGGTACACAAGTCCCACCAATTTCAAAAATATTAAGGTGGCTGAAACTATTCAATCGTTTATTATACTCAAAACATAAACTTATAACAATCATAGCTTCATTTTCTTATTGCTCAGAAATTCATTAATGCATTGAGATGGTTTTTTTGTTCTTATTCGAAAAGACATTTATACTTGCTCATAAATACATTGATTCTTTCCTTTAACTTCCATAGAAATTACATTGCATATACGGGAGAAATACTCCAAGAATTATCTCAAGATATCATATATCATTCTCAATACATAGAACAATAATACTCTTAAAACTTATCACAAAACATAACATAACTCTAGGGAAGGACACATGAATGGAGGCTAAGCCACCACTCCATGCATTTGAGGGACGTCTCCCCACCTTTCTTATTTCTGCTTGCAAGAATTTTAGGTCATGACCCTACATAACAGAGCAATACCCGCTCCAAACACATAGTGAGCAAACCCGCTCTACAAATGTTGTTCACTTCCCCTTATAAAACAAAACTTGTAATCATACAAAAATATGTATACTCAACACTTGTACTTAAATACTTATGCTGAAATACCTATACTTAAACGCTTAATAATACTTAAATAACTTACTTAAATACTTATCCATGATCACTATTTCAACCATCATAACAAACTTCAACTTATCAAAACAAGTTTCGTAAAACAAGCTTGCTATGCCAAGTTCCACCATACAGGAAAAGTGACTTATTAACAAGGTTTCGGAAAATAATCATTGTGGTTAACCAGAGTGGTTGATAAGGTGACCAACAAGATATGGCAGCATGAATAGTTCTTCATAAAGAGGTTCTTAGATATATGAAAAGACTACGCCACACAAGTAAACAAGAAATGAATTCCACAGTTTCGGTATTATATCAAAACAAGATGGTGTAGGTGTGAGATTATGTCGTAACTTCTATACTTAGCTAAGGGTTTGGTCGGATCACAACCAAGTGAATATATACATTAGGTATCCAACATTTAAGGGTATTCAATGAACCAATGAAACAAGGGTGAATCATGTTGGAGAACAACTGAATGAAGATCGAGTTTTAGGTATTCTTTTACTCAACGAATTGTGGTTGCACGTGGCGTTTGATGAGGAAAATGAAGCAAAGTTTTATTTCACAATCAATATATGAAGGTTCCAGAAGTGTATCATGATAGTTCAACAGCAACCAAATTCATTAATCAAGGTATAATCAGGGTAGTAGCAAGGTTTGATGGATTTTGTTTAGAAAAACTTGTTATGCATGCTACAACTTTCTAGGAAGTGTAACTTTTAGTGTATAATTCCAAATCGAGTGATTTTTGGGTCTAAATTCATCAATTTTTCAAGATCTACAACTTACCAGAGGACAAAAAGACCAAAATCTCAGTGGAACAGGACGATATTGGGTCTAGAAAAATACGGCAGCAGGTTTTAGGAAGGTAATTCATCATTTTCTTAGTTGGTTATCTCCCAAAATATCTTGTATACTTTAATGAAGATATTTTGGCTCAATTAACCCTTTAATCATAATTATAGGGTATCTCAAACACAAAACCGATAACAACTCAAATTCTCATAATTCCATAACGTTACTCAACGTTCTTAACGTAATTCATAAATAACTTATCTTAAATCGTGATTCTTATTATTAATCACATAGTATGTGATATTCATATTCACATACGAAAGAGCACATAATCTTACATATAGGATTTTTC
Organism: Beta lomatogona; assembly: GCA_947646795.1. NCBI lineage: Eukaryota > Viridiplantae > Streptophyta > Magnoliopsida > Caryophyllales > Amaranthaceae > Beta > Beta lomatogona. The sequence continues at coordinate 223,261 of CANSNZ010000823.1, forward strand.
CTTTCATCATAAAGCACAACAGAATCATGTTTAAATTATTACGTTAATAAATTATGTTTATTAAGATAATCTTGGCTTAAAAAAAATGAGGCTGTTACAACTGTTTCCTCCACATACGGGTTAAACATGATAGTTTTTACTTCTTGCAAGGAGAGCTCCGTGAAGTGTTCGGTCGGGAGATCGAGAACATCCGGCAAATAGTAATCCACAAACCCCGGGGTTAATTCCGGTATCAATGGCCTCAGCGGCAGTGGTGGATCCAGCGTGGGTCCAGTGGGTTCAACTGAACCCACGCGGATCCGGGTAGAAAACAGAGAAAACAGGCAAAAACAAAGTATAGAAATAAATAGCATATAAAGCATTTTACTTCACTGAAACGTATTGCAGCTCAGCGGTGGAGTACTGGAGTGTACTTAATGTTCCTCAGTTGGTCGCGGGTTCGAATTCAACGACAATGTGTTTTATTTTCCTTAGTCTTTCTTTGCCTTTTTTCTTCATTTTCCTTTTTTTCTTCATTTTCCTTTTTTTTCTTTATTCTCCCTTTACTTTTTCAGCTCTCTTTTTTAAGTTTTATCTATCAATCTCTGCCTCCCATCAAGTAAAAATATAGTAAAAGGTAGAGAATCTTGTTTTTTTCCTCAATTCTCTAAATAAAATTAGTTACTAAAAATTCACTAATTTGATTACTTGATTCACTTATAAGATATTTACCAATGAGAAGAGTGCTAAAATGAATAATGTTCATATATTATGAAACTTTAATATGTGCATTTATAAACAAAATGTGCAAATATTAATTTTTAAAATGGAAGAATTGTATACATCACTTTCTAAATGAAATTCTTGATAGCGTTTATTGTCACTCAAACTAAAATAAAAGAACTTATTAGTGTTGATTCATTGCTAGTTAATCATTTTAGATTTCATGCTTGTGCTAGCTAGTTGTTAAAGTTTCATATTTTAGTTTTAACTTTTAACACTTAATTGATAAGTTGATTTAATGAAAAATGTCTTAATAATTGATACTCATAGTTTGTATAACTATGTAGTTTGTTAAGAAATTGATTGTTTTTTATTACTACAAGTAGTTAATTAGATATTTATTTTTTGTAATGATGTAATCAAGAATGAAAGCTCCGCTAAGTCTAATTGTTGAAAGTTTAATTTCTCTTTTCTATAAAAAATTGTAATTCAAAATAGTAAAATTTGAATTGGAATTTATATTCAAACTATTCCGAACCCATGTGGTCCAATTCCTGGATCTGCCACTGCTCACCGGGAGGGTGAAAATGACTGGATTGAGGGACGAAACGAGCTGGATTCGAGGGGGAGCAGGCGGGGATGGTGGTGAGTCTAGGGGTGAAGGGGAGGTGGATCCGCACAAGCTTAGGATTTGCTTGTTGCTCATGATCGCCGGGGGTTTTATTTGGGCTCACAAGATTCTCGGCAGGTTTATATGGCAAGGAAGGAGGTTTTTTTGCTTGGGGGGTGGGTAATTTTTTTTTCTGGGTTTACAAATTTCTGGAGGGAGGCTTTTAACGAGCTAACAGGGGAAAGAGGACTGTTGAGGGAGGTCTGCCCCGGAGATGATTGGCGGGACGCAGCGCCACGTTTCGCCATGGCAGAGGGGGAAGGGAGGGTTCCATCACACTCCTGCAAATTCTCGAGCTCTGCAAAAGGATTTTCTGAAATCCCAAATCCTTGCCCAATATGCGATCTCTTGAGCTAACCCACCAATCCAAGCCTTACTCGGGGTCGGGTGGTTCGCTTGCACCAAAATGCAAAGAACCGCGAATCTTCGTCTCTCCCCATCGCATCAATCTTGAGAGTCTTACCCATGGAGTTACCAATGATGATAACACATCACTGAAAGAGGGGGTGTTCTTTACCAGACCCAGAAGAGGGCGGACTACGTCCGAACTTGCTTGCACATGCTTCGGCGGGGGATCAGGTTCCGGACCGCCGGGAAGACTCTTGGTATTGACGACGGACCTATGGCTACATGGCAGGGGGCCACGGCTTGCCTCACTTTGTGCTGAGTGGGCTGTTTGTTGGTTAGTTTGATGTGGTGGTATGGGGGACTTAGGTGGAGAGAATTCTCTCTCTACCATTCTCTTACTCAAAAAAAAAAAAAAAAAAAATATTCAAGTCACGCTATTCACATGTATTTCGACATTTTCGTTTACTAGCTTTATGACTGTTAACATCAGCTCTAGTTATTTCTCGTCTTTTCCTTTTCTCTATCTACTTTTTTTTTTCCTTTTTTTTTTTGTTCTTTTTTTCTCCTCTCTTTACTGTTTTCTTTTTTCTTCCATCTTCCCTTCTCTCTTGGCACCCCCCTGTTTCTCTTCCCTTCCCCTCTCTTCCCTTTTCTAGAAACTTTTTATTAGCTTTTCACAAATATTGATAAAAGTGAATAACTAGTGGCTCATATCTATACCAATATATTAAAAAGCGTGTCTAAGAAAGTCTGTGTGTCATGTGACACTCTCCTCTAAAGCTCTCTAATGCAAGTGTTTCATATCCATGAATTCCTCAATTAAAAAATTAATGTTGTGTAGCTATGCGTATTGAACCCACGACTTTTGAGACGGAAAATGAGACCTTAACCACCTATCCAATGTAACTCATTGTTTAGTATTCCAAAATAAAATATAATAAGGTCTTAAAATTATATCTCATTGAGAGTCTTAAGCAAGTAATTAAATCTCTAATACTTTTATGGAAATAAAAAAAGACTATTGTAGACATATTATCTTACCCCAATTCCTTATAAAAAATTAAGCTATTGTTTTCCTTCCAAAAATTTTAAGCTATTACAATTACTTATCATATCATGACGTCAATATTTTTCTCACTAGACGAAAATTTTGAAAAGTGACAACCCGGAGCATCGCCCGGAACACTCACTAGTTAGTCATATAAATTATGGCTGAGTGTGTACGTTGATATGCAATTATTGACAAACAAGTCAAATTACCACATTTAATTTCAATATCAAAAGACAACTTTGTCAGAAAAGTCTCTTTGAAAATGTCTTCGTTGAAATTTATCAAACACGTTTTTTTAACCCAAGCTCTATTTCAGAAGTTGCGCTAACAGATCTTGACTAGGAAAGTAAGAAAATATAAATTCTGAGAGCCCATTCTTCTGTCCTCGACTCTTCCCATTTCATATCGAGTTCATACTACAAGATGAAGTTGCCGCCGTTTACAATGTCATTTCTAATCATTTCCTTATTATTTTATCTATCGACGGCTGAGTATGAAAAGTTCGTCGCTACTTATTGCAACACCACCAATGGCAAATATAGCAAAAACAGCGAATTCGCCATGAACCTAAACACTCTCCTGTCCAACATATCCTCCTTCGTCGATTACTTTAACGGCTACTACCGGCTTGCAGCCAAAGGAGATTTCGCCACTTACAACGACGTCCATGTTATAACCTACTGCCGGGGAGATCAAGACGATTCGGATTGCAAGTCTTGCCTACTCGATGCTACTAAGAGGATATTGGAAGTCTGTCCAGAACAAAAGGAAGCCATCGGGTGGCACTCTGTATGCATGATTCGCTATTCCAACCGCTCCATCTCTGGCATACTACAGTTGGAGCCTTCTTATTATAGGATGTCTCCATATAGTGGTCATGCAAACATCAGGTATAGCCCGCTTCAATATATACACCTTTTTCACTTGAAATCTTGACACTATTCATAATTAGAGAACATCTTCTTAATTTTTTCTCAATATATTAGAAAATATAGTCATGTGGGGTCTTGTTTGATTTCGTCTCATTAAGTACTTTATTAATATTTAATCATTATAATTTTTACTAATGAAAGATGTTCGTCTCATTAAGTACTTTATTAATATTTATTTTAGTAGTCTTAGGATGTATATGAGCTGCTGACTTTCACACAGCAATTTTGGTAATATAACCTTTTACATTTTACTAAAAAAAAAAAGTAGGAAAGATAGAAAAAATACATAGGTTGTACTCCCTCCGTTTCATTTTAATCTACACACTTTGACATTTTACACTATTCACAAATTTCACTTTGACCATCATTTGTGATTTATACGCGGATGAAAATATAGTCATGTGGGAACTTGTTAGATTCATCATAACATGTATTTTATTAATATGTACTTTTTATAATTTTTACAAATACAAAACTAAATATATATGTCCTCAAAGTTTTGCATTGGCATGCGTGAAAAGTGTAAGTGTGTAGATTAAAATGAAACGGAGGGAGTATTATATATTTTGTTCCTATATGTTATTTCATTGTCATTTTTATGTTTTTGAAAAAATATATACTCTTGACCTTAAAAAAGTAGTGACTTGACTTCAAAAAATTAGTACTACGTTCTTTTTTAGATGTAACATGTTGACTTTTAATACTATTCATACAACTTACTTTGACTACTAATTGTTATCTATATATATGAAAAAATACAGTCATGTGGGATCTTGTTGGATTCGTGTCGGCATTCATTTTTCAAATATATAATTTTTATAGTTTTTACAATTATATAATTAGAGATATTATGGGTCAAACTTGTGTCTCGACATATTTTTACCTAATCCTCTAAAGAAAAAGCTCTTATTTGGAGCTTTTTCATTTTGAGAGTTCTCATTCCAAAACTCTCTCTAAAACTCTTTTTTACCAAACACCCCTTTTAGAGTTTTTGACTAGTAAAAATGGTCAAAAACTCTCTTTTTACTCCAAAACTCTAATTGCCAAACACCCCTATTGTTTTTTTTTTCTTCCATCTTCCTTTCTCTCTTGGCACCCCCCTATTTCTCTTCCCTTCCCCTCTCTTCCATTTTCTATAAACTTTTTATTAGCTTTTCACAAAAATTGATAAAAGTGAATAATTAGTGGCTCATATTAGTCATATAAATTATGGCTGAGGGAGTACGTTGATATCCAATTATTGACAAACGAGTCAAATTACCACATTTAATTTCAATATCAAAAGACAACTTTGTCAGAAAAGTCTCATTGAAAATGTCTTCGTTGAAATTTATCAAACATGTCTTTCTAACCCAAGCTTTATTTCAGAAGTTTTTTTTTTTTTTTCTAAGTAAGTATTAGTATATATATTCACACCAAAAAACACACCCCAAAACAGCCTAAACAGGAAAAAGGGAGCAAACCAACCAAGGTTGGACTCCTCCCAACCAAACCCAAAGAACAACAAACTATACAAATCTCAAAACAAACCAAAACATTTACAACTTCATAAACCAATTGTAATCAATCCTAGAGATTTTCTGAGGTATAGTAACTAAGATTATGTCTCTAATAACCTGCTTCAATCGTTTGACTGCTGTGCTAACTGTGGGCACAACCTGATTCCAGTAGGCAGAATTTCTGCTCAACCACACAAAGTAAATTACAGCAACCACACCAGCAGACCAAGTCTTTTTCCCGAACTTTGATCCGCTATGTCTTTGCTGATCCAGGTGCATTAAGCTTTTCGGATCATCGATCGAGCCCTCATCCCCATCCATTCTTTGACAGCCTTGTAGACATCCCTTGCTGAATGGACATTGAAAAAAAAGATGTTCATGCTTTTCTGCAGGTGAGTTACATATTAGACATGCATCGAATTAGTGACACCTATACTTGCAAGCTTATCAACGGTTTTAGGCCTTGCTTGAGCGCCGACCATGCGACAAACCTATGCTTTGGCGAATTTAGTCTGTTCCACACCAAATATAAGCTTTGTCTTACAATATAAATTACCAACTTTCCCCTATTACATTCCATCAGTGGTATCAGAGCCATTTTAATCCAAAGTCTCCACTACATCATACAAATTATCATACTCCCATAAAACTTATACACTAAACACAAAATAAATCAACTCCTTTTAAAAAAAAAAAACACACCACGTAAATTAAAATGACTTCCCCAAACACTTCAAACTCAAACACATTTAACTACCCTCAAGTAAATTGGGTACGCACATTTAAGGGAGAAAAATATCAACAATGGTTTATTCAAATGAAGTCCATATTTATCTCACAAGATTTGTGGGAGTTAGTGCAAAATAGTTATGAACAACCAAATGATTTGATCCAAGAAGCCACTTGGGATGAAACACGGCGAAAGCAATATAAACAAAATCGGATAAGGGATAATTATGCCCTATCCTTAATATATCGGGGAGTAGATGAAACAATTCTCCCTACTATTATGGCTGCTACAACGGCCAAGGAGGCTTGGAGTATCCTGGAGACAAAATATAGGGGCTCCGAAAAGGTAATACTCTTCAAACTCCAATCTTTATGGAGAGACTTTGATAATTTATTAATGGCGGAAAATGAAACAATTCAAGAGTTTTTTAGTCGAGTAACAAATATTATAAATCAAATCCGAACTAATGGAGATAAAATTGAAGATGTCCAAGTTGTTCGGAAAATATTAAGAAGTCTCCCCAAAAATTATGATCATATAGTGGCTGCTATAGAGGAGTCTAATAAAGATTTATCTAAATTAAGTTTAACTGAATTAATGGGCTCCCTTCTAGCACATGAAGATAGAATGCGGAGATTTACAGAACATACACTAGAACAAGCTTTTCAAGCAAAATTAAAATTCTCTAATAATGGAGAAAATAAAAGCAAAAAATTATGATCATATAGTGGCTGCTATAGAGGAGTCTAATAAAGATTTATCTAAATTAAAGTTAACTGAATTAATGGGCTCCCTTCTAGCACATGAAGATAGAATGCGGAGATTTACAGAACAGCCACTAGAACAAGCTTTTCAAGCAAAATTAAAATTCTCTAATAATGGATAAAATAAAAGTAAAAATGGCTACGGTAAAGGAGGTACTTCATATAACCGTAGCGGGGGGGAGAGGAAGTTATAAAAATCAAGGAACTCAAGAAAATCAATCTGGCTCCTATTGTAATTTATGTAAGAAAAATGGTCATAATACACAAGATTGCTTTGGTATAAGTGTAAGAGATGCAAAAGACACACCCACTTTGAAAAGGATTGTTGGTTCCGACAAAAGGATGAAGCCAATTTTACGGAAAACAAGGAGCCCAGAGATCAATTATTTTATACCTGTTTAAATGCTCACCAAGAGTCAAATGATATATGGTATATTGATAGTGGTTGTTCAAACCACATGACTGGCAATAAAAATTCATTTGTCAGTTTGGACGAAAATATAAAAACACAAATTACTCTTGGTGATGGAAGCAACCAAGAGGTTGCTGGTAAGGGTACAATAGCCATTAGAACAAAAAATGGCTCGTCTAAATTTATTTCTGACGTTTTCTATGTCCCCGGGCTTGCACAAAATTTATTAAGTGTAGGCCAACTAATCCAAAGAGGCTATATGGTGAAATTTGATGCTAATAAATGCCTCATATTTGATAAGAAAAAAGGGCAATTAATTACTACTCCCTCCGGTTCCTAAAGATCTTCCCTCTTTCCGTTTAAATGTGTTTCCAAAAGATCTTTCCTCTTTTGCTTTATTCCTTATTTGGCAAAATAAATTTCCCTATTTACACTCTCATGTCACTATCATATGGGTCCACAATTGCACTTTATTATACTTTATTACCCTCTCTCTCCTCTATGATCTTACTTTATTATACTTTATTACCCTCTCTCTCCTCTATGGTCTTACTTTATTATACTTTATCCACCCTAGACCCCATATCCATGAATCCTCCTTGGTATCCGTAGGAACAAGAACAAGGAAGATCTTTAGGAACCAGGAGGGAGTACTACTCAAATGGCTCCTAATAAAAATATTTCCATTAAGAATGCAAATAGAGCATAATGTTTCCCTAAGTTCTATAATGGATGAATCCACATTGTGGCATTTAAGATTCGGGCATCTAAATTTTTAACAGTTTAAAACTGTTAAAACAAAAAGAAATGGTGATTGGGCTTCCACCTATAACTAATGAAAGAAAAATTTGTGAGGGCTGTATATATGGCAAAATGCATAGTTTGCCATTCCCTATTTCATCTTGGAGGGCTAGAGCTCCATTAGAGCTCGTTCACGCAGATATATGGGGCCCTACCAGAAATTCGTCTCTTGGCGAAAAAAGATATTTTCTACTCCCTCCGTCCCAGAAAGATCTGAACACTTGTTAGGACACGTAGTTTAAGATGATAAGTTGTGGTGTGGTTTTCAAATGTTATTTTATTTAAAAAGTAGATGTGATAGGAGTTGGTGCGGTATTTTTTATTAGAGGAGAGAGAAAGTTGGGTAACTTTTTATTGATAAAAGATAGAGTATGGGTCAATGATATGTAAAAGAAATAATATATTAATGGTGGGACCATGCCAAGAATGGAAGTGTTCAAACTAATTTAGGACAAACATAAAAGGAAAGTGTTCAGACTATTCTGGGACGGAGGTAGTATTATTTGTTGATGATTTCACTCGCATGATGTGGGTTTATATTTTGGAGTAAAAATTAGAAGCATTTTCCCACTTCATGCAATTTAAAGCCCTCACAGAAAAACAAAGTGGGCATTCTATGAAAATTCTAAGAACAGTTCTTGGGGGAGAATTTACAAGCAAAGAATTTAACAGCTTCTGTAAGGAGCATGGGATTAAAAGAGAATTAACAGTAAGACGCACACCTCAACAAAATGGTGTTGCGGAAAGGAAAAATAGAACAATTGCTGAAATGGCCCGCAGTATGATGCAAGCTAAGAATTTACCAAAATATTTTTGGGCCGAAACTGTCTGTACAGCAGTGTATATTCTCAATAGGTCTCCCACGAAAGCAGTGATGGGTATGGCACCCTATGAAGCTTGGCATAAGAGAAAGCCAAGAGTGGAGCACCTCAAAGTATTCGGGTGCATAGCATATGCCCACATCCCGAAAGAAAATCGGGAAAAACTTGTTGGAAAAGGAAAAAAAAATGTATCTTCATTGGATACAGTGACGAATCTAAAGGATATCGTCTATATCAACCCAAATCCAAGAAGTTAGTCATTTCAAGAGATGTCATCTTCGATAAAGGAGCTCAATGGATGTGGATAGAGATCGAATCTCAACCACGTGAAGGAGATTTTCTTCCACCAAGTCCAAGTGAAGATGAAGGCCCAAATCATCAAGCAACGCAGTCATCCTCAAGTCCATCATCGCCAAGATCTACAACAACATCCTCGAGATCGGTGAGTCCAACATCAAGATCAAGCTCTCAAAGCTCAGCTCCAGTAGTGCGACGTTCACAAAGAGATTGGCGACCACCAGGCTACTTGGAGGATTTCCAGTGCAATCAAGCTATCATGGCTCTCTTCACTAGCGAACCACAAAGTTTTCAAGAAGCTGCTCGAGAAGACAAATGGATCGAGGCCATGAATGAAGAAATCAAGATGATCGAGAAAAACAACACATGGGAGCTTGTTGAGAAACCTGAAGACAAAGAAGTCATCGGGCTCAAATGGGTCTACAAGGTCAAGTATAACGAAGATGGCTCCATCTAGAAATACAAGGCTCGTCTCGTCGCAAAAGGTTACTCCCAACAAACAGGGATTGATTTTAACGAGACATATGCTCCCGTTGTCCGCATGGAGACTATCAGGTCAGTCCTTGCTCTTGCTGCTCAACTTAAATTACCAGTCTTTCAATTAGATGTCAAATCAACATTTCTAAATGGGGAGCTCGAAGAACAAGTATATGTTGAGCAACCGCAAGGATATCTCATCGAAGGCAAAGAAGACAAAGTATACAGCCTTCGTAAAACTCTTTATGGGCTTAAGCAAGCACCCAGGGCCTGGAATAGCAAAATAGATGGCTACCTACTTGAAAATGGGTTTACAAAATGCCCAAGCAAGCCATCACTATATGTCAAGGCCCAAGGATCACAAGATTTTCTCATATTGTGCCTTTATGTAGATGATCTAATCTACACAAGCACTAATCCGAAAATGATTAAAGAATTTAAGACGAAAATGATGTAGGAATATGAAATGACCGACCTTGGAGCCATGAAGTACTTCTTTGGCATGCAAGTCAAGCAAAGTCAGGAAGAATATTTCTCTCATAGGAGAAATATGCAGATGACCTACTTAAGAAGTTCAACATGAGTGAATGCAAGCCATTGGCTACACCAATGGCACTTAATGAAAGGCTATCAAAGAATGATGGCAAAAAGAAGGTCGATGCATCAATATATCGAAGTCTGGTTGGCTCTCTCATCTATCTTACACATACAAGGCCCGACATAGTACATGCTGTCAGCATCGTATCCAGATTCATGAGTGAGCCAAGTAAAGCTCACTTAGCAGCAGCAAAAAGAATTCTCAGGTATGTCAAAGGAACAAAAGTTTATGGAATCATGTACGAGATAGAGGAGAATTACAAGTTTACAGGATACACAGACAGAGATTGGGCCGGAAGCATTGACGATCGGAAGAGTACAAGTGGCTACGTCTTCCAGCTAGGAACCAAGGCTATATCTTGGTCATCAAAGAAACAAGCAGCAATAGCTCTGTCATCAGCAGAAGCAGAGTACGTAGCAGCAACAAGTGCAGCATGTGAAGCAATTTGGCTCAAAAGAATTCTCAATGATCTACAACAGACGTTAGAAGAACCAACAACTATCTATTGCGACAACATGTCTGCAATAGCCATGACGAAAAATCCGGTGTTTCACAGCCGCACGAAGCACATCGAGATTTGACACTATTTCATTCATGAGCTGGTCGACAAACAAGAGATCGAGCTACAATTCTGCAAGACGGGGGAGTAGCTAGCATACATTTTTACAAAGGCAATTTCAACAGAAAAATTCATGCAATTCAGAAAACAACTTGGAGTTCAAGATTTTTCCTATTAGGGGGAGTGTTAAAATAATGTAGAAAAACTAGATGTAATTTGAAGTTTGTAAAAATAGAAAAAGAGAATTAGGTAGATGAGTCTAGAATTATCTTAGTCTAAATCATATGTAAGAAAATAAAGAGGAACCTAGAAACAACAAGAAAATTGTTTAGATCGGCAAAACAACCGACATTACATAGTATAAATATGTAATGATGAAAGCTGCAAGGATGAAGAAATAATATAGTCATTTTGCCTTACATTTAATGTTTGCTGCCACTTCACCAAAACCAATTCTCCATCAACTATAAACTTTGTCTTACAATATAAATTACCAACTTTCCCCTATTACATTCCATCAATTCTCTTACTCAAAAAAAAAAATTCAAGTCACACTATTCACATGTATTTCGACATTTTCGTTGACTAGCTTTATGACTGTTAACATCAGCTCTAGTTATTTCTTTTCTTTTCCTTTTCTCTATCCATTTTTATTTTCCTTTTATTTCTTTTTTTCTCCTCTTTTTACTGTTTTCTTTTTTCTTCCATCTTCCCTTCTCTCTCGGCACCCCCCTGTTTCTCTTCCCTTCCTCTCTCTTCCATTTTCTAGAAACTTTTTATTAGCTTTTCACAAAAATTGATAAAAGTGAATAACTAGTGGCTCATATTAGTCATATAAATTATGGCTGAGGGAGTACGTTGATATGCAATTATTGACAAACGAGTCAAATTACCACATTTAATTTCAATATCAAAAGACAACTTTGTCAGAAAAGTCTCTTTGAAAATGTCTTCGTTGAAATCTATCAAACATATGTTTCTAACCCAAGCTTAATTTCAGAAGTTGCGCCAACTAATCTTGACTAGCAAAGTAAGAAAATATAAATTCTGAGAGCCCATTCTCCCTGTCCTCGACTCTTCCCATTTCATATCGAGTTCATAGTACAAGATGAAGTTGCCGTCGTTTACAATGTCATTTCTAGTCATTTCCTTATCATTTTATCTATCGACGGCTGAGTATGAAAAGTTCGTCGATACTTATTGCAACACCACCAATGGCAAATATAGCAAAAACAGCGAATTCGCCATGAACCTAAACACTCTCCTGTCCAACATATCCTCCTTCGTCAATTACTTTAACGGCTACTACCGGCTCGCAGCCAAAGGAGATTTCGCCACTTACAACGACGTCCATGTTATAACCTACTGCCGGGGAGATCAAGACGATTCGGATTGCAAGTCTTGCCTACTCGATGCTACTAAGAGGATATTGGAAGTCTGTCCAGAACAAAAGGAAGCCATCGGGTGGCACTCTGTATGCATGATTCGCTATTCCAACCGCTCCATCTCTGGCATACTACAATTGGAGCCTTCTTATTATAGGATGTCTCCATATAGTGGTCATGCAAACATCAGGTATAGCCCGCTTCAATATATACATTTTTTCTCACTTGAAATCTTGACACTATTCACAACTAGAGAACATCTTCTTAATTTTTTCTCAATATATTGGAAAGTATAAGTAAATGCGGGCGCTTATTTCGATTTCGTCTCATTAAATACTTTATTAATATTTAATCATTATAATTTTTACTAATATGTAATGAAAGATATTCGTCTCATTAAGTACTTTATTAATATTTATTTTTGTAGTCTTAGGATGTCTATGAGCTGCTGGCTTTCACACGCAATATTGGTAATATAACCTTTTACATGTTACCAAAAAAAAAAATTGGAAAGATAGAAAAAATACATAGGTTGTACTATAATTGTTCCTATATGTTTTTTTAGCAATTCAAAATATATACTCTTGACCTTAAAAAATTAGTGACTTGACCTCAAAAAATTAATACTCCGTTCTTTTTTAGATGTAACATGTTGACTTTTGACACTATTCATACAACTTACTTTGACTATTAATTGTTATTTATATATATGAAAAAAAAAACAGTTATGTGGGATCTTGTTGGATTCGTGTCGGTATACACTTTGCAAATATATAATTTTTATAGTTTTTACAAGTATATAATTAGAGAAATTATGGGTCAAACTTGCATTGTGTCTCGATAAGTGTAAAAAGTCAAATGTTACATCTATTAAAACATGGAGGAGTAAATTATAAAAAAAAAAAATACAGGATGCGGGAGTACTAGATGACGAGGAAGTCCTAACATCTAACTTCTGACCGTGAGAGTATAAATTGGACTATGACAAATTTCTTTTGCTTTTGCTAATAATTAACACAAAATTAATGGAAATGACAAAAATGTCCTTGTGGTAGTCCAATATAAACTCCCACGATTATAGATTATGAACTCTCCTAAATAACGACTAAATTTTTGGGAGCTGTGTTTATATATTATAATGGCCACTCTACATAAGTTGACCTAAAGAGGGGTGGTTCATCTATTATAAAAGCACCCTATGCTATTAAGATAAGCTGAGTAAACGTGGCAAATAAACTCTATCTATCCTTTGGAGAAAATATCCACTAGAGTTAGACATTAATTTCTAGTGGAATCAAAACTAAGCCATAATGTATCTTTAGTGGTTGGATTCCTTATTAATTAAATAAACTAGTGTTTAGGCCCGGGCGATTCCCCGGGTTTTCTCTGTACTACAATTTAGTAGTAGTTATATAAGTCATCTCATACTCATTTAAAAAAGTCATGTCATTCATTATATGGATTTTTCAAAAGTTTTCTTTTCATATATCATCATTAATTTTGATTAAATAAGCAATAATAGTATGGTGGAGTGATGGTTGAATCTATTTCTTTCATACTTGAGGTTGTGGGTTCGAATGCTCACGTTCACAATGCTTCTTTTTTTTTTTTACTATATGATCGAGAAAGGCGTGGATATAATGTTACTGAATGGGGGATGGTGACACGTGGCACATATACGTTCTTAGGAACGCTTTTTAATATATTAGACTGCTCTTCAAATGGTATCATGCATACATAATTAATTTTAATGAACATGCGAATTTATTTATTTATCTTTAAGGATGCAAGAGCTATGTTTAATAACATTAACAAATTACAACACATATATGTAATTTTGTGGAAACATGGATCACTAAAAGACGTTAGATTAGATGGTGATTCTTTGGAAATCCTTACATAAGGTCAAGGGTTCGAGCCCAGCCTTCAGCATATTTATTTTTTAAATAATGACCACTTGACTTTGTTGATTAATATACATGTGGCAAAATTCTGGTGGGAGGAGGAGGGTGTCATGTGGCGCATAGACGTTGTTAAGCACGCCTTTTAATATATTTGTATAGATGTAGCATTCTTTGAAAAATTTGGTTAAAATCTACTCCCTCTGTTTTTCTTTATCATTATCACTTTTCTGTGCGCGTCTCCCAATGCACCTCTTTGAACTTAAAAATCTTTGATTATATATTAGTAAAATTATAACGATTGAATATTAATAAAGTACTAACTGAGACGAATCAAACAAGTGCCCACATGACTAAAATTTTTCTTATAAATTGAAAAAAATTGAGAAGATTTTCTCTAAGTTTGAATTGTCTCAAGATTCCAAGTGATTACCTTATCATAAAACAAATACTCCTTCCGTCCCATAATATAAGTCATGATTCTGTTTTTACACGGGAATTAAGGCAACTGGAATTTTGTTTTACTTGGATAAATAGATTTATTTTGATTGGGAAACACTAACATTGTTCTTTTCTTTTTAACAAAAAAAAAAACTGAACATTTAATGTTGCACGGTTTAATGTGTAGAGAAGTTTAGGCTATGTTTAGTTCACCTGAAATTTTATGATCTGAACTTATCTGATCTGATCTGATCTGAACTTATCTTTTAAAATACATATTATTACTAATATTATTATTATTTTGTATTTCATTACTAGTATTACTATTACTATCATTTTATTGTTATGCACAACTTTCAATAATAATAATAATAATAATATAATAATAATATTAATAATAATTTTATAATAATAATAATATAAATAATATTATAATAATAATAACAATAACAATAACAATAATAATAATAATAATAATAATAATAATAATAATATTATTATTATTATTATTATTATTATGTTATCTATATTATTATTATTATTATTATTATTATATCATAATTAGTTTTTTTTTTAAAAAGAGCACATTAGTATATGAGCATACAATTAATAATAAAATACTAAGGACTCTTGGGTCCAATGGTATAGCTTCTTACCTCCCACATGGGAGACCAAGGTTCAAATCTTGGTGGAAGCATATATTTCAATATTGTTGTGGGTGGGGGGGGGTGGATTGGGGCTTGTTGGGTCTTTAGGTGAGTGGCCCTGTGGGAGGGCAGCCTAGAGAAAATTCATCTTACCACGAGATTCCCGAAAAGGGGCCCAAAAAAATTAAAAATAAAAGAACACTCATGTTCAATGTCCGTTAATAATAAGAATTTAGGTAATAATGAAAAGAACATATATTGATATTAAAAAAAGAACATATACTGAAAGAGCATACAAAATATATTTAAATAACACATTTTAAAAATAAAAGATAGATGTTGTTTTTATATTGATGACATGTTTGGATTTAACTAACAACATATTCTTTGTTATATCAATAAATTATTCTTTTTTATTATAAATAAACCTATAAATATATATAATCATATGATCTTGAACAAAATGGTTAAATATTCTTCTTATATCGTTGTCTTGTTCTATATAAACTTTATTTTTAAAGATAAGTGGAAATCCTTTGTAAGGAAAATTTTGAACGTGATGACAACACCATTAGGTTATCCCATGCTACTCATGTTTTATATAAACTAGTAATATATAATTTATATTATTCTACCAAAATTGTTTTAAAAAATAAACATCATATACTATTGTCACGTTCGTTACATGTACAACATCAAAAAAGAACATCACATATCAAAATTATTAATTAGAATAAATATAAAAAAGAACACTTACAAATGCCAAAAGAACATTCTTCTTCTTGAACACAAATAGCTTCAAATAGTGATATCAATAACATTTATAATAATAGCAACGACATTAATAATAATTACCAATATTAATAATTAATAAGTACAACAACGACAATAATAATCTTTTTGAACTAATGTACTACTAAATAGTAATATTAATAGTAATATTAATTGTATAAAGTAATATTAATAACAATAATAATAATAATAATAATAATAATAATAATTATTATTATTATTATTATTATTATTATTATTATTATTATTATTATTATTATTACAATAACAATAGTAGCATTAGTAATACTAATAATCATAATAATCATGATGATGATAATAATAATAATAATAAGTTTTTCAAAATAAGCATAATCGAACTTATCTCGATCGATTCGAACCGATCCGATCTCGATTCGAACCGATCGATCGATTCGATCCGATCCGATCCGATCGATCTGGTTTGATCTGATCTGATCTGGTCTGGTCTGATATGATCTAATCTGAAATAAACAAAAATAAGATGAACTAAACATAGCCTTAATGGGGTTAAAGATCCCATTTTATCATTAATAATGGTGCATTGAGAGCTGAAATTATGAGTACATTTTGGAAATTAAATTATTTTCATGAGGGTATTTTGGGGATAATTATTGATTGAAAATAGAAATAGGACTTGTATTTTGGGACACCTTATAACGAAACAAAACTTATATTATGGGACAGAGGGAGTATCAAAAGTGACACATGTTACACTTTCATTAAAAAAATTCCCACCTAAATCTTTTCCGCCAAAAGATACATCTCATTTAAGAATTTCTATTCATTTTGGCCAGCTCAACGTTCATGCTTGCATGATGCATCTCTATCAATCTATCATATTTTCAAGTCTTAAACATTGATGCTGAAAATGAGAGGAACAAACGTACAAGTTTGTTAATGTATCTTAGTATCTACCTTTGGCAGCACATACAATGAAAAGCTCGGATCGCTTCTTAATCTTTTAAAGGTGGATGCAATGGTGAATTCCCCTAGATGGTTTGCTAAAGGATCTGGACAGGTGACTCCTTTCTATACTATTTATGCGTTGGTGCAGTGTACAATAGATTTGTCACCGTTTGATTGCAAGCACTGTATAGAAACGGGAATAAACAGAAGCTCAGGACAAAAGTTTGCGATTTTTATGTCACCCGTCTGCTATGTGACATTTGATAACTATCAGTTATCTAACACTACTATTTCACCATCTATTGGTACTAACTCTACTTTGCCATGGTTGGCACCATTTCCAGGTATAATCTTATACTCATCTAGTCATATTTATTATTTGGAAAAATTTATCAAAAACAACCTTTTAAAAGTTTAATTTTGCAGAAAAAAACATTTTAAAGCATTCTTTGTAAAAACAAACCACAAACTTAATTTGTTTTGCAAGATGAAACATATCCCCATTTTCCAGTGCAGTTTTTGAGATGCATAGGGGTGGTGTTGCGGTTAATGGAAATAAGGGGATTAAAAAAAGATAGAAGGGTCATCCTATGCATCTCAAAAACCACACCGGAAAATGGGAATATGTTTCATCTTGCAAAAAAAATTAAGTTTTTGGTTTTGTAAAGAATGCTTTAAAAGGTTTTTTTTTTTCGCAAAATTGAACTTTTAAAAGGTTTTTTTCTGGCAAATTTTCCTTATTATTTATATATACTTCATGATTTAGTGTGACGTTGGTAATTTTCTTGTTTCTATTAACGTAATATATGGGTGAGGCCAAACTCCGGCGTTTATCGTATTTGCAATATCTCCTCCCATATCTCTGTCTCAACCCACCACTATCACTCCATCAGTACCACCATCACCTCCTTCCTCTTCTTGAGTACAGTTTTAACTTTATAGTGTATAGTTCTTAGGAAACAGAGGCGCGGCATGCATATTGGCGAATTTAGGTACAAAGTTTTTGCTAGCCAAAACTGTCCTCTCAAAAAATTTCACACCTATTTCACTCTTCAAGATATAAATTAGAAGATATTTATACTTGAAAATAGGCAAAAATAATGCACATAGAACGTAACTCTATCCTATAAATGATTGGGGTACTTGTTCTCTCACGTGACAATCTTTATCTGATTGGTTGGTGTTTGTTGGTATTCCTTGTTTCTTGGAAGAAAAAGAAGCAACAATTTCACTATTTCACACTGAAGCAAAATATCCTTCCATAATTGCGCCAACTTGTTAGCTCAAAATGGCCTTTCACACGGGCATTGACATTTCGCGCAAAAAGACAAAACTGACCTTGAACTTTGGTACCAACTTATACTAAAGTTCAGTAAAATTAGTACCAATACCAAAATAACTCTTACTTTGGTACCTAAGTATAAGTGAATTTTGATATCAACTTTGAGTTTTGGTACCAATTATACTTACTTTGTTATCAACTTTGAGCTTTGGTACCAGTTTTACCAAAGTAACTCTTACTTTGGCACCTCCAAATAACAAAATTTTGGCATTTTCAGCTTTGGTACCAGAGGTACCAAAGTAACTCTTACTTTTATACCTCTTGTGAGAGACCATTTTGACCTCTCACGATGAAACGCCAACCCTTCCTCTGCTTAGATAGTCTCAGAATGAGGCATCCTCGTGCAATGAATTTGTTTTGTAACAGTCAAATCAACTTTGTACCTAGTTGAGAATCGTATATGTTTCACAAGGTCTAGACACATTAAGGTGCAGTGAATTTGTGATTTGCATGCTTTTTTTTTTATGCAAGCATGGGGCAGATAAATTAAACAGTTAAAAGCGTTACAAGGCTAGTTAGGGAGATCTATCCTCCAATAATACATCCCTTAAACAGTCTGGAGGAACTGTTAACCAAATTGTCTCTAACTCCCCTGAGGTAGTAGTCCTACAAATATTAGCTAATCTATCAGCGACCGCATTTGACGTCCTTGGTTCAAACTTCACTTCCACTTCATGGTGAGCTTGCAAAAGATCCCTGCACATGTTAACCATCAGAGAGTTATCATCTTTAATGCGATTAACCCCATTAATTAAAGAAGCGACTTGTTTGGCGTTGGTGGCAATAATGCATTTCCTCCAACCCTTTGAGCGGATGAGATCCAGCTGGTGGCAATGGCAAGTATTTCCCCCGCTAGAGCAGATTTAAGACTACAAGCTTTTTGGAAGCCATAAATCCATTCTTTTGATTTGCATGCTTTAACTAAGGGAAATGTTGAGATTATATTTTGATGCACATAATATTTGGTACGGTTTCGGCTTGCTTATGTATTCATCAGACTTTATGGCTTATATATAGGACCACACATGTAAATAAACCTAGATTGTATAAAAGTTAATTATGCACAACATACAAGCTAGGTGATTATTACTTGTCTTCATTTTGAATTATGCTCTCAAGAACTACATTCAAGAATGACATTGTATCAAACATGTAGGTGAATCTAAGAGGAAGCGCATTTTTCTCTCAGTTGGTTTGCCAATATTAGCTGCCATATCAATTTTATTACTATGTGGAGTATGGACTCGTATGCGCAGGAGGAAAGTCACCGAAACATCTTCTACTTGTAAGTACACATAAATCTTAATCAAAGTAGCACATGCATAAATTGAATAATTCTAAAAGCTTTCTTTGTTCTTTATCCGATAAACCATTCAGTGGAAGGTTCTGAGATTAGAAAAATCGTTCTGGACTCCTTGCAATTTGACCTACAAACGATTCGAGCAGCAACAAACAATTTTTCAGCAAATAATAAACTTGGAGAAGGTGGATTTGGTGAAGTCTACAAGGTAATATTATATTGTTCATATTACTTTGTAGATACTAATCTTGTCCCAAAAATTGCTATACCTAGATAATCCAAAACGAAGGGAACTATGACAACTTGTTTTTTTGAAGCTAAGAGGAAATATGACAATATAAGATTTATAAAAGATGAAAAAATGTTTGATGATACTAAAGATTAATTGGCAACCCTCTTGGAAAGACCTAGAGAGAAAATAATAATAAATTTATTTTCTCCTTTTAAGCGCTCCTGGTTAACCAACCTATCTATATATATCTAAAACCAAGTCAAAAATATGTCTTGTTGTCACATGAAACATATTTTGCGTGTGTTAAGACTCGAACCTATAACATCTCATTTGAAATACAAATGCACTAACCAACTAATCTACAATCATATATTGATCTTTGTGAGAAAATAAATTATTTGAAGATAAGATAATATTTCTCTTTTTTTTCTTTCTTTTTTTTTGAAAGGACCCCATAAAGGGAGACTATATTAAATCAACACTAGCAAGCGAAACAACAAACTCCGGCACATCATTCACCCAACGCCTCTTCCCAACTTCCACAGGTTAGAAGTGATAATATTTCTCTTTTTAAAACAATTAATAACAAATGTGTATATTGATACTATGAATCTAATGCTACTATTACGTAATAGCAAGTCCTACCTTTTTTTTGAGAGGAAACAAACTCATAACATTAACTCATGGCTAAAACATCCGAAAGTACATAGGGAGCGACTTCGGCAGGGCAATGGTTTTACCAAGTTTGTTCAACACAAAGGGAATCAACCTTGCGAGATGATGGACAACAACATTCCCACCTCTCTTAACATGTGACCATAAGATATCTTCTAGCACACTATCAAAGTCAGAATAAAAAACTACAGCTTTGGAAAGACGGTTCACTAGCACTTGGCTATCAGACTCCAGAATTATGTTATCGAAATTGTGACGCCTTGCAAGTTTGATGGCAAGAAGAAGTGATTTGCTCTCTCTGCTATTTCGGAGGCCACCAAGCTCGTACCCAGCGTGTTGTCGCAAAAAGAACCTCACCTTTGTCATCTCTCGCCACTACACCCATTCCAATCCACCCCTCTGTTACCAAGGAGGCATCAGCATTAATCTTCACAACTCCCCTAGGCGGTGCGCTCCACAGATGCGGGCTACTAGGATGACGAGGAACGCTAACCGCATACACTTGCTTGGAGTAAGTGTTATGCTCCAGCACAAGACGTTTGACACGAGCTAAAATCACAGCATTAGGTGTAGTCTTACCTTCGAACACTTTGGTCTTTCGTTCCAGCCAAATACACCAAGCCAATATTGTTGCGCATTGCCTCAATTCACATCATGCTTCTTCCATTGCACTATTAGATCAAACCAGCTCTCCCCAACATCTTCCACTAGCGGTTGGCATCCACTTTCAACCCAAAGCTCACGAACACGTAGGCAAGAGACCACATCATGGGTGCTCGTCTCACTTTCAGCATCACACCACGGGCAAGGGTCTTCGGCCAGCAGGTGGCGATGTCGAAGCAGTGCACGAGTAGGAAGAGTATTCCCACACAAGCGCCATAAGAAGTGTTTGACTTTTGGAGACACATCCATACCCCAAATTTCCATCCATGCAACATGAAAGTGGTCTAAGTCCCCTCCCTTAGCAAGTCCTACCTTTCCGTACTCTTATATTAGAAAAAACTCTTAGAATTTTTTTATAACATCACTAATTAATAACACCACTACAATATTTAATTGCATCTGTTATATTCTTACACATTAACCTAAATTTCAAAAAACAAGATTGTATTAGTCTTTGTAATTAATTATATATTTATATGTATGTACTTTCTTGAAGCCGAGGGTTATATCGATCAATAATTTATATTATAATTTGCTATGTAGAAAACTTAATATGAAGTGGAAGATTACTTCAGGAGCACAATTCATTGCCTATAACTCTCTCTTTTCACTTCCCTCAAGTGTTTGATTTAACACTTCAAATTCACATTGATAAATGATTAGGAGCATCGACCGGTTCAATAACAAATTGGCATACAAAACGAAAAAAAAGAAGAGAAATGAATCACAAAAAAAAAATCAGGACTAATAACACTCGATAAACTATCGAAAAACATAGTAGAAAGACAAAGAAAGTACTATGAGTTTTATATACTCCTTATGTTTTTACTTCAATAACGAAGGGAATAGCTTTTTGATTTGCTCATTTCAATATGTTTATGGTGATTTCTTTATTAGGGGTTACTCGATAATGGACATGAAATAGCTGTTAAAAGGCTATCGAAAAACTCAGGGCAAGGTGTTGCTGAGTTTGAAACTGAAGTTGTTTTAGTGGCAAAACTTCGACACAAGAACTTGGTCAAGCTCTTGGGATATTGTGTGGCATTGGAAGAAAAAATACTTGTTTATGAGTTTCTTCCCAATTCTAGTTTTGACAGAATTTTATTCGGTAAATATTTCGACAAATTATTAATCTACATCACAAATTAAAGCTCTTCATCTGTAATCAACACCTTATTATTAGTAGTTTACATGGTGGTATTGTAGATAAATCAAAGCAAGCATATTTAGATTGGCACACAAGGTTCAAGATTATAGTTGGTGTTGCAAGAGGGCTATTGTATCTCCATGAGGACTCCCCGTTGAAGATTATTCATCGAGATCTAAAATCAAGTAATATATTACTAGATAACGATATGAATCCTAAGATATCAGATTTTGGCCTTGCAAAACTTTTTGGAGCGGATCAAACTCAAGGTGACACTAGAAGAATTGTCGGAACATAGTAAGATCTCTAGACTAACAAATTATGTCTATTACCTTTGTCATAATTTTTATTGTTGATACATCTTTTTTGTAGTTGGGTTCCAAGAGTTTTAAATTAGTCATGCAAAAATATAGAACATTAGCTCTATTTAGTTATTTTTTCAAGATATATAATCTATTAACTAGGCCCTTATTCTTATTATAAAATGCAGCGGTTACATGGCTCCAGAATATGCAATTACTGGTCATTACTCTGTAAAATCCGACGTTTATAGTTTTGGAGTCATTGTACTTGAGACCGTGAGTGGACAAATGAATAGATTTTTTGGACGAGTGCAACTTGAAGAGGCACTACTACATCGAGTAAGTTTTTGAAGAATTTATTTTTTGGAACACGAATAGAAAAGTGTAAGCTTTTGAAGTTAAAACGTGCGTAGTTCATATGCTCTGTAGATAATAATTAATTGTGATATAAAATTATCACATATCTTAAAAGATCATTAACTTTTTGGTTGTTGAATAGGCATGGAGGCTGTGGAAGGAGGGGAAAACCTTAGATCTGGTAGATACAACGTTGAGCAATAATTTTTCAAAAGAAGAAGTAACTAAATGCATCAATATTGGTCTATTATGCATTCAAGAAGATGCCGTTGTAAGGCCGAGAATGAGCACAATTATCGCTGCCCTTAATAGTCAAGCAATTAGTCTCCCTGAACCAAAGCCACCCCATTTCTTTGGTACTAATTATTTTGAAGATGATGACATAGAACGTAATTTTTCGAGTGTGTATACAGGTTGTAAAACGATAACGAATTTGTATCCTCGTGACTAACCTACGTCATTACTAATGTATTTTTCTTGTATGTGTATAGTCCTTTTATGATGCAATTAGCACAATTCTATACAACTTCCAACAATGGCTTTTAAAACTGTTGGAAGGATTGAAGACTATAAGAGGAGGTTAATTGTAGTGAAACTATGATTTCAATTTTTTTTTTTGCAGAATTATAAAAGTAAAACAAACAATATAGAGTAAAACAATAGAGTTTCTAAAGGGAAATCTTGTAAGCGGTACTGTTCTTTTGGTACAGTTTGAGTTCAGTTCAGCTACTTTCCTCAAACAGTTTCAATTAAATTCAGTTTAGTTCAACTCACTTCAATTAAGTTCAGTTCAGCCCGAACGAATAAGCCTAAATTGGAAGAATGCATAAGCATCCACATATTAATTCAGATCATATTGGCCGAATATATAAAGACTAGCATGAAAATCCTAACAACAAGAGATAATAAAAAGACCAATGCAATTTCTAATAACAATTCAAATCAATAAATCATATTCATCATATGACATATATAGATCCTTAGGACGCTAGTGCTAATGTACTGCCACATGACTATGGAAAACATAATCAATTTCGGTATAAAACTATTCATTCTTATCTTTCCTACTTTCATTTTGCACATTTGCTTAATATAAATACTAAAACAATTCTATACTAAGTAAAATAACTTTAAAAAGAAGCATCCACGCACAATTCTTGTCACCATTTTTTCTAAAAACAACTCAAATTTGATATGGCCATTAACTTCCTCGGTAGGAATCCGCTCGAAGCATGCCACCCACCGTTGGAAAGCTCTTCAAGTATATTTTTCACACCAAGTGGTCGTACTCCAATATCATGAGTAATGGTTTGTTTTCTTCACCTTATACAAAAGTTACAAATATTACAAGTTCAGATAAATTCAAATAAGTTTTGATAAGTTCAGAAAAGTTCTAACACCTTATAAAATGAACTTCAATAAATTCCAATAAGTTCAGATAAATTCAGGATAAGTTCAATTAAATCTAGATAATTATAGGAGAATTCTGGTTAAGAGAATGCAACCTAAATTGAAAGATACTAATAAAAGTGTGAACATGAGTATTTCGTTCTATGAACTCCTTCTATTCACACTTTGCTTCTTTTTAACTCATACTTGTACTCAAAGATCATTGTCGCAATCCTAATACAACATGGGTAGTTCTTTCAAATGTTCCTGACCTCAAGCTACGTTGTTCAACCTTCATGCAAGTCTTTTGAAACAGGAAACCATCAAAAGAACTCAAAACACACAAAAATAAAAGAAATATAGCGCAACTTAATAAATTGATGCAAACATGAAACAAACATATATGAACGATAATCCTTTACAAATGAACCTAATCAAATGCATCTAAAAACAATATGCAAATATGATACATCAAATTCCCCTAATCTAAATCATTGCTTGTTCCCCCAAGTAATTTAAACAACAGACGAAGGAAAACTAAGATGACCAACAACAAGGGACTATGATAAAGTTGAGCACACGAAGAATGAAGTTACTATGTGAAGGAAGCACCAAATCAATCTCGAACAAAGCCTCATAGCACCTCATTTTACACAAATACACTCTCCAAATGTATACTATAAACCATCTCCCTAAAGCTAGACTTAACCAAACTTGACATATCTTACTATAATCATGTATACTCATACTCCCATGTGTTTAAAGCATAGTAAATATATAATACTCGACATATGCAATTATTAGTAATTTATAATAGCACCTAGAATAAGGTTATATAGCCATAACTGTAAGCAGCAGAAAAACAATGAAGTTGAATGATGTATTAAGTTAAACACGTTAAGTCGTTAAGTGTATCTTTCAGAGTTAAGCAAACAAATGAGACCTGAACTATTACTTTTTTCACTGTTTGAGACCTATATATTTTTTTCACCGTTTGGGACCTAAAATGAGTTTGAGATGGAAAATGCTCACTATGGTTAATTATGGGCCCCATCAGCTGTTTATATTGGTATATTAACCCAAAAGACAAAATTTATTGTTTCCCCAAAAAGTGAAAAATGCGCCACTCAAACTTCCCGTCACTTTCACGACTCTCCCTTGTCTAATAAGGTGAACTCCATTGAAGGTCCTTTAAGCTCTTTTTTTTATATCAAAAATACCGCAAATCATCAAGGTATGCATTCACCCTCATCTAGTTTTTGTTTATCATCATGAAATTCTGTTGTTTTTGCTTGTGGGTTTTAGTTAGGGTTAGGGTTTGGTTCAAATGGGAAATTCAAAAATTAAATTGTGGCTTTTCAAATTGTGTTTCTTTGGTGTTGATGTGTTTAGATAGTATGCTTATATTTTGTGATTTTTTTTATATGTTTTTATGAATAATTGTTGAATGTAAGTTAGGGTTTGGAAAGGGTATTTCTATGCTATAACAGGGGAAGGTTTAGTTTGATTAAGAAATAGATTTTATAAAGAAATAAATTAAAATAAAAAAATAAAAGAAAATGAGGTTTCCAAAGAACTGATACAATACATGCAATACGCCTTATTGATACCATAATTTGCTTGCAAATTTATAAATACCCGTAACGTCCCCGTTGTAGGAACAAAAACTGGTAACAAAATTGACAGACTTAACTGACCACTGTGGCGTGAGAAGATCACTGCCCTAAAGTTGAATTTGCCCCGCAACAACACACGGACTCACAAAGAATCAACCTCCCGGGGATACACGGTTTTGCGCCCTTCCGGTGTTTGCCGGCGAAAAACAGATTAAGAACGTTCTTGAATACGCCTGAATATTAGAGGAAGGAAGAGAAGATAAGTGAATGTGTTTTGTGTGTTTGAGAATACCGAACACCGGTATTTATAGAGCCAAGAAACCCAGACGAAATCAGAACGTGGCTGAAATCGTGGGAAAAACGGTCACATCATGGGAAGAGTCATGGCCGAAAACAGAAGAGTGATTAAGGGAGAAAACGGCATTAAAAGAGAGATTAAAGGGAAAAACGGTAACTTAAGACTGATTAAAAAACGGTCAAAAAATGCCAACCCAAAATTATAGTTAAGTTAAGTTTATTCCCCAAGGCCCAAGGCCCAAGGCGGGCGGCGGCGGCGCGCGTGTGGTATCCACACCTCACCACATACCCACTAAAAGCCTCATTGCTACTCAACTCAAAGGGTAGAGGAAGAGTAATAGTTTATAAACCTTACTCTTCCCTCATATTCTTTCAATGTGGGACAATAGGAAAAGATGACTCTTCATATTCTTTTGAAGCAAACTTAAAGTTTATATTAAAAACTCCAACAATCCCCCACATGATTCAAAAGAACA
This sequence comes from Beta lomatogona, assembly GCA_947646795.1. Taxonomy (NCBI): domain Eukaryota; kingdom Viridiplantae; phylum Streptophyta; class Magnoliopsida; order Caryophyllales; family Amaranthaceae; genus Beta; species Beta lomatogona. The sequence continues at coordinate 249,811 of CANSNZ010000823.1, forward strand.
AAACAGAAAGAAACGGGGCTGAAAAAGATGATCTGGGCAATAGATACTAGGTTTTGAAGTATCAATGTCTTATGGACTTGAATTGACACTTAGTGCATACAAGTATGTCTTACTGTCATAAAAGGTAGATTTCTCTTTGAACCTTTCATGAGGTTAGCAAATAGCAACCCATAGATGCGCACTCAACCTTTTTCAAATCAAGAAACGTTCTCGCAATTGTAATATTAGTGCCCCACAATTAACCTGGATTCTCATGAATGCTCTAGAGAGTCTAAGCCTTTTGACTCTCATAGGGGATTGGGCGTAACCCCCACATTCACATAGGTAAGTTCATCAAGTTTGTACTGTCACAAACCACCTTAAGTAAGGCTATGAACTTATTAAGAGCTATAAGCTCAACCTTACACATATAACAGTATAATCAAACAAAATACTACATCACATTTATTACTAGGAATGGTAGTAGTATCAACAACTTGAGTTCTTTTGTGATTTCGTTTGACCCTTTGAACTTAGGAATTCCTAAGAAGGGTGTCCACCACAATTTACTCCACAATAGGCTTTAAACCCATTCCTTGTGCCGACTCCAAAGACTATTTTTCTACAAAGGCCTTTGGTAAGAGGATCAGCAATATTCCTCTCTGACTTTACATACTCGAGTGATAACACATTATTTTTAACTAAATTTCTAACTATAGCATGCCTTAAGCGAATATGCCTTCTCTTGCCGTTATAGGCTTGATTATTCGCTACTCCAATTGCTGCTTGCGAGTCACACCGCATAGAAACTGATGGAGCTGGCTTCCCCCACAATGGAATATCAGCAAGCAAACTCCTTATCCATTCAGCTTCTTGACACCGCCAATTCTAAAGCAATAAATTCAGATTCCATGGTAGATTTGGCAATACATGTTTGCTTTGATGATTTCCATGATATAGCTCCACCCAAGAAGAGTAAAAACATAACCGCTAGTAGATTGAATTTCATCATTATCGACACCCAATTGGCATCACAAAACCCATCAAGGACACAAGGTGTCCTTTGATAATGTAGACCCCAATTGATAGTGCCTTTTAGATACTTCAACAATCTAATCAAGGCAACCCAATGCTCTCGATTAGGGACCGTGAGTATACCTGCTCAATCTACTAACAGCATAAGCTATATCAGGTCTAGTATAATTCATCAAGAACATTACACTACCAATTATTTTTGCATATTGTTCTTGGGATATACTATCACCCTTATTCTTTTTCAAATGAATACTAGAATCATATGGGGTTTTTACGGGAATGCAATCAAATTGATCAAACTTCTTTAATATTTTCTCAACATAATGAGATTGATTTAAAGATATCCCATATGACGTTCTAGTAATCTTTATTCCAAGAATAACATCAGCCTCTCCTAAATCCTTCATCTCAAAACAAGAATTTAGGAAACTCTTAGTTGCATTTACTACATCTATATTGGTCCCAAAGATTAACATATCATCCACATATAGACATATGAAAACACAACCAAGCTCATCAACTTTGGAATAAACACAAGCATCGGAATCATTTACCAAAAAATCATTTGAAGTAATAGTTTGATGAAATTTATCATACCATTGTTTTGGTGCTTGTTTTAATCCATACAAAGATCTAATAAGCTTGCATACCTTGTCCTCTTGACCGGGAACCTCACATCCTTCAAGGTTGCTTCATATAGATTTCCTCATTTAACTCACCATTCAAAAATGCAGTTTTCACATCCATTTGATGCACAATCAAATCATGAATAGATGCAAGTGCAATTAACGCTCTAATGGTGGCTACCTTAGTCACAGGAGAATAAGTATCAAAAAAGTCTAAACCGTGTTTTTGGCGATGCCCTCCAACTACAAGTCTAGCCTTATATTTGTCTAAAGACCCATCAGGCTTACATTTCTTTGTAAAAATCCATCTACTACTTAGGGCCTTACAACCTCTAGGAAGGTCGACAAAATTCAAGTATTATTACTCATAATAGACTCAATTTCACTTGTTAATAGCCTCTAACCAAAAACTTGAATCTACAGATTTCATGGCCTCAGCATAGGTTCTTGGGTTCTCTTCCAATACAAGTACATTGACATCTTGCTCATCTAAACACTCTTTTTCAGCTAGAAAGGTAGTAATAAAATCAGGTCCGAAACTAGACTCAATTCTAGCTCTCTTACTCCTTCTAGGTTCTAAAGTCTCATTAGATGATGCAATGTCATGATGCAAAGTAGAAGAAGATGCAGCAGAGCAAGTATGATGATATACTAACTATCATAGGAAAAACATGCTCAAAGAATTCAACATCCCTTGACTCTCTAATAGGACCAAAACCAGAAGCATCCTTAAGAATGAGTCTATATGCAGCACTGTTAGAAGCATAACCAATAAAGATACCATCTACAGTCTTAGGTCCAATCTTACTCCTTTGAAAGTCAGGAAGACCAATCTTACCCAAACACCCCCACTTTGAGGTAACCCAAATTAGGCTTGAAGCCTTTCCACAATTCATAGGGAGTCTTATCTAACTTCTTATGGGGAACTCGATTAAGAACATAGCAAGCAGATAAAATAGCCTCACCCCACACATTATTAGGCATACCTGAACTAATAAGCATTGCATTCATCATATCCTTAAGAGTCCTATTTTTCCGCTCGGCTATTCCATTTTGCTCGAGTGTATAGGGAGCTGTAACCTCATGAATAATCCCATTAGACTCACAAAATTTCTTAAGGGAAACTCCATCATACTCCCCACCCCTATCTGATCTCACCCTCTTAATCTTAAGGTCCAATTGGTTCTCAACTTCGGCTTTATAAATTAGGAATTTCTCTTCAGCCTCATCCTTAGAACTCAATAAATAAACCTTAGTATAACGTGAAAAGTCATCAACAAATGTAATATAATACTTCTTTCCTCCCCTACTCATGGAACTCTTAAAGTCACCTAAGTCACTATGGACTAACTCTAATAAAGTAGAAGAACGGGATACATTTTTATTGAATGCTTTCTTAGGGTGCTTAGCTTCTACACATACTTCACATTTCTCAAAAGATGTATTGCTAAAGTCGGGAATAAGACTAAGTTGTTTAAGTCTTTTAATAGATGCAACATTCACATGACCTAGTCTAGAATGCCATAAAGAAACAGGACTCAGCAATATAAACGGAAGCATGAGAGTTCTTATTATCAATTACAACATCCAAAACAAAAAGTCCAAGCATTACAAAAGCCTTTACCCACAAAAACACCATTTCGGTTAATACAAGTTTATCGGATTCAAAAGCTAACTTAATTCCAACTTTGTTTAAAAGAGAACCCGAAATGAGGTTTTTGCGGATGTCGGGAACATGCAAAACGTGCAAAGCAATGGTTTTCCGGAAGTTAATTTCGGGAAAACCTTTCCTTTGCCTAGAACACTCACGGTGCTTGAGTTGCCCATGAAGACACATTCTCCTTTCGAAACATTCTTTGTAGTCCTGGAACATCTCCTTGTTGGCGCAAATGTGACGGGTTGCACCAGTATCAACGATCCATTCAGCAACATTGCTTACCAGATTGACCTCAGACACCACAGCAGCAATAATGTCGTCTTCAGCAAGGTTGGCTTGAGCTTTGTTGTCTTTTGCTTTGTTCGGAGCTTCCTTTCTTAGACGGCAATCCTTGGCAGCATGCCCATACTTACCACAAACGAAGCAGTTTCCCTTAAACTGACCTTTTCCCTTGAAGTTGTTATAATTCTGCCTTGTACCATGAAACTGATTAGGACCCTTACCTTTTGGTCCTTTACTCCGCAAATGACCTTATTTTCCACAAGATTAGCAGAGGAGGAAGAATGATCAACAGATTTCCCTTTAATTTGGATACGGTTCTGCTCCTCAATCTTAATGTGGGAAACTAATTCCTGAAGGGTAAAGTCTTTTTGCCTATGTTTTAAGGAATGAACAAAATTTTCCCAAGACGGAGGTAATTTTTCAAGTAAACAATTCGCTTGGAACATATCAGGAATAGCCATACCCTCAGCCACAATATCAGCACACAAATGTTCATACTCATGAACTTGATCTAATACAGGTTTATCATCAGACATAGAGAACTTCAACCAACGGCTACAAGCATATTTCTTAGTCCCAAAATCATCAGTACCATACTTAACATTCAAGGCATCCCAAATATCCTTAGCATTTTTGGACTTACTATAAATCATGTACGGGCGGCAGAGTCATATAATGTAGTAACATCCCACGACAAGTTTTATTATCTTTAACAAAATCCCCTCTTGGAATTATCGGGAGCGATAGAATGAGACAAACAATAATCTACTCCAATTTGACCCAAAAAGAATTCCATTTTATCAGACCACATTTTATAATTTTTACCATTAAACGGATCTAACTTAGACATGTCAGGAATAAACGAATTGGTAATAGGCACAGCAGTAACACGCACAGGTTCATCAGTTTTTTCGCCAGACATTGTTCCGTAAAATAGATAAAACAATAGAAATTCAACTTTAGAGTGTAGGAACAAAAACTGGTAACAAAATTTGACCCAAGGCCCAAGGCCCATGGCCCTGGCCCGGTCCGGGCGGGCGGCGGCGCGCGTGTGGTATCCACACCTCACCACATACCCACTAAAAGCCTCATTGCTACTCAACTCAAAGGGTAGAGGAAGAGTAATAGTTTATAAACCTTACTCTTCCCTCATATTCTTTCAATGTGGGACAATAGGAAAAGATGACTCTTCATATTCTTTTGAAGCAAACTTAAAGTTTATATTAAAAACTCCAACACCCGTCCCCGGTACGGGAAACGACACCGTGGAGAAGTACCCGTGCTTCATAGAATACAACCCATTTGCTTCTTTTGTATCCTTAATTCACTTTATTCCTATTTGTATCCTTAATACCTTATTCCTTATAAAATGAGGATCTTGATGGTTGGTTCTCATGTTGCTAGAGTTTGATTAGGATACTTTTCAAAGTTTGTATTTTGTGTACAAAACAATTTATTTAGGATTGCTGATCAAAGTTAGTACCTTCGACTGTGCAGCTGTTTGTACCTTATCATTGTGGCTATGTTTGTACCTTCAACTGTGCAGCTTGGTAGAGAACTGTTTGGATATGAGAGGAATGTTGTACGCTGTTTGAAATTTTATAATTGCTGTGATTTTTGGAGTTTTGGCAAATCAAGTTGCTCCCCTGTTTTTTTTTCTGGTTTTATAGCTGAACGTACACACTGTAATAAACTATTGAGAACGGTTCACATAATGATTTTTATTTTTAATATAACTTTCTTTTTTTAAGTGTGAATGCTCTCAGGTGGGTTGACGTTGGTTTTCGTATCCAAAGAGTACCCTATCAATTCCTATTTCCTAGTGGTGTGTCTATCCAAGAAACATAGAGCTGTCTTCTAGTGATTTGACTAAACACAATAGTCGATAGCTTTTACTCCCAAGGAAAAAGTTCAAACATAGACGGAAAGAAAAAACCATGGAGATTCAGAGTAGAAAGCGTGGTAGAGTAAGTTGGTCAGATCTTCCCACCGAAGTAGTGCAAGTTATTCTCGAGCTCCTCAGATTCAAACTCGACGACGTCCAAAATTTCCGAGAAGTTTGCAAGAATTGGCGGCGCTCAACCCAGATTTCCGCCTATTTACCCCACCATATCAAATCTTCGGTACCCACAAAACTCATCTCCTCCTCCATCTGTTTCCTCCGCCATCCTCACACCCCTCAACTCCACCCATGGATGGTCCTGGCAGTGGAACCCACCAAAGGCACCGTCCAACTATTCAACCCTTTCTCTCGAACCCCACTCCTCTCAACAAATCTTCCCGACTTAACCCAATTTCGGTCTACTCTTTTAGCGACCGAATACCATGTCGTCGCCGACGAGCAACACGACGATCTATATTCTTCTGACTCCTGCATATATGGCAAAGTGGTGGTGTTCTTGAATAGGTATGTTCCTTCCATCCGCAATTGCGATCTTTTGGCGTTATTTGATGGAGGTGGAGTTTTCAAATCATTGCCATTTAATAAGCATCAATCATTCAAACCGGCACATAAAGGAAATACTCGTACTAAAATAGTAGTAGATGATATTATAAGGTACGGGGGGGATAACTATGCCCTAGAAAGGAAAGGGAAACTTTATTCATACTGTAAGCAAGGAAGTGATGGATTTTATTTCTATGAACTTCCGGTGGTTTGTCCTTTTTCCAAGAAGATGGCGCGACGGAAGCGTTTGGTGGTAATGGTTTCGCCATCAGGCGGCGACAAACTCTTCCTGGTTCTGCCTGTAAATGGGCTTGGTAGAGGGCCAACAGGGGCAATAAATCTGCATTTTAGAGTTTACGAGCTCAAGAATATGCACAACAGACACTCATCATGGGTTTTGAAAGAGGTGACGAGTTTTGGGGATGGTGATTGGGTGATGTTTGTCACTAGAGATCATTGTTTTTTTGTTGCCGCAGCTGAATTTACTGGATGTCAACTTAGGAATTGCATTGTATTCTCAGAGGACGCCTTCCCTAAGTATACTGTATCTAAATCTGGTTGGGATTATGGAAAAGGAAGTGGAAAAACAGTTGCAGTTTTCTCATTGGATGGAAGAGTTCATTACAGTTTGCCTGTTGAATGTTATCCGGGTTTTCCTGTGATGTTGTGGTCTCCCCCACCTTGGATTTTGCAGAATGCATCATCTACATTGCAATCTCAATGCCTCTTGCTTCCTTCCTTTGGGTAAATCCCTGCAAAAATGTATACTGCTATTATTCAGTTATTACTTTATAGTTGGGATGTTGACTTTTTTAGTAAGTCTTGACCTGTGTTTTCTTTACGAAATTGGAACGGCTGAATTTGCATCTTGGTGCGGGGATGGGGGGTCCGGTTGGGAACGTACATTGATATTATTTAGAGATGGAAACTGGAAGAATGCTGTGATATAATTTGCTTGTAGATATACCATGAACATAAAAAAATTGATGGCCGCAAATACAGACTTGTTGATTATGTACTAATGATCATTATTGTGTACCCCTGTAATGGTTGTCAATCAGCATTGCCTGCTTGCCAGTTGTATGGCAGGGTGGAATTCATAATGTGTAGTAGCTATTGTGATTTCTCTCTATGATATTTTAATGGTATATGTAGTGATTTTTGGGCAAAGACATTGTTTTTCCCATCATTTAGATGGCTGTTTTGGCATATGAATGATCATACCATATGATAGAAACTGGCTAGCGAATTATTTTTGCTTATAAAATTGACAGATACTAGTTCATGCTACATTTCATTGTCACTCTCCATCCATCCTTATAAGGTCATCTATTTCATGGATTCCATTGAGTCTATGCTCAAAGAAGGGATTAGAGTCTTGATTGTGCTTTATCTGGCATGCATTTCATGTCTATAAACCTGTTGTCAACTTTCTGTTATATTCAGGGCTTGCTTTGCAAAGGCGTTATCTGATCTAATCTGGGAGCTTGTACTTTGCATTAATTGTGTGTTAGCATGGCTGGGTGATTGGTCTTCTTACTTCTTGTCCTCATAAATCAATCATGGACAAATGCCCAATGGCAATGTCAAATTGATGCACATATATATTCATATTTTGTCATTTAATTTTGCAAGGGGTTAACAGTAATGCCTGAAGGTGCGAGATAAGTTGCAAAATCTGGATTGCCTTAAGAATTTCCTGGTTCTTTTTATTGAGATAGGATTCACTTCATTGTGCAAGAATATATGATATTAATTGTTGAAAAGAAATCTTTTTCCTAATGCTAAATTATATGCCCGGGTAGTACTCGATTATGGACTTATGCAATGTTTGTTTGTGAAGTGAGCCACAGGAGGATGAAATAATACAATCTGATTCGAATGGCAAAGATGAGGCCTCTTTGCAAGAGGAGGTATTACCTGCTTCATCTGGACCTGAATGCGAGGAACTAACCACTGAGATTCCTTCTGCCAATGCAATTCCAGCAGAAATTACAAGAAATCCAGTTATGGAGCATGTCGCAGAAAAAGGTAACTAGTGGAATATTCAGATACTTATATTACATCCTTTGCCAATTCTTCTGTCTTGAAAAACACTAGTAGCTACTGAAGGTCTAAGGCATCATTGTTATGTACATGAAAATATGCATATTTTTATTGAAGAAGCTTTCCTTTTCTTTTGCTTTTGATTTGGGTTGAAGGGGGGTTTGAATTTATGCTGAAGCTTGTTTTCTACTGGTTTTTACATGTTTTCTGGTAAAAAATTGGAATTTCCACTTGTGATATTTTCTATCTTTGGGTTGTTCTTTTGTTGGGTAGTTTTTGAGACGGAGAAATTAGTGGAATTTAGCCAAGGCGGTTTTGTATCCAAGTTTTTGGAGCAAACAGCTGAGATACCCTCCTAAACCGGAGCTCGAGGGAAAATTACAATAAAAGCCACCATGAATGAAATAGAGCATCAAGTTAGGGAAGGTAGACATATAGTTCGTAGTATATTGTCATGAAAATTATCCACTTGAAGTTTAAACCTCTCTGCCTGTTCTTGTGCAGAATCTGATCCAGAGACTTTAAGGAAGGAAGCCATAACTCACTCCGTGTCTAGGGCATATATAACCTCTATAACTCAGGTACTAAACTAAATTGCACTTTTTGTCCAGGCCTTTTTAGTGTCTTCTCAATTAAGGCACCTAGTTCAATACATGACCTTTGATCTGTTCTTTAACATGTGCCAGAGCAACAAAAGTGAAAATTTGACAGTCAAATTTGAAGGATTTGATATAAAGTGTGATTTACTCGGAACATTGGAAAACATATGGTCCAGGCATGGAAATATAGTGGAAAATAGCATCATTCGTAATGGTGACATAATTTCCAGGGCATTGGAGTCATTGGCAACTGCAATGCTCATTCTCAAGGATAATTCAGCCCGATCATTGAGCGATTGCCAAGCAGATTATCTGAGTTGCACATTATCCGACTTAAGATGTATCCATTTCAAAGTGGACTGGTTTGTTCCTTGTGTTGAAAAGGCTCTAAGGCTACACAAAAGTAAGCCATTGTTGGATTCTCTTAACATGCTTCGTCAATGTAAGGTGCAAGCTGCAGAACAAAGATTGAAGCTCCTTGGAGAATTAGCTGAACTTGATACAATGGAGAAAGAACTGGAAGAAAATATGGCCAACACGTCAAAGATGCTTCATTTTTCTGAAGATATGGATTTGGACCAGCTTTTGGGAGGGGAGTTGCCATGAATTAGATGGTATTGATCCTGCATCTTCAACCGTTTGGTTATCTGAAATACTGTAGTTTTTGGATTATGGCAACTGTTTTTTTATGCTAAGTGCTCGCTATGTAATAGGTAACATATATTAATCTTGAGCTTTATTCTGCAAAATTACAATTCAATGAACAAGCTCATGATTCCAGTGCAAGGCGCCTTCCTCTTTATTACTAGCAAATTTTGGAAAGAACACTTCCTACGTCATTACTAATGTATTTTCTTGTATGTGTATAGTCCTTTATGATGTAATTAGCACAATTCTATTAATGCTTTTTTTTTCTTACCTTATAAAAAAATTTAGCACAATTCTATACACCTTACAATGGCTTTTAAAATTGTTGAAAGGATTGAAGTCTAGGAGGTTAATTGTAATGAAACTATGATTTCTATTTTCTGTAGAATTATAAAAGTAAAACAATCTACAGTAAAACAATTGAGTTTCTAACAATAAATCTTCGTAAGCGGTATTGTGCTTTTGGGCATAGTTAAGTTCAGTTCAGCTCACTTCAGTTCAATGTTTATCTCTCACAGGTTTAGTTTAATTTAACCAAACGAATAAAGCCTAAATTGGAAGACTGCATAAGCATACACATATCAATTTAGATCATATTGGTTGACTATTAGCATGAAAATCCTAACAACAAGAGATAATAAAAAGGCCAATGCAATTCCCAATAACAATTCAAATCATATTCATAGGACTGAGGACATATATAGATTCCCACAACGCTAGTGCTAATATACTCCCACATGATCACTATGGAAAACATAATCAATTCAAATAAAAAGAGATAATTAAAGAAATTACCAAAATTTATGAAAGATGAATGAATATCAATGGAGAATAGAAGTGTTTAGGGATAAAGTGAGACTGTGAGAGTACTTTAAGTACTTAAAAAATAAGAAAATATCGTGAAGGGAGTGAATGAGGAGAGAGAATACAAAAGTCCCTTAAAGAGAATAAGTGGTTTTCTTAAAATAAAATACTAAAATAATTCTATACTAAGTAAAATAACTAAAAAAAATAAAAATAATTAAAAGCCTTCCATATATTATAAAATTAAGGGCTCATGATTAGTGGGAAAGGAAAAGATATGGGCAGGATATTCGGGGGAAAAATTGGGGGGATTTTTTGGGAAAGAAAATACAAGCCTTTGATTTCTTAATCAACGACCGATATTTAACGAACTCTACCGTGTAGAGTTATTTTGAAACTCTAGAGGATCTCAACACTCAAATTTGATATGGGCACAACTTCCACGGTAGGAATCTTCTCGGAGCATGCCACTCACTGTTGGAAAGCTCTTCAAGTAAATTTTCCAAAGCGGTCCTACTCCAATATGATGAGTAATGGTTCATTCTCTTCACCTCATAAACAAAGTTACAAGTCTTATAAGCTCGGATAAATTCAAATAATTAAGTTTTGATAAGTTCAGAAAAGTTTTAACACCTTATAAAATGAACTTCAGTAAATTTGAATAAGTTTAGATAGATTCTGGATAAGTTCAGATACATACAAGAGAATTATGGTTAAGAGAACACACCCTAAATCAGAGGATACTAGTAGAAGAGTGAGCATGAGTGTTTCTTTGCACTCCTTCGATTAACACTTTGCTTCTTTTTAACTCGTACTCGTACTCGTACTCAAAGATCATTGTCGCGATCCTAATACAACGTGTGTTCCTTCCAATGTTCCTAATCCTCAAGCTACGCTATTCACCTTCATGCAAGTCCTTTGGAACTGAAAACCATCAAAAGCACTGAAAACACACACAAAAATAGTTGTATAGTGCAACTTAATAAATTGATGCAAATATGAAAATATGAACACTAATGCTCTAAAATACAACCTAAATGCACCTAAAAACTATGCAAATATGTTACATCAAACCCCCCCAATCTAAATCATTGTCTCTCCGAAGCAATTTAGACAACAAACAAAGGAAAAATAAGATGACCAACAACAATGGACTATAATAAGGCTGAGCACACCAGGGATATAGTTACAACATGAACGAAGCACCAAATCAATCTCATACAAAGCCACATAGCACATCATGTAACACAATAGAGTCTCCAAATGTATACTATAAACGATCTCCCTGAAGCTAGACTTAACCAAACTTGATATACATTAGTACCTCACTATAGTCATGTAGACTCGTATACACATGTGTATAAGGCATAGTATATATATAACACTCAACTTATGCAATATTAGTATTATGTCATAGCGCCTAGAATAAGGTTTTATATAGCCGTGAATCGTGATTGTAAGCAGCAGAAAACAATGAAGTTGAATGATGTATTTAGTTAAACACTTTCAGTGCATTTTTCTTCCCTTTAGTGTGATTCTCTATCAATTCCTAGTGGTGCATCTATATGGAAACATCGAGTCGTATAGCTGGAATAGCTGACTGATTACTTGATTAATTTTATCCTAATACAGCGTCAAATCATTTGGGGTTGTTCTAGACCTTTTTTTTGGTTGGGTTTTGCATGAAGGATGATAAATCACTAACAGATAGTAGGTTCACTATCCACTGTCGAGGGCATTTTGGTAATTTCTCCGAGGGAAAAAGTGAAAAGGTGAAATCTTATAAACCCATGTTTGTGTATATAAAAAAAAAAAAAAAAAACACGTGTTATTGATAAACCAACCCATGTCTATATATTTGAGACATTTGTTACTTACAAAACAACCCTTGTTGGTGTGAATTAAATGTAACTTTTTGTCAAAAATTAAGATTGATTTCTGACAAAAAGTAAAAGTTGTTTCGATTTGCGTGCTTTTGCCAGCTTTTCCCCAAAAAAAGTACAACTTGATATTTATAAAAACCCATGTTTATATGTTTAAAACACTTGTCATTAATAAATCAACCCATGTTTATGTGTTTGAGACACTTGTTACATACAAAACAACCCTTGTTGATGTGAATTAAATGTAACTTTTTGTCGAAATTACACTTTTGCCATGGATAGTGGACAATGAACCCACTATCCGTTAGTGACTTATTATACCTCGGTTTTGCATCGAGTTTGAGAGGTCTGGTGATAGGAGAGACGCAAAGAGTCGGGATAAAACTTGGTTGACTCAATGGGTAAATTACCCATTACTAATAAAATTTAATATAAAGTGAAATCCAACTCATCATTAACAATTTTATTTAAATGACCTATTAAAAGTCAGGTAATCTACCCAACTACCCAACTACCCAACTAGTTGATGTAGTTATGTCTAAAGTCAAAGAGACATAAGAGTGAACAACTCACAACGAGTTCAAAGTTCAAACATAGAGGGAAAGAAAAAAAAAAAACATGGAGATTCAGAGTGTTAGAAAGCGCAGCAAAATAAGTTGGTCGGATCTTCCCACCGAAGTAGTCCAACTGATTCTGGAACTCCTCAGTTTCAAAGTAACCGACGTGAAAAATTTCCGATCAGTTTGTAAGCATTGGCGGCACTCAACCGAGATTTCTGCATATTTACCCCACCATATCAAATCTTCAATACCCACAAAACTTATCTCTTCCTCCATCTCTCTCCTTCGGCATCCCAACACCTCTCAATTCCTGCCATGGATGGTCCTTACAGTAGAGTCCACCAAAGACACTGTCCAATTATTCAACCCATTCTCTCGAACCCCACTCTTCTCAGCATTTCTTCCTGATTTAACCAAATTTCAGTCAACTCTTTTAGCGACTGAATACCATGTAGTCGCTGACGAGCAACGCGAGGATTTATTTTCTTCTGACTCCTTCATCTGTGGTAAAGTTGTGATGTTCTTAAATTCATGTGTTCCTTCAATACACAATTGTGAACTTTTGGCGTTATCAGATGGGGGTAGAGTATTCGGATCATTGCCGTTTCATAAGTATCAATTTTTCCAAGAGGCAGATTGCGGACACATAGATGATATGATAAGGTACAGGGGGAAGAATTATGCTTTAGATAAGAAAGGGAAACTTTATTCATATTGTGATCAAGGGTTTTGTGGATATTGCTTCTATAACCCTGTGGTGGTTTGTCCTCTTATCGATGGGACGGCACGACGAAAGCGTTTTGTAGTAATGGTTTCGCCATCAGGCGGTGACAAACTCTGTCTGGTTGTGCCTGTAAATGGGCTTGATGAAGGGCCAACAGAGGCAATCAATCTGCATTTTAGAGTTTACGAGCTCAAGTATGTGCGTAGGAGAAAGTTAATTAGACAATCTTCATGGGTTTGGGAAGAGGTGACAAGTTTCGGGGATGATGATCAGGTGATGTTTGTCACTAGAGACTACTGCTTTTTTGTTGCCGCAGCTGAATTTACTGGGTGCCAACTTAGGAATTGCATTGTGTTTTCAGAGGACGCGTTCCCTGAGTATAATGTATCTAAATCTGGTTGGGATTGTAGACAACAAAGCGAAAATAAGGTTGCAGTTTTCTGTTTGGATGGAAGAGTTCGTTACAGTTTGCCTGTTGAACATTATCCGGGTTTAACTGTGATGTTGTGTTCTCCCCCGCCTTGGTTTTTGCAGAATGCATCATCTACATTGCAATCTCAATGCCTTTTGCTTCCTTCCTTTGGGTAAACCGTTGCAAAATTTATACTGCTATACTTAATAGTTGGGATGTTGTCTTATTTAGCAAATCTTGACCTGTTTTCTTTACAAGTTTGGAACGGTTGAATTTGCATCTTGGGGAAGTGCAGGGATGGGTGGTTGGAAATGTATATTTAATGAGATGAGGGATGTTATCTAGAGATGGAAACTGGGATAAAGGGAATCTGTGAGGATATTAATCCTATATAGTTTGCCTGTAGATATACCAAGAACATTAAAATAGGAACCCGTTTATGAATTTCAGGCCAAAAAACCCTAATTTTTTTTTTCAGAAATTGAAGGAAAATGTCTGCGAAATCATCTTCAAGCATTAAAATTCCTATCAAATGTAGTTGTGGTGTCCCAATTGCAAAAAGTCAATGCCGGAATATGGTAATTTTGGCCTGAAATTCATAAACTGGTTCCTATTAACAATCGGAAGTATTTTAATAGGTCTTTTTAGACGAAAAAAAAAATTTATTAGGTCCTTCCCTACAAAACTTGTATTTTATTAGGTACTTTCTGACAAAAAACCCTTATATTAATTGATGGTTATGACTTGTTGATTATGTACTACTGATCATTATTTTGTGCCGCTTGCTTGCCAGTTGTAAGGCGGCGTGGACTTCATAATGTGTAGTGGCTATTGTGATTTCTTTCTAAGATAGTTTTAATGGAATATGTAGTGATTTTTGGGCAAAGACATTTTTTCTCCCTTTATTTAGATGGCTGTTTTGGCATATGAATGATCATATCATATGGTAGGAACTACCTAGCAAATTGTTTTTGCTTATAAACAGACAACATTTTTTTGTCACTCTCTGTCTATCCTTATTATGCCATCTATTTCGTGGATTCTGTTGAGTCTATGCTCAAAGAAGGGATTAGAGTCTAATTGTGCTAGTATCGTATTTGGCATGCATTTGATGTCTATGAACCTGTTGTCAACTTTTTGTTGAACTCAGGGCTTGTTTTGCAAGGGCCCTACTGATTTATTTTGCGAGCTTGTACTTTGTTTTAGTTGCGTGTTAGCAGGGGTGGTTGATTGTTTTTTTTAACTTCTTATCCTCATAAATCAATCATGAACAAATGCACAATGGCAATGTCAAATTGATGCACATATCATCTAATTTTGCAAGGAGTTAATAGTAATGGATGAAGGTGTGAGATGAGCTGTAAAATGTGAATTCCCTTATAATTTACTGGTTCTTTTTATTGAGACAGGACAGGGACTCATTCATTTTGCCAGAATATATGATGTCAATTGTTGAAATTCACTTCTTTTCCTAATGCTCAATTATATGCCTGGGTAGTACTCAATTCTGGACTTGTGCAATGTTTGTTTGTGAAGTGACCCACAGGAGGAAGAAATGATACAATCTGACTCCAATGACGCAGATAGGGCGTCTTTGCAAGAGGAGGTATTGCCTGCCTCATCCAAGGAACTAACCACTCAGATTCCTTCTACCAATGCTGCTCAAGGAGAAACTACAAGAAATCCACCTCTCGTGAGAGTTACAGAGCATGTCGCAGAAAAAGGTAACCATTGGAATATACATATACAGATATACTTATATTACATCCTTCCCCAATTCTTCTGTCTTGAAAAACACAAGTCTACTGAAGGGAAAAGGCATAATTGTCGTGGACATGAAGAGGTTATTACTTTCTACTATGGGATATATTTGCTGAAGTAAGCTTCCCTTTTCTTTTGCTTTTGATTTTTGTTGGGGGTTGAATTATGCTGAAACTTGTTTTCTACTGGTTCACATTTTTTCTGGTAAAATATTGTATTTTTCACTTATGACTTTCTATCTTGGGTTGTTCTTTTGCTGGATGTAGAGACGGAGAACTTCGTTGAATTCAGCCAAGACGGTTTTGTACCCGAGATTTTGGATCAAGCTGCTGAGACACCCTCCTCACTTGACGCTCGAGGGGAAATTACGATAAGTCCCACCATGGATGAAGTAGAGCTTCAAGATAGGGAAGGTAAACATTTAATTTGTAGTATAGACCCATGAAAAAGTTTCTACTTGAAGTTTAAACCTCTGTGCCTGTTCTTGTGGACCAGAATCTGATTCGCAGACTTTAAGAAAGGAAACCATCACTCACTCTGTGTCTAAGGCATATATAACCTCTACAACTCAGGTATTAAACTAAATTGATTCGTGCTCACTATGAGGCACCTACTTCAATACATGACTTTGATCTGTTCTTTAACATGTGCCAGAGTAACAAAAGTGAAAATTTGACAGTCAAGTTCGAAGGATTTGATATAAAGAGTGATTTACTCCGAACATTGGAAAATATATGGTCCAAACATGGAAATATAGTGGAAAATAGCATTATTCGTAATGGTGACATAATTGCCAGGGCCTTGGAGTCATTGGCAACTGCGGTACTCATTCTCAAGGATAAATCTGCCCGATCATTGAGCGATTGCCTAGCTGATTATCTGAGTTGCACATTATCCGACTTGAGATGTATCCATTTCAAAGTGGACTGGTTTGTTCCTTATGTTGAAAAGGCTCTAAGGCTAAACAAAAGTAAGCCATTGTTGGATTCTCTTAACATGCTCCGCCAATGCAAGGCGCAAGCTGCAGAACAAAGATTGAAGCTCCTTGGGGAATTAGCCGAGCTTGATATGATGGAGAAAGAACTGGAAGAAAATATGGCCAACACGTCAAAGATGCTTCATTTTTCTGGAGATGTGGATTTGGACCAGCTTTTGGGAGGGGAATTGCCTTGAATTTGATGGTAATTTGATCCTGCATCTTCAACCTTTTGTTTATCTGAAATATTATAGTTTTTGGATTATGGCAAGAGCCCTTGTTTAGGTGCTCTTTGACATGTATGCCATGTAATAGGTGATGATAATGTAACATATAGTAATCGTGAGCTGTGTTTTACAAAATTACAATTCAATGAACAAGCTCATGATTCGAAGGCAAAGCACCTTCCTCTTTTTTACTAGCAAATTCTGGAAAGAACATGTCCTTAATCTGGAAGAATTACAAAAACCAGTTCTTATATTTGGCATATTTAACACTGCAGACCATAGTTAACAATACACGTAAAATTAGTAATCTACATACCTGTGAAAATTCATCTACCATAATTGTAAGTCTGAAACCAACAATAGGTGTTTCTGAATTTACTAGCAGCGCATTTAATTAACTAGTCAAAACAGTGCTCCCAGTCCCATCCCCAGTCTCCCATACAACTTGGATAAGCGTATAATATCCTCCAAAGAGACTAATGCATTCATTTGCAATGACAAAAAGACAGTACAGATTTCACAGGTTGCATCGCATGAAACACCGTGCTTTGTTTCCCAAAATACCAAACGAGTGCCAAAATCTGCAAAACAAGTCGCGAACACCCATCAAAGCAGTCCATCTCCGAGACAATCATCAAGATCAATTAGCTCTGGGAAAGGAATCCGAGCAGACAAACAAGCCATACTATATTCTAGTTCTTGCCTCACATTAGCGATACGAGCTAGAAACTCCTTTTCCTCTTTGTCAACTTGAGCTCTTTTCTTGTCTAAAAGCATAATGGATTCTATCATGGGCTTGCTTTTTTGGAGTTTCAATGCCTTCTCAACAGTCGGAACTAGCCAGTCAACTTTCAAGCCTACGCGTTGAAGGTCAGACAAAATCGATTTCATGTCTGCAGCTCGGGAATCAGTTAAAGTTTTTCCTGTAGTATTTTGTAGAGTAATCATGAGCTTTGCCACTGACTCCAAGGCGCAAGCTCTCATGTCCGTGCTACAAATAGTATCTTCACCGATTAAGCTACCATGTTTAGCCCAGATAGTCTGTAAGGTTGGCAAAAGCTCGGATTTGATCTCTATCCCTTCAAACTTTAAGGTTGATGAACAGGTTTTACAGCCCTGCATATATATTGAAGACAAGCACTAAATCATGCAGTAATAATCGTATGTGCTAAAAGTCTGAAACTAACAAGCACGCATCCTTACTGGCATTGTTGAAGGAGTCACAGGAGTGGAACTTGCATTACAGACTTTCTCTCCTGAGGAATGTAGACCTACATATGAAAAAAAAATCAAATTATCTCATCCAAGTATTTAGAAAGGGTCATCAAGCTATTTCTTATTTGATATGATCAACACAAGAGCAATGATGAAACTCTCCCAGAATCAGATTTTTTTAACCAGTCCAGTCTCAAGGAAATATTTTCTTTTGGTATATGTAAGCTCAGTTCTTCTCAACTTGTGAAAATATGTTTTTGCAAAGTTCCGCGAAAGTAAGTGAAGTTGACCAAAATATAAGTTTAAGTTCAGCAAAATAACGATTTAGCAAAACATAAGCTAAGTTCAACAAAAATTAAGTTGAGTTAAGCAAATATAATCAAGTATAGCAAAAGTAGTTGAGATGAATAGAGCTATAGGTGTATAAAAGAACCAGGGGCTGGACTTTGTAAACAAAACCCTCTAATCCCTGGGATCAACTAGGTTTCCCTCATCAATGTGTTTTTCCAAGAGAATGAAAATCATATATAGGGAATTAATTTACCTAAACGTCCTGCATCCTTCTGACTGTTAACCTTACAAGCCCCTACTTCGTGTTGTTTATATTCGATTGCCAATGGAGGGCCAGAATTATTCTTCACTGCTGGCGGAGCAACAGGTTCTGAAGCAGCAGCAGCAGCTACTAGCATGTCAAAAAAGTTTGCTTCGAAATCACATGGTTGATCATTTGGCGAATTTGTTTGTGCCTCTTCTTCATCATCCTTCTCACAATCGTTTGTTCCATTGTTGTCACTCACTTTGGAAGACTTTTGACTCGACGATTCTAGTAGCATCTCTTCATCTTTGTCCCCTGCAGAAGAGCTTTCACTTGATGAACCAGTGAGCACCCCCTGTCCTTGATCTTCATGATCTGATGAAAGAAGTATAATGCTGCTGGAATTCCCTTCATTAGGAGCTTGTTTGCTGGAACATCCTAATTCTGTCTCCTCATCATCGTTGCATTCGCTTCATAAATCAAAAAAAAAAAATTGTAGCAATCACTTCCTCCCAAAGCTGATCAAAACAAACAATCAGCAGGTCTCATTTTTCTTTCTTATGCATCAAGTGTAACATCTAAACTCGACTTTAGCAAAGTTCAACTACAGAGTAGCAACGAATTCAAAGAAAAAAATGTGAATGCAATAGAATGGAAAGAAAATATTATTTCATCATAACTGTCCCAAGAGAAAGATTTAATCAGTTAGCTAGTTTTTATGTCAGTTTAAAATCCAAACTGATATACACTTCTACTGTCACTTAAGAATCCATTCACATAGGTCATAGAATGACCACACAAAGTTTAGTTATATTTCTATTATTATGAATCCTGAATTGGTTTGTATGTAATTATGTAAACAAGAAAATCAATCCCTCCAACTCAATTCACTAGATTCTCCTTGCTTTGTTTTACCCATGTCAATTAACTAACTTGCATATGACAACATGATCACTTCGGATGTTCTTAAATGTACTTTTCTTGCTTGATTTACTAACAATATGCTCTCAAACTACATCAAACATATGTTCTTTTAATTACAATTGTATGTTTATCACATTATCATTTTCTTTTTATTGGAGTACCTGCATATTCATGACAATTGCATGTCTTTTTCGTATAATAATTCAGCACCAAGCCACCAATACCAGTATACTTAGATCAAGTAATAAAAATCTAGTAAGAAAACAAGACGAACTTCAAAGCATAGATGCATACCGTTTGGGGGAAAACCATTTTGGAGGCGGCCAAATCCATTTCGAAAATTCAGGATATGCAGAAGATAACAATCTAAAGTTATCCCCTATGCCTAGTCGATACACTCCAACTTCCACATCCGCATCACCAAACAACGCAAACAATCTTCCATCACGGCTATCAAACCCTCTACGTCGAGTAAAACAGTTGGCAGCAAACATAATGCAGTTCCCCTTACACCCGGGAAAATCCTTAGCTCTTGCAAAGAAGCAGTGATCAACACCTACAAATAGCAATCTCTCACTTTCCAGATGCTCTATTACATCCCATCTTTTGCAATGTGCATTGAACTTGTACACCATGAATCTCACTTTCACCCACTCACCCACTCGTACGACAAAGTAAAGCTCTCCTGACACCGAGTCCACCACCAACCGCTTCCGCCTTTGGTTGGATTCAACCCTCCAGCAAATCGGTTTGGACACCAATACACTTGCTGCTTCCATTGCCTCAACGTCCAGCACAAAGAGCCTCCCTTTTCTGTCTACTGCACAAAGCATGTCCTTGAAGTGTACTACATCATCCAAATAAAAAAACCAAGATACGCCCCTTTGGCGCAGTTTTAACTTCTCCCAACAATACCCCTCCTCATCATCCTGCTCCTCGCTGTTAGCTTGGCTTTTTGGTATTTTTACAGTGAGCTTTCCTAAAAGGCCCTGAGAGTACAACACCATGATTTCTACAGAAGAAGAAGTTGATAAGCAGAGTAAAACTTTGTGAACACAATCTGAGTACTTGAAATTATACCCATGAGCAAGCCCAGAAACTCGAAACCGAGTGAAGTCGAAAGCAAGGGGGAAATTGTTGACCCGTTTTTCTGTGAAAGGATGACAAAGTCGGATTTTTCCGGGGTTCGATTCTTGCGCCATGATCATCCATGGGTTAAAAGAAACAGGAGAAAGTTGAGAAGGGGTGATCAGATAAATGGAGCTAACTTGAAGAATTAGGGGTCGTTTGGTTCAAGATATGGAATGGAAAGGGAATGGATACAAATATAGGAGGGGAATGGTAACAAAAATGGTTACTTTTATTGAGTGTTTGGTTCAAGCCCAGAAATGGAATTCAAGTAATGAATTTTGTTACTTGAGGGGGATGGGGAGGTAACAAATTGGGGGAATCCATTACCATCAAGTAATGGTAAGGGATTGATGAGGGGTTGAACCAAACAAGAAGAAAGGGAATCGATAATTGATTCCGTTTCTTGAAGCCCAAAAATAGTGAACCAAACGACCTCTTTAAGGGGGCGTTTGGTATAATCAATGTAAACGGAATGGAAAGGATTTGGATAAGGAGGGGAAATGGAAATAATAACTGTTACCTTTACTAATTGTTTGGTATCCTAGTGGAATGGAAACAATTGAGAGGTTTATGATTGAGGAAGGAAACTTAATTTGTTTCCACTAGTTTGATAAGGGTAACAAATGGAGGGATTATGTTTCCCTCCGGAAACGGTATTTGTTACTTAACACTCATACCAAACAATTAGAAATGGAAACACTTATCTGAATCCGTTTCCTACTTCAATTTTTTCCATACCAAACACCCTCTAAGGGAGGGTGGAATTGTGAAATGGAAGAGTAATAGAATTGGAGGAAATGGGAATGGGAAGAGGCAGGTTAAGGAAAAGAATGTTTACAGGGATAGGAAGAGAGTGTTTCCTCTAGTTGCTGCAAATATGCTTGAATTTGAGGATTTGTTTTCGAGTTTCGAGGTGAGTAGATATTTTGTGGATGATTTCTCCGGGAAGATTGGACCACGAGACATGCCGCCGGCGTGAATTGACCATTTTCTAGCTTCTTCTTCTCTATCTCAATCTCAATATGTGTGTGTTAACTTGTTGCAGAGAATAAGGTTTGCAGTTCTTGAAGCTTTTGAGATGTTTAGGGGAGAGAGAGCGTGAAGGACGATGGAGGGTTTGAGAGTGTTTGGAGAGTTTGATGAGAGGGAAAACTTGGGAATACCGAATACGTGCGACAAAATTGGAAGACCCAGAAGAGTAGATTTATGTTTTGTTTTTTTTTTTTTTAAACTAAACTGTCACACAAGGACTCAAGTTCGCTGTTCATTGGAGAAAAAAGAATGTTCATCGGCTTCGCGCCCTTTTTATGGTATGTTGACTTGCGTTTTGACCAATGTGCACCATTCTCATTATAGATCCGTCATTTATTAGGGGTGAAAGTTATTCGGATAAAAACCAAAATTCAATCCAATCCCAATCGAATTAGTAATTTGGATTGGATTTTTTTATAAAATCGAATTTTAGGATTGGATTGAATTGAGGGTGATTGGATCCAAAAATCCAAAATAACAGAATAGTAAACAGGTCCAATATTTTTAATTTATGATTGGGCTTAAATGATTCTTTTAATAAATAAATAAATAACCCAAATGGTCCGCCAGCCCCCCTCTTCCCCTAAAAGTTAAAACCCTAATATACTGTTGCAAAGTTGAATCTCCGATATAGTTGAACATGTCTGTTATGCCGTTGTTGAACTTTCTGTTGTACTGAATTATGAGTTTGTAATGAATTATTAGTTGTTATTAATTTATTAATGAATTTTTATGGGATTGTATAAATTACTTATATTATCATACATTTTATTTTGATACTCGCACCAAATTTATGTCATCGAAATTTTTTTTTAAAAAATTGGATAATTCGGATCGGATCCAATCTAGTGTCAGAAAATTCGAATTGGATTGATTTGGACTCAAACTCTAATTGGTTTGGATTTGGATTGGAAAATTATAATCCAAATTTTGTTCGGATAGGATGGATTAAGCCTAAATTCAATCCGACCACCGACCTTTCACCCCTATCATCCGGCCATGTATACCATCTACCAACGGAGTGAAAAAGGTGAAATGAAATAAATGATGGTAATTATGATAAGAAGAAAGTCTTGGCCTTTTTAGATGTTGATTAGACTGTTAGGTTATGCGAAAAATTATTAGTTAGTGTTGAATATTTCCATTTTTCACTTCTTATATCCAGCCTATCATTCTCGAAATAGATTGAGTTACGCTAAAAAATACTCAGTGCAACTACCCATTATATATCCCCTAAGTTAAAGTTAATGTCAAATAAACTTGTAAGCTACCCAAAGTCTCCGAGTGCTTCCAAAAGCACCTAGTATTAGGTGTTCCTTCTTATATTTTTTTACACATTTTATAATTGAGTAAAATATGTGAGAAATGTGCAAAAAAAAAATGCTTCCTAGAGCACCTAATAATTTCCAACACCCTAGTGGTAGAGGACTTGGTATTTTTTTCCACACTACCCAAGTTTATATAGGTTATATTAGAGGTGAAAGTTATTCGGATAAAATCCGAAATCCAATCCAATCCAATCTGATTAAGTAATTCGAACGGATCGGATTCGAACTGTGTTCGGATTTGATTCAAATTGAGATTTTTTGACAAATCGGATTTTCGGATCGGATTGGATTGAGGGTAATTGGATCCAAAAATCCAATATAACCGAATTGTAATATGCCCTGTATTATGTAACTGGATTGGGCTTAAGTGCTTAACTGAATTTTTTATTTTTTATAAAAAAGCCTAGTCCGTAGCCCAGTAGGCGTAGCACCTCAACCCTTCCCCTAAAACCCTAACAACACTTGATTCCTCATTTCCTAAATCTACTAGGCTGCTGTTGTGCTTAATTTATTTCATCGAAAAATTAGAGTTCTAAAAAATCGGATTTTCGGATCGGATCCAATCTAAAGTATGAAAATTCGGATTGGATTGGATCGAATTCAAACTCTAATTGGTTAGGATTCGGATTGGAAAATTGAAATCCAAATTCTATTCAGATTGGATTGGATTAGGCCCTAATCCAAACCGCACACCGAACTTTCACCCCTAGGTTATATAAGCCCTATATACAGAGTGTATGAGATCATCCTCCCTCAAATCTTTGGATGAGGCTCTAATCAACAAGAAAAGGATTTGAATTCAAAATCCAATTAGGGGGAAGAAGTCTTACCTTAAAAAAATCAATTTAATTCATACAGAGCCACAACAAATCTCAAAGGTTTGTAGGAAAGATGAGAAAGCAGCCACACTCGATATTGTGACTGTACTTTCAGACATGCACCATTTTGGCAGCTTTGGACAGGTTGCTTCTCTTCATTATTTTCTTTCTCAAGCTCCCTTAACAAGCAGACAACAAATCTTTACATCCAGAATCAATTCACAACAAGCCATAGTTTTGATATGCTTAAGATTTTCTTCGATTTTAGAAGCAAGTATAATTCTATCACCCAATCAGTCAAAATCAAACCATCAACTACAAGGGAAGATATACAAAACATCAACTCACAGTAGCATCAGCAACGATACTAACGAAAGATTGATTCTAAATCCTTTACTTCACCATAACTGTTCCGGTGTCGAAACGGTTGGCGGTCTTGAAAGAAGTCCGCCAAAGATTGGAGTTAGCGTCCGCTAGTGAATAGCTGCACAACAGGCAAACGTGAAATACCCTCGGGGGGGATGCGAGGAAACCCCCTCCGACGCTCAAGTCAGTACGTGTCCAAATAAGATTTAGAGAAAGAAAGTAGAGAGAGAGATATATAAGAATTGTGAGTGTGAGAGAATGTACTTGCAGAATAGTACTAGTGGGGTATTTATAGAAGTACTATTCATCTGACAGGGTGTGTAATCCTTTGACACGTGTATGGCTGTGGTGCACTTGACATATGGAAAGATTCCCTTATTTTGTCTTGTTAGGCGACCGCCAACGTTGTCGGTCCACGTTGATAAGCTGACTTACTAGAGCTGTAGGCGACTTTACAATGTTCGTGTCCGTTAATGTGTTCGCGGCCCCCTCAGGGAGATTCCGCTAACGTACTTGGGTTATACCCATACAACTAGCCCCCCAGCATCATTTGGGGTCTTCACCGCTAAGGATGTTGTCGGTGGGCGCGAGCCATTGTCGTCTTGGTTGATTTTTTAGCGAAGTTGATTCGTTGGATGCCACGTGTCGTTGCAGGGAGTTAAATAATTTTGAAAAGTTAAGGATTACTTATTCGAAAATCCCGCCCATTACTTTATTAGGGTTTTGTTGCGCATTGACACTTGGCAGAAATCTGAGAAGGGAGTTGAGAAGTTGTTCGATCCTAGCCATTCGCTTCGCTCGTACTTATACAGGCGGTTGTCCTTTTTCGGATTTCTTTATCACATTCTCAAGCTTTTCTTCTTCCTTTTCCAATTTCTCTCTGACGAACTTCCATACCCGAAACTTTGTTTGCTCCAAAACTGACTTTTTCTTGCTCAAATTGCTCCGAAAAGTTACCAAACTTCCTGGTTTTTACTTTCTGGTTCCATTGTACTAAGAATTTTGTCGTTTCATGACGAATTTTTTCTGGGTTTAATCTGGGTTTTGAAGTTCGAGTTTTCGCCGGTGCTTATTCTGCATTTACGGTGGTTCTTTTGTTCAAACCCGTGTTTTTCTACGCGACTTCGCTGTTTGGAAACTTCGTTCGTCTTTTTCCGGCAACTGTTGTATCCTGCTTTTACTTTTGTCCAGCGACTTTACTTTTCTAGGTATTTCTGATGTGTTCATTATTCATCGATTATTTACTCTAATCCCCTTAGTTTTGATAGTCGATTTGGGCTCTTTCGAGCCCTTTTCTTGTGGATTTGATGTGTTTGGAGTTCTTGTCGTGTTTTGCAGGTTTTGATGCGGATTTGGTACTCTGTACCTTTATCGGAGTCGCAACACGGAAGTCCAGCAGTCACACAAGGTCCAAGGCGTATCCGGAAGACCGCATGAGCATTTTGGTTGGATTCCACGAAGAAAAAGACAAGTAAATACCTTCGCCCGGTCAACCGGGCGGAGTGGCCCGACCGGGCGAAGTTTCATACTTAGCCACCAGCAGCGTTCGAAGAAGAAACCGCTTACGCGCCCGACCGGGCGGATTCGCCCTGTCGACCGGGCGAACTTCAACACTTGGGATTTTTCATCCTTTATTTCGCCCGGTCAACCGGGCGATCAGACGAAGAAAAACCCTTACGCGCCCGACCGGGCGGAATTTTTCCTTCGTCGTAAGTCTGCGATCACCGTCGCCCGACCGGGCGGACTCTCAGGACGCGATTTTTCGGGTTTTTTTAGCCGGTTTTGTATTTAGTATAAATAGGTTTTTAGTATTTTCGTGGAACGGATCGGATTTTTCTACGTTTTTAGGGCCAAACACTTAGTTTATTCTCTCTACTTTTGTTGAACTTTTACATTGGAAGATTATATAGATTGTCGATTTCCTTTTTCATTGTTCTTCAATCATTCGGTATTCTTCTTTACTTTCTTTAATTTAATGAATTCTTTTACTTTGATCCTGTTTATTGAGTTCTTTGTTATAATGAGTGAGTAGTCTATTTCTAGGGTTTAGAGAGGGAAGCCATGTTTATACCTTTTTGATTGTGGTTTGATGTTCTTCAATAATTGGATTGAATTAAAATAATTCCTATTGATTTGTTATACTTGTTTAATTCATGTAATTGCGCAATATCATGAGTTATGTTTAGCTAATAAGAATTAGAATCGAAAGATTATATTCATTAGAGGCTTGTTACAATAGGTAGATTTGATTATGTTGAGCGACCGTACTGGCATATGTTAATCTAGGAGTTGTTAATGCCTGACCAAGGATTAGCGAAATACTTCGTTTATTCGAACCTCAATCCAAGTGTTGTTGAACTATATTATATTGATTAAACTGGTATAAGCATTGTGGACCGATCGATTGCCCTAGGTTTTTAATTATTTGATAAATTCTCATTTTTCTGCGTTCTAGTTTACTCTAGCTTAGTTATTAATTCCTCAATTATTTTTCCTCTCTGGAAGTAGTTAGATAATTGAACATAAATCTGTAGAACTCCTCTCCCTGTGGATCGACCCGTATTTGCCAGTTTCTGCCAAACAGACACCGTGCACTTGCGGTATATTTTAAAACCCATCAAGTTTTTGGCGCCGTTGCCGGGGACACGGCTAGTTTCTATAGCTTTTTGATTAATTATTTGACTATTTCTGCTGTCTCATTGGAACTTCAAGTTCCAATTGAGGCCATCTTACTGCACATTTTTCTTTGTTTCTTTTATGCCCAGGTCTAAAAGAACAGGTTCTCCAGTTCAGACTGATCCTGATCTTGAGAAAACCATCCGGCAGCTCAAGAAGACACAAAAGAAGAAAAAGCAGTCTGCTAATCAGAAAAAAACCATGGAAGAACCAACTGAACCAATTATGCCTCCTAAGTCGCTGAAATCTTATGGGGTACCTTCTCCTGGCAATGTTCCCACAGGTCCTACTATGCCTGATATACAAGCAGTCAACTTCGAAATCAAGCCTGGCCTCATAAACATGATCCAGCAGAATCAATTTGGTGGCCATCCATCTGAAGACCCTGCAAATCATTTACAACGGTTTCAACAGCTTTGTCGTACCGTTAAGCACCAAGGGGTCACTCCTGATCAGTTGAAGGTTATGGTCTTTGAATTTTCACTAAAGGACAAGGCACAAAAGTGGCTGAATGATGTTAATGAAACTGAGTGGAGTGCTATATCTGAAGCATTCCTGAAAGAGTACTACCCTCCCACCAAAACTGCAGAAATAAGACACAAGCTTGCCACCTTCCAACAAGAACCTGATGAAACACTGAAGGAAGCATGGAATAGGTTTAAGGATCTGCAGAGAGAATGCCCACACCACAATCTGGATAAGTGGTTCATCACCCAAGCATTCTACAATGGTCTACAACCTCATATCAAGAGCACGATTGATTCATCTGCAGGGGGTGTCTTCCTAGATAAGGGGGTAGATGAAGGATACGATTTTCTGGCCAACTTAGCAGCGAATGATTATAGCTCCTCCAGGACTACTACCAAGAAGAAGTTGGATGCTGATGCATATGCTTTGTTGTCCTCACAAGTAGCACAGTTGAGCATGAAGATGGACTCATTGAAATCTTCGCAGTCCCACTACTTGCTCCCATGAGTATTAATGCGATGTCCTCCATGGCTCCTATTACTTCCTCCTTTTGTGAAGTGTGTGGTATTCAAGGTCACTTTGGTCATGATTGTTCCTACAGTCAACCTGATCCTAATCAGATGGAGCATGCCAATGCTTTTCAGCAGAGACCACACAACCCCTATTCCAACACTTACAACCCAGGTTGGAGAGATCACCCCAATTTCTCCTATAAGAGCCACAATGTTCAAAATCCTCAACCTCCACCACAATCTTCCTACCCACCACCACATCAAAACCCACCACAACATGCCGCTAGACCACCATATTATCAAGGGGCTCCTCGGAACCCCCTCCCTGGTTTCAATAGGCCTTCACCCCAAGGCTATCGCCAGCAAGCTCCTCATAATAACAGCTCTCAAGAACCTACTATGTCGATCTAATGAAAATGATGGTTTCTATGCGGAAAAATCATGAGGAGAGCATCAAGGAGCTGAAGAACACCACCAAGCATTTGGAGACTCAACTTGCTCGGGTGGCTGGAAACAATGCACAAAGGCAACCAGGTCATCTGCCGGGCAACCAATTCCTAAAGAAACCGTTAATCTTTGTCACTCTTCGAGCGGTACACAATATGATGCGCCACCTATGCCTACCGATGATTCAATACCTCCAGTTCGGAATGATGATGTGGATGACAATGAAGGTGAGGATAGCTCCCGTAACCGAAGTTGAGCGCGGGAAAGTGGATGACGAGAGAAACGCAAGGAGAAGGTTACCGATTCTCCTACTCCACCACTACCTTTCCCCCATAGGATGCAAAAAATCAAAAGTCGATCAACAACTTGGTAAATTTATGTCTATGGTCAAAAATCTTGAGGTAACAATTCCTTTCACCGATTTAATTTCTCAAGTACTGTGTATGCCAAGTTTCGAAAGATATGATAACCAAAAAGAAAGATTTTGGTGGAATAGATAGGGTTGCTTTAACCGAAGAATGCAAGTCTTTGTTTTGCAAAATAAAATCCCACCCAAATTAAAAGATCCTGGTAGTTTTTCCATCCCCTGTCATGTGGGTGCTCTGTTTATAGATAAGGCTTTGTGTGATCTATGTGCTAGTGTATCTCGTTATGCCTTTATCTCGTCTGTAATAAACTGAACTTGGGTGCTTTAAAGTGCACACAGATTACTTTACAGATGGCTGATCGATCTATGAAGTATCCTTTGGGTATTTTAGAGGATGTCCCCTGTTAGAGTTGGAAAATTTTATATTCCTGTGGACTTTGTAGTACTTGATATGGAAGAAGATAGTCAAATTCCCATTATTTTGGGTAGACCTTTTCTATGTACTGTTGGTGCTGTTATTGATGTAAAATCTGGCTCTCTGACTTTGAGTGTTGGTGATGATACTATTACTTTTCGGTTAACCAATGCTATTAAGTCCCCTATGCTTGAGCACACATGTTGTAGATTGACATACTCGATGAGATCTCTGGAGTTAGTTTTTCACAATTTACGTCGATGAATTATTGGAGACAAGTCTTGATCTCACCGATGATCTTGACATTGATACGGTAGCAGATTGTAAGGTAATGGAGACTATTTGCTCTACTTCCGAACCACAGGTAAAGAAGTTAGAACCTAAACCTTTACCTTCTCATCTCAAATATGCATTTCTTGATGATGCTGAGGAATGTCCTGTGATTGTCAGTACTAAACTCACAGATAGCCAGCTTTCACAACTTCTTACAGTGCTTCGCATGCACAAGAAGGCTATTGGGTATAGTATTGATGATCTAAAGGGCATTAGTCCTGATTTCTGCATGCATAGAATTAATTTGGAAGAAAATCACCGCCCTTGCATACAACCTCAAAGGCGTTTGAATCCTAATATGCAAGAGGTGGTGAAAAAGGAAATTATGAAACTACTTGACGCGGGCATCATCTACCCCATCTCAGATTCTAAGTGGGTGAGCTCGGTTCAAGTTGTTCCTAAAAAGGGGGGGACTACTGTTGTTAAGAATGATAAGGATGAACTAATTCCTACTCGTACTGTTACAGGTTGGCGGATGTGTATTGACTATCGCAGATTAAACATTGCCACTCTGAAAGATCATTTCCCTCTCCCTTTTATTGATCAGATGTTAGAAAGATTAGCAAAACATAACTTTTTCTCGTTATTTGGATGGATATTCGGGTTTCTTTCGGATTCCCATTCACCCAGTGATCGGGAGAAGACGACGTTCACTTGCCCCTATGGCACTTTTGCATATCGCAGAATGCCATTTGGTTTGTGCAACGCCCCTGCCACATTTCAGAGATGTATGATGGCCATTTTTTCTGATTTCATTGAAAATATCATGGAGGTATTTATGGATGATTTTAGTGTTTATGGTTCTGACTTTGATGTGTGTTTGCGTAATCTCTCTCAAATTCTGAAACGTTGTTCTGAGGTTAATCTGGTTCTTAATTGGGAAAAGTGCCACTTTATGGTGAATGATGGAGTGGTACTTGGACATCTCATATCTGAGCGTGGCATCCCAGGTGGACAGAGCAAAAATTGAGGTGATTGAGAAACTTCCGCCTCCTGTGAATGTCAAGGGAGTAAGGAGTTTTCGGGTCACGCGGGTTTCTATCGCAGATTTATAAAAGACTTTTCAAAAATCGCGAAACCCCCTTACTCAATTGTTGCTCAAGGATGCCACCTTTGATTTTACCGATGCGTGTGTGGAGTCTTTTGACGAGATTAAGGAAGCATTGATCATCGCCCCTATCATACAACCTCCCGACCGGAGTCTTCCTTTCGAGATCATGTGTGATGCTAGCGATTATGCGGTTGGTACCGTGCTTGGTCAACGGAAAAACAAAGTCCTCCATGCCATCTACTATGCCAAGAAGACCTTAGATGAGGCCCAGGTCAATTATGCTACTACGAGAGAAAGAGTTGTTAGCCATTGTGTATGCTCTTGACAAGTTTCGGACCTACCTCATAGGTTCGAAAGTGATTGTTCATACCGACCATGCTTGCGCTAAAGTATCTCTTGGCCAAGAAAGAGGCCAAACCACGACTTATACGATGGATATTGTTACCACAAGAGTTTGATCCGGGAGATCCGTGACAAGAAGGGTGCCGAGAATGTAGTTGCAGATCATCTCTCCCGGTTGAGGTTTGAGTCAAGTGCTGACGGTCCCATAGATGATGCTTTTCCGGATGACCATCTTTTCACCGTGTCTACTCAATCTCCATGGTATGCTGATTTTGCTAATTATTGTGTTAGTGGTTCTCATCCTCCCGATTTGACATACCAACAAGCGCAAGAAGTTCTATCACGATGCCAAGCATTATTTTTGGGATGACCCCCTCTTATACAAGAAGTGTTCAGATGGCTTGTTCCGACGATGTATAGCTGATTGGGAGATAGTTGGCATTCTCCAACATTGTCATAGTATGCCTTGCAGTGGACATCTGGGCTCACAAGCCACCTCTTATAGAGTTCTCCAGAGTGGTTTTTATTGGCCTACCATTTTTAAAGATGCTCGTATTTTTGTCTCTCTTGTGATGAATGTCAACGAACGGGTAATATTTCAAAGAGGCAGGAGATGCCCCGGATGGGTATTTTGGAGATTGAACCTTTTGATGTATGGGGTATTGATTTCATGGGACCTTTCCCTTCTTCTTGTGGGAACAGTATATCTTGGTTCTTTGTGGACTATGTGACTAAGTGGGTTGAAGCTGTGGCCTCCATTACCAATGATTCTAAGGTAGTCATGAAGCTCTTCAAGAAGGTCATTTTCCCTCGATTCGGAGTCCCGAGAGTCTTGATCAGTGATGGGGGATCTCACTTTCACCAGCGCACTTTCAAAGCTTTACTGAAGAGATATGGAGTCACTCACAAAGTTGGTTTAGCCTATCATCCTCAGACTAGTGGTCAAGTTGAAGTCTCCAATCGTCAGATCAAGCGCATTTTGGAGAAGGTAGTCAACGTGTCAAGGAAGGATTGGTCACAAAAATTAGATGATACTCGTGGGCTCGAGAACTGCTTTTAAGACACCTCTAGGAACCACCCCATATCGATTAGTCTATGGCAAAGCTTGTCATTTACCGGTTGAAATGGAGTATCTCTCGGCTTGGGCGCTTAAAGAAATTAATTTGGATTTGGAAGGCTGCAGGGGAAGCAAGACTTCTTCAATCGAATGAGTTAGATGAACTTCGATCGGAAGCATATGAAAACCACAAACTCTACAAGGAGCAAACCAAACGCTTTCATGACAAGATGATTGTAAAGCGGGAGTTTCATGTTGGTGACAAAGTCCTATTATACAACTCTAGACTGAGGCTTTTTCCTGGAAAGCTTAAGTCAAAATGGTCTGGACCTTTTGTCGTCACTGACGTGAAAACACATGGAGCTATTGAAGTGGCCAATGCAGCTGGAACGAAGTTCAAAGTGAATGGGCAGCGTCTGAAACTGTACCATGAGGGCGCCTTCATCGGCCAAGTAGAGGTCATGTACCTAGACACTCCTTGATTTTGAGAAGAGGTACTAAGGTCGTGCGGGACCATCTAAACCAGCGCTTTGCGGGAGGCAACCCGTCTTTTCTTTTCTTCTTTGTTAGTTTCGATTTTTGTTTTCTTTTGATTTTTTTTTAGTTAGTTTACTTTCTTAGTGTGGTGAGGGAGAGTGTGCTGATATTTGGACGAGTCTAGTGTGTGCAGGAGGCAAATTTACGGACTTGGGAAAATTTTGACGGAAAAACGCAAAAAAATTGAAATCGCCCGGTCAACCGGGCGCGCAACCACTTTTTCAGCAGAGTGAGAAAAACGAGAGAAAAAAAGTGACGTAGTTTTCGCCCGGTCGGCCGGGCGAAGCCGCCCGACCGGGCGCGCAAGCGTGTTTTGGGTTACATTGCCCGGTCAACCGGGCGAAACAAATATGAAAAATCTGGAAACCGCCCGACCGGGCGGATTTCGCCCGGTCGACCGGGCGGAATTTCCTTCGCTTGCGATTGCCCAGCTTCGAGAAGAACGCAGAAATCCGAAAAAAAAAAAAAAAAAAAAGATTTCGCCCGGTCGACCGGGCGGATACCCCGACAACTTCTTTAGGGACTCGATTTCACCCTCCTTTTCATTCTTTCTTTTTCCTTCTCTCACAACTTCATCTTCTCCAAACCCTTGTTTTCTCTCTCCTCACTACCTCCATCTCCATACCTTCTCCCACCTCTCTTCTCTCACCAATCTCATCCCTTCCTTCAAATTTTCTTCACTTTTCTTCATCTTTCTCAAAAAAAAAAAAAAAAAAAAAAAAAAAAGACAAATTCAGAAAATCTCCATCTTTTCTCTCTCTCACTTCCATTCACCTTCCTATCAAATTCAAGCATGTCAAGGCCAAGCAAGAGGCGGCAAAATTCACGAGGGGAATCAAGCACTCGCATCCCACCGGATTCCAACTTCCCGAGGTAATCTTCAAATCTTTAGAACAAAAAGAAAAGTTTTTAAATTGAAACATAGAAATATTGTTCCTACTCGATTTGTTGATTCGCAATCTCTACATACATTGGGAATATTTAATGATACAAAGACTTTATTTGAGAAATTGGGTTTGGGTACTATGTTTGGCATGTTTTTCTGGACCTATAGGCACCTAACCCTCGAATTTCTGAGTTCCCTAGAAGTAGGGAATAAAAATCAGGTGCTTCATTTTCGCCTCATGAATGAGGATAGGGAATTAACATTGAGCCAACTAGCTGCTATCTTTGGCCTACCCCTAACTGGGGAACATCGTCACCCCCCCGAACTTCGCATAAACACACTTTGGACGGCCTTTACGGGTGAAGATGAGGTCAACACCCAACATATGTCTGGCGATCCATTTCCCCCTCCCAGGCCTCCGTTCTTTCCACGGATTTTGGGATGCACACTTTTGGGCCGGGCTGGGCCCAACTCCTGTCAAAAACAGGAGATTTTTCTGATGGGGAGCTATTTGTTTCCCGAGCCTCGACTATGCTTTGTGCTCGCCATATTTGTTTGTCTCCCGGCTCAAACGGACCGCCACTAGCTTGCCTCGCCCAATTTGAGGATGGTAGTGTCGTGGGGACAACCTATTGTTGTAGGTGGACTTATAACCGCTATTACTGTTCACTTTGGTTTTGTGCCTGATGTTAACAATGCAGTAGTTGGCCCTGCAGAGATTGGCATCGATTACATGATCAATGCCAAGTGGATCACTTCCCAGTCGGCCAACAAGTTTAGGTGGTACATTGCCAAGAAGGAGTCCATCCTTCTTCCTGACCGCGCCCAGACCCGCCTTGAGCCTGGAGTAGGTTCCTACCTACTTCCTTTGCGGGGTCAGGAGCCCATTGCTCGACGACCCTTGAGGACCTACCATAGGCAGTCGGTGGGGGAAGCCTCTTCCTCCGCTCCTGAAGACCCTATGATGGCCGCCCTTACTCGCATCGAGCAGGGACAGCAGTCCCTTACCTCACGAGATGGGCCGTCTTGAGTTGGGTCGGGCCACCATTCGGACCCACTCGACCTCCTTGGACACACGGTTGACCACCGTGGAGTCCGACATGCACCATGCCCTCTACCCCATCTACCATGACTATTACCACCAGGGGCTTATCGCCCATGACCATACCCATCCGTCTTGGTATACGCCACACGTACCTGACCCCACTGACCATATGGGGGAGGATGCCTTTGGCAATGCTGTTTTTGGTGCTGCAGGTACTTCTGGAGGCGGTTTTACTGCTGATATGTCTGACGATGAGACATGAGTCCTCTCTTCTTCCCTCTTGCTGCAATGAGGTCATTGCCGAGTTCGACTTGGGGGGAGATTTGCTTTGTAAGTACACCCTCTCTCTTTATTGCTTTTTAGTGTAGTCAGTTTAGTTAGTCTGTTTGTCCTAGTTTAGTTTCATTGTAAAAAAAAAAAAAAAAAAAAAAATCATATATTGCTGAAAAAAATACCAAAAATACGAATTGACTGGAATGGTATGATCGCTTCTCCGTGCCCCGTGATATTCTTTGAAAATGTATTTGGGCTCTTTATCTGGATAGTTGGGTATTTGTGATTGTGATGCTGGAATGTGAACTCTAAAGGCCATGACCCTCAATGAGTTTTGATAATAAAGCGCTTATCTTGACCGCATACTTGATCCGGTTAGACCGTGAGGATTCATTTTTGCCAATGGATTCATTTCTATATCCATTCTGTTTTTCTTGTGTGTTAGTTCCTCATTAGCCGACTCGATCTTGACTTTGACATCGTACGCATTGAGATCCGATGACTTGTGGCAATTCTTTGTGATAGAGGCGTTCTTTTGTCTCGCTTTTTGAACCTTAAAGTGATTTTCATGATATACTTTTATCCTCCTTAGCCCTGCTGAGCCTAATGACTGTTTCATGTTACTTAACCTCATTACATGCCCATACCTCTGTTTTGATACTAATCCCAAGCCTAGCTTGGGGGAGCATATGGTTGAGTTAGCATCTGAGATAGTTTTTATGAGTTACTTTGGATGGAAACGATTGTCTTAAGGTACAAAAATTGAGAAAAAGAAAAGAATGAGCAAAATGAAATACATGTGATTATGGGATTGAAAAAATGCAAAGAGAAGAAAAAAAAAAGAAAAATTGAAAAAGAAGAAACGAAAAAAAAAAAAAAAAAAAAAAAATTCAATCACGCTGTTTCTAGAATGAGTTCATCGCAGATTTGGTGATTTATAGAATTGGGAAACTATTATTGGCTATATCCAGGTGGATACTTCTAATAACTTGTGCTCCCCTATTCTTGGTTTTCTCCACCACATTTCCCATACATAATCCATACCCATACCTAAGCCCCATTACAACCCCGAAAAAGTCCTCTTGAGCTTGCGCTTATATTGTCTATCGGATTGATGTGGTCGCTTGTCAAAGTTAAAGAGTACGTTCGCTACTTGAGTCGACATGATTAGGTTGAGTGATATTATCACCTTTCTAAACACATGAGAGTGTGAGTGGGAAGGGTCATTATGGTTGGGATGGTGAGCGATCGGGCACATCTTTTGCCTGCCACAAAATATCGAGAAGAGTGACACCCCAGTGAGTACCTTTTCAAGATTTGTACGTCATATAAGGCAGCTGCATTGGATTGGTTATTTGGGTGATTGGTAACTAGAGTGATCTCGAACAGTTGAACTTGAATTGTGCTCGCTTGAATGATTTGTGAGCCTTATAAAAAAAAAAAAAAATTTTGATCTCTGTTTTCATATTTGAAGGGGTGAGGCAATCATATTCTTGTTCATGTCATGGTTTTGCTTAGGGACAAGCAAAAGGGTTAGCTTGGGGGATTTTGATGTGTTCATTATTCATCGATTATTTACTCTAATCCCCTTAGTTTTGATAGTCGATTTGGGCTCTTTCGAGCCCTTTTCTTGTGGATTTGATGTGTTTGGAGTTCTTGTCGTGTTTTGCAGGTTTTGATGCGGATTTGGTACTCTGTACCTTTATCGGAGTCGCAACACGGAAGTCCAGCAGTCACACAAGGTCCAAGGCGTATCCGGAAGACCGCATGAGCATTTTGGTTGGATTCCACGAAGAAAAAGACAAGTAAATACCTTCGCCCGGTCAACCGGGCGGAGTGGCTCGACCGGGCGAAGTTTCATACTTAGCCACCAGCAGCGTTCGAAGAAGAAACCGCTTACGCGCCCGACCGGGCGAACTTCAACACTTGGGATTTTTCATCCTTTATTTCGCCCGGTCAACCGGGCGATCAGACGAAGAAAAACGCTTACGCGCCCGACCGGGCGGAATTTTTCCTTCGTCGTAAGTCTGCGATCACCGTCGCCCGACCGGGCGGATTTAGCCCGGTCGACCGGGCGGACTCTCAGGACGCGATTTTTCGGGTTTTTTTAGCCGGTTTTGTATTTAGTATAAATAGGTTTTTAGTATTTTCGTGGAACGGATCGGATTTTTCTACGTTTTTAGGGCCAAACACTTAGTTTATTCTCTCTACTTTTGTTGAACTTTTACATTGGAAGATTATATAGATTGTCGATTTCCTTTTTCATTGTTCTTCAATCATTCGGTATTCTTCTTTACTTTCTTTAATTTAATGAATTCTTTTACTTTGATCCTGTTTATTGAGTTCTTTGTTATAATGAGTGAGTAGTCTATTTCTAGGGTTTAGAGAGGGAAGCCATGTTTATACCTTTTTGATTGTGGTTTGATGTTCTTCAATAATTGGATTGAATTAAAATAATTCCTATTGATTTGTTATACTTGTTTAATTCATGTAATTGCGCAATATCATGAGTTATGTTTAGCTAATAAGAATTAGAATTGAAAGATCATATTCATTAGAGGCTTGTTACAATAGGTAGATTTGATTATGTTGAGCGACCGTACTGGCATATGTTAATCTAGGAGTTGTTAATGCCTGACCAAGGATTAGCGAAATACTTCATTTATTCGAACCTCAATCCAAGTGTTGTTGAACTATATTATATTGATTAAACTGGTATAAGCATGGTGGACCGATCGATTGCCCTAGGTTTTTAATTATTTGATAAATTCTCATTTTTCTGCGTTCTAGTTTACTCTAGCTTAGTTATTAATTCCTCAATTATTTTTCCTCTCTGGAAGTAGTTAGATAATTGAACATAAATCTGTAGAACTCCTCTCCCTGTGGATCGACCCGTATTTGCCAGTTTCTGCCAAACAGACACCGTGCACTTGCGGTATATTTTAAAACCCATCAATTTCCTCCTTTTTTTCTCCAAGTTTCCTTAAAGTTTCTTTTGTATTTTCATCATGTCGGACCAGTCTAATAGCCAGAAAGACCCTAGTGACTTGTTTATGACCGAGAGTGAACCTTCTTCCCCCCTGGCCGATAGCAACCCTTCTTCAGATTCTAGTCCTATGGGGAGGACTAGGTTGTTGTCGGACATACCCTTAACGGCCGAGAGAGAAAGAGAACTGAGGTCCAAGTTTCTTAACGACCCTGCTACTCCCGAAAAGCATAATTTGAATAGGAACTATCTATCCGCTAGTCAGAGTGGTGACAGGCAGACGCTTAGGGAACTTAGGCATCAAATTCTTGCTACGTTCCGTTAGGCATCCTCCAGCCGATGCTGTAACACCCCGTAATTTTCACCCTTTATTTTTGGTGTTAGTTTATTTTAAAATGATATTCTTTTCGTAAAAAAAATAAATTATTTATTATTTTCTCTAGATCAATGATTTTTATTCTTTATAATTTGGGAGCCGAATTATTATTTTATTATATGGTGTGTTAGTGTGTGCATTATATTTATATTTATAATATAATTTATTAGAATTATTTTTATTATTAAGTATGTTCAAAGTTTAGGCGCGATTTAGGAATTAACCGTTTTATCGCGTATCGGGCTTTCGGAGCATGGATCGTTGTTGAATTGGGCCGAAAGTTTTGTGTGGGTGTTGGGCTTGGGGCAGCCGGCCAAGTGAAGGATTAAGGGGAGCCTTCTCCTTTTCTTTTCTCTTTTGTTTTTTCTCATGACTCTTTGTTGCTTTGTAACCCCCCCCTAATCATTCTCCTTCATTAAAACCCTTTATTTCAACCATTAAATATTCATAAAATTCTGATTTTTATTCAAAGAAGTTCAGCAGCATCATTCTCATTTAACCCCCCACCGTTTCAAGAAAAGAAAGAGAGAAAAGGAAGAGCAAAAGAAGAGAAAGGTTCAACCCGGTTTTTCTCTATCGCACCTTCACGAAAATAACCATAGCCGGAGATCTAACCGTTAGATCGTGTTCAAATTTGGACACAACGTTTATAACGTCTTGTTCTACATTCTGACCAGAGCGATGTTGAATCTGAGCTTTTGATCATCGGAAATCATGGTCGTAATAGAGCAGTGCGAAACAAGAGTTTTCAACGTTCAAGAAGAAATGCCTAGTGTCTTGTTGCTACAATTCTCGTTCGTTATGCCTTGGGGTTAGAAGAGGATTTGGATTGCATGCTTAACTTATGATTGTCTCTTTAGACTCAGCTCTCCTCCCGACGATCCAGGTAACTAGTTGTTATCCTAGAACCATAGTGATTAGGGTATTATTCGGTATTAGATTAATACGTTAGGAATTATCTAAAATACTTTTTGAATGAGATTTTTGATGAAATTTGACATGAACATACGTGACACATGCTATGTGAATACTGTGTAGAGAAAAATAATTTTTGCATGATTTTTAATATTTATTTGATTTAATTAGTATTTTGTGCGTTTTTGGCTAAATTTCATAATAATTATTGAACGACTGTTAAAATTGATGCAATCATTTTTCTTAGATCATGTTACATGCGTATAATGTATTCCATGCCTTAGAATAATTTTTATCTACTGTTTACTGTTTTAATTAATTGATATATCTGTTTTTGTAATTTCTGTTCAGTCAGTATATAATTCAAGAAAATTATTTATAGAGGCAGAAAAATTAATTTATTTGAATAATATGTATTTTCGTGAGTTGTTACATGTTATGTGAATTTTTGGTAATTTTTGGGCGTCTTTTTATATTTTTAATTATTATAATGGCTTATTTGAGGAATCTGTATATTAACTGTTAAAAATACTTTTTGAGTCCGAAAATTAATAATAAAAATTGTACCATGTCAGTAGAGCTATTAGGGTTATATGATAATTTTTGTGTGATTTTACTGCTCGAATTTGTAGGTTTCATAATTATTATGGTGTTTTTGTGATGAAATTGAGGACACACTATTAAATTGTTTGAGGGCTTGTAAATCAGATATAATTTATAATTTAATATATTCTGGGTTTCTTATTTTCAGTAGTATACAGTATGCATCATTTGAGTAACCACATGTTTAGGTTTGATTTATGGAATAAAATGATTTAATTGTTATTACTCTTTTAATGAATATGATTTAGAGTTAATTGGTGATGTATTTTGATTGAAGTGTGGTTGCTGTAAAAATTAGTATAATATCATTGATGATGTTTAGAGATGATTAAGTTTTATTGTGGGAGTTATTTGTTGAAAATTTGTAAGTGATTTTTTTGAGGATTTTTGAAGAATTATTTTTGATGAATTATGGGTATAAGGTAGGGTGGCATCCCTTTTGACGAATATTTTTTTGAGATGGATGATACTTTGATGATATTTATGATTTTATTTGAGATAAGAACATCCGGTGGGATAGATGTAGTCCCCGGTGAAGAACATGCCAACCACCTGGTTTGCGAACTAGGGGTACACCTGGGTTAATTGTTGTCGTCCGAAAGTCGGGGAGTTTCTGCGTGTTCTACCGGCATCGGGAGTTTGGCCATTCTTAGACACAGGCAGTGGGGAACGTAAGCCCATAGGACCGACGGGAGATTGCGATCCGACAAACCTTAGGAAGTGATTTGCGAATCACTAGCGTTCGGTTTTTGTCTCAGACACTTGTTTTACCTATACTTTGATTTTTCTAAAAGTACTCTTGAGATGATTTATTTATTTTTATCCAACTCACTTGCTATTTATTATTCATTTGCGTTATTTGTGAGTTATATGGAAGTGAATGCATATTGTAGTTAACTTGACTTAATTATTTCCTTTCTTATTAATCTATGTCTGAATTGTACTTTGATTGCTTTTGTTCGGGAGAACTCGCTAGTTACTCCCCACTGATTGTGGATATTTGTTGTATATTTTGCAGGTTTTGTTGATGGGAATTTTCTTTGATTTTGGGCTCGGGTTGAGATGCGAGAAATAATCTGTTAGGGGTTTTAGTTCTAGACTTCTCTTTAGTTTGAGATAGTTTTCTCTTTTCGATTTTAATCTAAGTAATTAATTTACTTATAGTATTTAATTATGTTTGGTTTTATCACTTAGTTATTTAAACAATAATCTTGTAGTAGTGACATTCCCAGAAGACGATGTTTCCGCCATCGTCCTATTAATTATATTATTATTTCATTCTTTTCGGTCTTTGAAATTCTGGGGTGTTACAGTTGGTATCAGAGCAAAACGCTCCTAAACTCTGAAAAAGAGTTGCTAATGATTCTTTAGAATTATTAGTTAGCCATAGGATATAAAATTTGTTTAGAATTAAGTTTAGTTGTTTCACTATAATGAGAGTGTGATGGGTAGAGTAAGTAAAGGGAAGCCTTATGGGAATGTGATGTGCTCTCATGCTTATGGAGCATATGTTATATGTATAGTTATTTGTATTATTGGTGGAATTAGTCTACCAAGTTTGCTAATCTTATTTGCAGGGCCTCTTACATGTAATTTATTATCTCTTTTATCAGAGTGCGCAGCGAAAGCGAAGTAATTTATAGTCTTCTCGGTTTCGTTGTGTTTAATTTGTTTTATGTTTTGCAATTTAGGAATAAGCTTTAATTTTATTTATAGTCTTATGTGTTGCATTGCTTTTATTTTATTTGTTAGTTGCTTGATAGTATATGTTATTATGTGAGACAGTATATACTTTCTGTTCATTTTCAATTAAGTGTTGTTTATTATGTGAGTACTACGTATCTGTTTTATTGTTTACAAAACTTTCTAATTTGAATTTATATTCCAAATTATATTTTAGATCTTTGAACTTAATAAATTTTATACTTATGTTAGAGTTATTTTCTGACTTTCAAATTTTGTTATTGTTAAAATTTTGACATACTCTTTTGAAAAACGTTTGATTTCAATTGTCCTCAAATTTCTCTTACTGTCTTTGAATATTATTCCTTTTAATATTTTTATTTTTCATGTTAATCCTTATTTAGCCTTTAATTATGGTAATAAGTTTTGTAGTCTTTGAAAATAAAAGTACCCTAATGAGTTGTCTTGGTGTTCGATTGAAATGTAGACGCAAACTATTTTTGTTTTAAAGGTTAGCATTCAACAACTTTTACTTTTTTTACTTTTCTTATTAGCATTATTTTTCAAACTCAAATACGTGAAAGGATCTCGTTTACTATTTGTTGTTTCTTGTTTAAATATTTAATGCTTTCTCATTTCATATCAAAATTTTGGTTGTTTTCATTACTTCTTATTTAATTCTCTGATTTTGACTGATCTGTTTTATATTATATGGAAAGGAAATTTATATACTCAGTTTAAATTTTAAACTTGTTTGAGTTGATATTAAGTCATAATGGGTGATTCCTTTGACTTGTATGTCAATTTAATAAGTCTAAATTTTAAACTTGTTTGAGTTGATATTGAGTCATAATGGGTGATTCCTGTGACTTGTATGTCAATTTGATAAGTTGACGCATTTTATCTGTTTTGATTTAATTTCCTTTTGAGTTGACATTAAGTTTACATTGGGTGATTCCAGTAAACTCTAATGTCGATTTAATAAGTTGGCTTTCAAATATTGTTTTGTTGATACTAGATTGCAATGGGTGGTTCCATGCACAATTGTGTCGACTTAGCAAATTTTATAATTGATGTTAATAATTTATTACTTTATTGCCTATTTATTATTAGTGTTTCGTCGTTGTGAAATTTATTTTAAAGTTTTCAATTTCTTTTGCGAACTTTAATTTTCATATATATGTTTAGGAGGCGTACGCTCTTATAACATATGTCATGACTTGTGTTCGTAACTGGTACTTTAATAAAGCAGCTAGCTACTCTTTATTAAAGTGCTCTTATCTCTTTAAGTGGAGTATAAGCCCGTGTGGATAGCTCTATTTAAATTGGTTTGACTATCTATTTACGAACTTTTTCTTCTTCATTTCTTTTCTAAAAATACTTATGTATGGTCGGATTTGTTCTTTTATAACTTTACGTAAATATTTATTCTTGCTTCTTTTACAAAATTACATATAGTTTATTGTGCAAACGTTTTTACCTTAAATTTTCACTTGTCTTTGATTCTTTCACATTGTATAAATGATGGTTGTTACCGTGCTTCTTTACTACAACTCTTTGGTCTTCCAAAATAAATTATATATTATTTGAGTTATCAAATTTTATACCTGCAAAGTTGTTTAGTTAACTAAAATCCATTGATTTTTGTTCTCTTAATGTTCTTTATCTGGAATACTTTCTTTTGTCTCTTGGTTGTTTTGAAGTTTCGAGGACGAAACTCTTTTAAGGGGGAGTGTT
The DNA here is from genome assembly GCA_947646795.1 of Beta lomatogona. NCBI lineage: Eukaryota > Viridiplantae > Streptophyta > Magnoliopsida > Caryophyllales > Amaranthaceae > Beta > Beta lomatogona. The sequence goes on from CANSNZ010000823.1 coordinate 292,534, forward strand.
TGTAACACCCCGTAATTTTCACCCTTTATTTTTGGTGTTAGTTTATTTTAAAATGATATTCTTTTCGTAAAAAAAATAAATTATTTATTATTTTCTCTAGATCAATGATTTTTATTCTTTATAATTTGGGAGCCGAATTATTATTTTATTATATGGTGTGTTAGTGTGTGCATTATATTTATATTTATAATATAATTTATTAGAATTATTTTTATTATTAAGTATGTTCAAAGTTTAGGCGCGATTTAGGAATTAACCGTTTTATCGCGTATCGGGCTTTCGGAGCATGGATCGTTGTTGAATTGGGCCGAAAGTTTTGTGTGGGTGTTGGGCTTGGGGCAGCCGGCCAAGTGAAGGATTAAGGGGAGCCTTCTCCTTTTCTTTTCTCTTTTGTTTTTTCTCATGACTCTTTGTTGCTTTGTAACCCCCCCTAATCATTCTCCTTCATTAAAACCCTTTATTTCAACCATTAAATATTCATAAAATTCTGATTTTTATTCAAAGAAGTTCAGCAGCATCATTCTCATTTAACCCCCCACCGTTTCAAGAAAAGAAAGAGAGAAAAGGAAGAGCAAAAGAAGAGAAAGGTTCAACCCGGTTTTTCTCTATCGCACCTTCACGAAAATAACCATAGCCGGAGATCTAACCGTTAGATCGTGTTCAAATTTGGACACAACGTTTATAACGTCTTGTTCTACATTCTGACCAGAGCGATGTTGAATCTGAGCTTTTGATCATCGGAAATCATGGTCGTAATAGAGCAGTGCGAAACAAGAGTTTTCAACGTTCAAGAAGAAATGCCTAGTGTCTTGTTGCTACAATTCTCGTTCGTTATGCCTTGGGGTTAGAAGAGGATTTGGATTGCATGCTTAACTTATGATTGTCTCTTTAGACTCAGCTCTCCTCCCGACGATCCAGGTAACTAGTTGTTATCCTAGAACCATAGTGATTAGGGTATTATTCGGTATTAGATTAATACGTTAGGAATTATCTAAAATACTTTTTGAATGAGATTTTTGATGAAATTTGACATGAACATACGTGACACATGCTATGTGAATACTGTGTAGAGAAAAATAATTTTTGCATGATTTTTAATATTTATTTGATTTAATTAGTATTTTGTGCGTTTTTGGCTAAATTTCATAATAATTATTGAACGACTGTTAAAATTGATGCAATCATTTTTCTTAGATCATGTTACATGCGTATAATGTATTCCATGCCTTAGAATAATTTTTATCTACTGTTTACTGTTTTAATTAATTGATATATCTGTTTTTGTAATTTCTGTTCAGTCAGTATATAATTCAAGAAAATTATTTATAGAGGCAGAAAAATTAATTTATTTGAATAATATGTATTTTCGTGAGTTGTTACATGTTATGTGAATTTTTGGTAATTTTTGGGCGTCTTTTTATATTTTTAATTATTATAATGGCTTATTTGAGGAATCTGTATATTAACTGTTAAAAATACTTTTTGAGTCCGAAAATTAATAATAAAAATTGTACCATGTCAGTAGAGCTATTAGGGTTATATGATAATTTTTGTGTGATTTTACTGCTCGAATTTGTAGGTTTCATAATTATTATGGTGTTTTTGTGATGAAATTGAGGACACACTATTAAATTGTTTGAGGGCTTGTAAATCAGATATAATTTATAATTTAATATATTCTGGGTTTCTTATTTTCAGTAGTATACAGTATGCATCATTTGAGTAACCACATGTTTAGGTTTGATTTATGGAATAAAATGATTTAATTGTTATTACTCTTTTAATGAATATGATTTAGAGTTAATTGGTGATGTATTTTGATTGAAGTGTGGTTGCTGTAAAAATTAGTATAATATCATTGATGATGTTTAGAGATGATTAAGTTTTATTGTGGGAGTTATTTGTTGAAAATTTGTAAGTGATTTTTTTGAGGATTTTTGAAGAATTATTTTTGATGAATTATGGGTATAAGGCCGGGTGGCATCCCTTTTGACGAATATTTTTTTGAGATGGATGATACTTTGATGATATTTATGATTTTATTTGAGATAAGAACATCCGGTGGGATAGATGTAGTCCCCGGTGAAGAACATGCCAACCACCTGGTTTGCGAACTAGGGGGTACACCTGGGTTAATTGTTGTCGTCCGAAAGTCGGGGAGTTCTCGCGTGTTCTACCCGGCATCGGGAGTTTGGCCATTCTTAGACACAGAGAAGTGGGGAACGTAAGCCCATAGACCGACTCGGAGATTGCGATCCGACAAACCTTAGGAAGTGATTTGCGAATCACTAGCGTTCGGTTTCTGTCTCAGACACTTGTTTTACCTATACTTTGATTTTTCTAAAAGTACTCTTGAGATGATTTATTTATTTTTATCCAACTCACTTGCTATTTATTATTCATTTGCGTTATTTGTGAGTTATATGGAAGTGAATGCATATTGTAGTTAACTTGACTTAATTATTTCCTTTCTTATTAATCTATGTCTGAATTGTACTTTGATTGCTTTTGTTCTGGGAGAACTGCTAGTTACTCCCCACTGATTGTGGATATTTGTTGTATATTTTGCAGGTTTTGTTGATGGGAATTTTCTTTGATTTTGGGCTCGGGTTGAGATGCGAGAAATAATCTGTTAGGGGTTTTAGTTCTAGACTTCTCTTTAGTTTGAGATAGTTTTCTCTTTTCGATTTTAATCTAAGTAATTAATTTACTTATAGTATTTAATTATGTTTGGTTTTATCACTTAGTTATTTAAACAATAATCTTGTAGTAGTGACATTCCCAGAAGACGATGTTTCCGCCATCGTCCTATTAATTATATTATTATTTCATTCTTTTCGGTCTTTGAAATTCTGGGGTGTTACAGATGCTGTTCCCGACCTTGATGTAGCCCCTCTTAGAGAGCACGCCTGGTTGGATAGCTTGGCGGATGCTGGGGTTGAGGTAGCGGCCGAGTTTTACGACCGTTTACAACAATATGCGGCTACTAATACTCCTATTATTGATTTAGGTGACGACAACGACTCCATTGCTACTGTTATGGTTCGTCAGGAGACCGTTTACCAGCACTGATCCGTTCCTGCGAGTCCTGATGTTCGCGTTACTGAGGACGCGATTGATTCTATGGCCGCGAATGTTAGCACTAGTGTGCCTTTGTCGGCACATGTGATTGGGGAGAGATCATGTGCTGCTGAAATGAAGGTCGACAGCTCCAATCAGATGGAGGAAGAAATTATAACCGGGCCCGGTTCCAACACTTTATGGTTGCCTGCGGACTTTAGTGCCGGTCCTCTCAGTGTGGAGATTGATGGGCCGTGGCGTCATGACACCATTGATCTTGCGTACCCAAGAGTTGCTCGGGGTTTATATAATTTTCCCGCGGGTTATCGGTTGGTAGTTTCGCCAGAGGGGGCTATTGTGACGGAGTGTCCTCCCGGCCACGTGGCCGGTGTATACTCATCATTTTGAGTTTGGCCTCTGCTTTCTTCTGGACTCTTTTTTGGTGAAAATTTTAAATGCTTTCAATGTTTGCTTGGCTCAACTAACTCCTTTGGCGGTCGGGAATATGATCGCGTACATCTGGACTGTGCGCTTTTTGGATTTTCCGCAAACGTTAAACTTGTTCCTTCATATCCACTGGCTGAAGAAGAATGGATCTTCTAGGCAGGTAGGTTGGTGGTCGCTGACTACGGCCGACAAGAAAATGACTGTTCAGCCTAAGATGACTGGTTTAAAGGGTTGGCAGGATGCCTTCTTTTGGTTACAAATCCCCGAGGATTATCCCGTGCACCGTCATTTCACCGAGCCCCGTCCTCGCATGGAACATTTGCCCTTAGTTCCGTTAACTGGGGAGGAACTAACGACCTTTGATTTTTTTGATACTGAAGACTATTTAGTCACTTATGAGGACGGGAAGGAGGCTAGGGTTAAGGAGCCCAAATACTGGATTCCTCACTCCAAGTACATCCTTGGGAACGAACCTTTGTCGGCTATGCTGCTCTGTCCCACCCATGAAAATGGTAAGTGCTGTTATCGAACTGGTCCATCTAATGATAATAATAATTTAATTTTTTTTAAACTGCTTCTTGCCGTTTGCAGGCTTCGACGGTCTTGATCTCGACGCACTTTGTATTGACGAGAACCTCCAGCCGCTAACCCATTTGCCGCCTGCTCCTACCTACGAGTACGAGACCAGCACGACAACACTAATGGTCGTCGAGGAGGGAATCATAATGGCCCCCCAGAATATTCGTCGTGTGCTTGAGGCGGTGTGACAGTTGGTCGCACTCCTGTTCAGGGTGCTGTTAATACTGCCGCCGGTTCTGGCAGCTTGCCTTCTCCTGCCGTCCCTATCAGGTCTTCCACTTCCCGGCCTGTTGCCAGAGGTGGTGGGAACAGGAGGCGGCCGCGTGAGCAAGTTCCGGCAGATACGTCTGCCAACAAAAGGCAGGCTTTAGCGGATCCTGTCACTTCTGCCCCCACCAATGAGATTATTGATGTGGAAGATTTACACGTGAATGCTCCTCCAGAAGGCCAGGGGGATGCTGAGGTTGCGGTCACCGGCCCTGGTCATCAAAGCGGGGCAACTTGGCTGTCGGGATCTTACTCTACCATCCGTGAGAAGATCCGAGAGCTTATCACAATGCCCAGCTTTCTTTCCAACTTATCTCCCGGTATCTTTTCTCGGTACCATGAATGGATCGAGAAGAAGGAGGGTACCGATAAGTGATGCTGTGGCGACCTCCTTTGCCCGCCGGCCTATTGTTTTCGGCAAAATTTATTAACCTGACTAGGACGTCAGGGAAGATGAATCACTGTACGCCGACATTCCTGAGAACAGTGGCATTCTCGCTTATCGTATTCTGAAGGGCATGCAGCTGCCGTTGGACAGGCCGGCAAGAACCTTAGTGACTCCTGCTGCTAGGCTGGCTCATGACCAACTTGTGGTACGTTGTCTCATTTGTTATATATATATATATATATATATATATATATATATATATACATCATTGTATTACTCACGTCCTCTCTCTTTGCAGGCCAATAACGCTGCTCTGGAACTAATTGAACAATATGTTGAATACGAGAGATTGGTAGACAGCTACAAGCAATAGCTTGAGACTTGTCAGAACCTGCTTAAGGAGTCTAAGGAGAAGCTGGCGGCTAAGGCTGAGGCCCAGAAGCCCCTGGAGGATGAGCTGGTAACGTTGAGGACGCGAGCCGCCCTTCTAGAAGAGACTGAAGCTAACGTCGAGATGCTGACCAAAGCTCTGGACACGGCCCGGTCCGAGAAGGAAATCGTGGTTCTGGATGCTGCCGCTGAAGCTGAGGCTAGAGGGGCCACCAAAGTTGTTGCTGATTTTAAGCAATCTGATGAGTTTGTGGCGGCCGTTCACAAGAGGTACGATGGTGGGTGGGCGGCCGCCATGAGATGTGTGTGTAAGTCCGTTCCAGGATTTGACTAGAACATCATTGAAGATGCACATGCTGACGGCCAACATCTCACGCCTATGGAGGGGGATCCGAAATTTGCCGATGAAGATGACAAAGCTGATGCAAATTCCTCGGGAATTTACGGATCAGACAAATCAGAATGTCCTTACCTCTTGAAGTTTTTGGTGGCCTTCTATCAGCTCTTCTTGCTCTTCTAACAGCTTGTAGTTTGTAATTATTTTGAATTTATGTTACACTTATTTCGGGCCATATTGGCGTCTGTAAACATTAAACTTATGTTTCTAATTTTGCAAGTACGATTCCAACTGAAAGCCTTTTATTTGGCCGCCATCTTTTTCATCCGTAGTTGGCCGCCAAGCTAGTAGCTTTTATTTTATGGGAAAGTACTTTTGCACTTTGGTTATACCTTGTTTTGTTATTGCTTCAATTTTTGCCTGATCGTTGCGTAACCGCTAACATTTTTTATCTATTAACATTGATTATCGTCTGGTCTGTTATGTGACCGCGAATGCACGTGAGCCTGTCATATGGCTTTTGCTTTGTGCTAGGTTTTTCATGTGACCGTTAACGCATTTAGTCTGTCATATGGCTTTTATTTTGTGTCAGGTCTGTCATATGACCAGTTACTTAGCCTGTCATATGGCTTTTATTATGTGCTTGGTCTGTCATATGACCGTTAATGCACTTAGCTTGTCATATGGCTTTTGTTTTGTGTTAGGTATGTCATATGACCGTTAACACTTTTAGCTTGTCATATGGCTTTGACGTTTCTGCATGTTATATGGCCGTTAGTAATTAACATGTTTACCTGTTATACAGTCCGTTAATATACAAATAATAAGACAATTGATGGAACGCTAGCAGAAGTTTGTATTACTCATGTAATAAAAGGTGGCTCTCAGCCTATTACACTCTATAAATCAAACATAGATTTCTTTAAGACACTAGCATTCCAGCAGTTCTTAAGTTCCTTGTCATCCATGCCCTTGAGAATGAAGGAACCGGGAGCAAGCTTCTTGGCAATGACGTAAGGACCTTCCCAATTAGTAGTAAGTTTTCCTTCAATATGCGCCTTACCAGTGGTTGTTGTTCTGCAAAGGACTAGGTCGCCAACATCCAATGGCCTCTCCAAGACTTTCTTGTTGTAAGCCTTGCTAATTCTGTCTTTGTAGGCAATCGCTTTCAGTTCTGCTATCAATCTTATTTTTGGCAAGAAGTCTAGATTTTCCCTGAGTGCCTGATCATTCTTCTCAAGGTCCTGGTGCTTGATCCGATAAGAGGACAAACCCACCTCTACCGGCAATACTGCTTCCACACCAAAGGCCAATTTGAAAGGGCTTTCTCCCGTTGCTTCTTTTTCTGTCGTTCTATTTGCCCAGAGTACGGCTGGTACCATATCGGCCCATCCTCCCTTGAATTCATCCAGCTTCTTTTTCAAGGCGTTCAAGATCTGTTTGTTTGCGGCCTTGGCTTGTCCGTTGCTCTGAGGGTGGCAAATGGCCGAGTACGCGAATTTTACACGAAACTCTGTTAAGAAAGCTTGTATGGGACGACAATGAAATTGGATGCCATGGTCAAATACGATAGCCACTGGGATCCCAAACCTCGTCATGATTTTCTGCCAGATGAACTTTTTTACCTGATTTGCCTTAATCTTTGCTGTCGGCTCTGCCTCTATCCATTTTGTAAAATAATCAATTCCCACTATCAGGAATCTCTTCCCTCCTATTGCTGTGGTGAACGGTCCCAGGATGTCCATCCCCCACTTGGCGAACGGAATTGGGCATAGGATGGGCTACAGATTATTGGCGGGCCTGTTGATGACGGGAGCATACCGCTGGCATTTGTCACATTTCTTCACATAATTCTGGGCATCCGCCAGCATACTTGGCCAGTAAAACCCAGCTCTCAATGCTTTCAGCGCTAGAGCTTTGCTGCCAATATGATTGCCACAGATACCTTCGTGTATTTCTTTGAGAATTTTCGCGGACTCCCACACAGTTGCGCACTTAAGCAAAGGTAAGCTGAATGATTTCTTGTACAGCTCATCTTGGTATATGATGTACCAGCTTGCTTGTCGCTTCAGCTTCTTTGCGACCGAAGGGTCATTGGGTAGCGTCCCCGTCAGCTTATACGAAACCAGTTCACTAAACCATTCTCCCTGCTGGTTTATGCTGTTGACGGTGACAATCTTTTTTGTGATGCTCTTTTCCTTCAAGATGTCCACCGTGACGGTCTTCTCGATGCTGAATGAGTGGTGGGGCACTTATGCGAGTGGTGGGGTGGGGATAGGTTTAAATATGTACCTGGTTGGGCGGAGATGAATTTGCAATTTTCCCCCACTATTGGTGGTGGGGCGGGGACGGGGATGGAAATTTTATGCACACCCGCCCCGCCCAATTGCCATCCATATTTCCATCTTGAAGCTTTTGAATAGTATTTCGGCGTTTCGGTTGACTAGCTAGCTTTATGACTATTAAAATCAGCTCTAATTTTTTCTTTTCTTTTCCTTTTCTCTATCCATTTTCCTTTTCCTTTTTTTTCTTCTTCTCTCTTTTCTGTTTTCTTTTTTCTTCCATCTTCCCTTCTCTCTTGGCTGCCATGAACCGCACCCCTGTTTCTCTTCCCTTTCTCACTCTTCCATTTTCTAGAAATCTTTTTATTAGCTTTTCACAAAATTAAAATTGATAAAAAAAATAACTAGTGACTCATATTAGTCATATAAATTATGGCTGAGAGAGTACGTTGATATAGAATTATTGACAAACGAGTCAAATTACCACATTTAATTTCACTTTCAAAAGACAACTGTCAGAAAAGTCTCTTTGAAAATGTCTTCGTTGAAATTTATCACATATGTTTCTAACCCAAGCATTATTTCAGAAGTTGCGGCAACTAATCTTGACTAGCAAAGTAAGAAAATATAAATTCCGAGAGCCCATTATCCGGTCTTCGACTCTTCCCGTTTCATATCGAGTTCATCTTACTACAAGATGAAGTTGTCATCGTTTACAATGTCATTTCTAATCATTTCCTTATCATTTTATCTATCGATGGCTGAGTATCAAAAATTTGTCGATAGTCATTGCAACACCACCAATGGCAAATATAGCAAAAACAGCGAATTCGCCAGGAACCTAAATTCTCTACTGTCCAATATATCCTCCTTCGTCGATTACTTTGGCGGCTACTATCAGCTTACAGCCACAGCCAGAGGAGATTTCGCCACGATCGACGATGTCCATGTTATAACCTACTGCCGGGGAGATCAAGATGATTCGGATTGCAAGTCTTGCCTCGTCGATGCTACTAAGAGAATATTGGAAGTATGTCCAGAACAAAAGGAAGTCATCGGGTGGCACTACGTATGCATGATTCGTTATTCCAACCGCTCAATATCCGGCATATTACAATTGGAACCATCTTATTATAGGATGTCTCCATATAGTGGTCATGCAAACATAAGGTATAGCCAGCTTCAATATGTACTCCAATCTATTATTTATTTTATTTCAATTTGCTTTTTCATTGTCATTATTATGTTTAGCAATTCAAAACATGTACTATTGACCTTAAAAAATTAGTAACTTGACCTCAAAAAATTAGTAAAAGTTAGAAAATTATAGGATGGGGGAGCACTAAATAACGAGGAAGTCCTAACATCTGACTTGTGACTATAAGAGTTTAAATTTGATTGTGACAAAGTTTCTTCTTGTCATTTTTGCTAAAAATTAACATTAATTTTAATGGAAATGAGAAAAGCCCTTGTGATAGTCCAATTTAAACTCCTGCAGACCGCGGTTATAGTTAAGAAGCCTTCCTAGATAACGGCTTAACTTTTTTTAAAGTTGCATTGTGTTCATAATGAGCACTTAAGAAGAACAAGAATATTGTTCTGATTGAGAGAGAAATCTCAGCTCAAAAATGAGAGAGAGAGAAATTGTAATATTCCAATCCAACTATTACAAACTATCATAGAGAATTATAGACATCAATGTAAGAAGAAGAGGGTTTGTACAGCTGTCAAATACTAACTAACTACTTCTAACAAACTTGTAACAATACAATAATAACAAATCAGTAACAAAATAACTAAATATATTTCTCATACCCCCTACAAGCTGGAACTGGGAAGAATCATATGGAGCTAAACCCAGCTTGAGAGAAAGGAAATGATGTTCATCAGCCCCTAAGGCTTTAGTCATAATGTCTGCTAATTGTTGACCAGAAGACACATGATGAAGCTTGATGAATCCAGTCTGAACATTCTCTCTGACATAATGAACATCCAATTTGATGTGTTTTGTTCGTTCATGTAATACAGGATTTTCAGCAATGTATTGTGCAGTTGTATTGTCACAATATAAATTAATATGTTGAGGCACAAACACATTCAAATCCTGTAATAATCCTTCCAACCAAACAAGCTCACTTGTTGTTTGACTCGTGCTCCTATACTATGCCTCAGCAGAACTTTTGGAGACCACCTTCTGTTTCTTGGTCTTCCAAGAGATTAAGGAAGGACCAAGAAACACACAATAGCCAGTAAGAGACCTACCAGATGTAGGACAATTGCCCCAGTCTGCATCACCGTAAGCAACTAGTTGAAAATCAACATTATGAGCATAAAACAATCCATAGTCAATTGTACCCTTTAAGTATCTTAGAACATGCATTGCAGCATTCATGTGAGGAACTCTAGGATCACTTAAGAACTGGCTTAATTGTTGAACAACATAAGATATGTCAGGCCTTGTCATATTAAGGTAAAGAAGCTTGCCAACCATCCTTCTGTAAATTTTAGGATCATCTAGTTGTTCACCATCAGTAGGATTAAGCCTCAATGCTTTAGGAAATGGAAATGCAGTAGTCTTACAGAATTCCATTTTAGTGTCCTTCAACATATCTAGAACATATTTCCTTTGGTTAAGAAGTATTCCATCAGAAGATCTGGATAATTCAATTCCAAGGAAGTACTTTAATTCTCCTAAATCTTTGATAGTAAAAGCACTATCCAAAGCTTGTTTTACTGATTAAATGGTAGGTAAATGAGATCCAGTTAAGAGCAAATCATCCACATATGCAACAATAATAGTGAAATGATCACCATCCTTCTTAGTAAACATGGAATAGTCATGTTTGGACTGAGTAAATCCAAGAGTAACTAAAAATTTGTTGAGTTCTAGGTTCCATTGCCTAGAAGCTTGCCTGAGCCCATATAATGATCTCTTGAGCTTGCAAACCTGATCTGGATGAGTAGCATAACCAGGTGGAGGAGTCATATAGAGCTCTTCATCAATAAAGCCATGAAGAAAGGCATTATTTACATCTAATTGATGTAAATGCCAATTGTGTGCAGCAGCCAAAGCAACAATAGTTCTGACAGTTGTAAATTTTGCAACAGGGCTAAAAGTATGTTTAAAATCTTTGCCCTTGATTTGTTTATCTCCCCTAGCAACAAACGTGCCTTGTACCTTTCAACACTGCCATCTAGTCTAAATTTTATCTTATAGACCCATTTACAACCTATAGCCTTTTTTCATGTGGCAAGGTAGTTAGCTCCCAAGTTTGATTCTGCTCAAGTTCTGCTAGTTTTGTATTCATAGCCTCGATCCAGCTAGGATTGTCCTTAGCTTGATGATAGGAAGAAAGTTCATGAGTAGACGAAACTTGAGATAAACTAGCAGAGTGTTTAGGAATATAAGGTAAGGCAAAATCCTGAAATTTACTAGGAACATGTCTTATCCTATCTGATTTTCTAAGATGAATAGGAGAAGGTGGAGCAGTAGGAGAAGAAATAGGTGAATGATGAGAAGGAGGAGAAGAAGAATCAATATTTGTGGAAGGAGAAGAAAAAGGAAGGTGGTGGAGAAGAGAAAGGAGGAATAAAAGTAGGAGAATTAGGAGTAGAAGTAGAAACAGGAGAAGAAATCATTTCAGGTTCAATAAAAGCAGGATTAACAAGAGGTAAAGAAGGTGTAATTGAATGAGTTGAAGAAGATTGAAAGGGAAAATTATGCTCATGGAAAAGCACATCTCTACTAAGAATCACTTTATGAGTAGTTAAGTCACACAACTTATTACCCTTCTGAGCATAGGGATAGCCTAAAAGCACACATTTGTTAGACTTAGGAGCAAATTTGTCACTTGTTTTAAGAAAAGGATAATAAAGACAACCAATTACCCTTAACAAATTGTAATCAGGAGACTTCCCAAGAAGTTTTTCAGATGGACTCTTCCAATTGAGAACCGAGCTAGGCAGCATGTTTACTAAATGTGTAGCTGATAATATGCAATCACCCCGAAGTTTGACAGGAAGATGGCCTTGAAATCTAATTGCTCTAGCAGTTTCAAGGAGATGTATGTGTTTCCTCTCTACCCTACCATTCTGTTGAGGATTACCAGGAATAGATCTTTGATGAATAATCCATTTTTCAGCAAACATATGAGCACAAAATTCTTGCACAATTTTTATACCATTATCACTTCTGATCATCTTAACCTTGCTATTAAACTGAGTGGCAACATAGTTCAGGAAAGCAGACAGAATAGCTGATACTTGTTGCTTAGTATGAAGCAAATGTGTCCATGTAGTTCTAGTATTGTCATCAAGAATAGTAAGGAAATAAGATGCTCCAGATAAACTAGGTGTCTTTTATGGACCCCATAGATCAACATGAATAAGATCAAAAGGATGTTTAGCTAAAGAAGAAGAAATAGGAAATGGTAGTTTATGATGCTTTGCAAAAATACAAGGTTCACAAGAAAAATCATGTAAATCACCATCATATCGAATAGACAAATGTTTTATTTTCCCAACAGAAGGATGACCAAGCCTAGCATGTAAAAGGGAAAGGGAAATTTTATTTCTGGAAACATTATGTACAACAGAAACATGCTGAACATTATTATCATGCACAGAACTAGAAACATGATTGTGAGTTATAGAACTAGGAGTTGTAGTCACAGACAGACTATGAGCAGCAGAAGAAGGAGTACTGAACTTATATAATCCAGAAACTCTTTTGCCAATGGCCTTCAACTTGTTAGTTGAAAGGTCCTGAAAAGAACAATGAGAAGAATGAAAATAAGCAAACAGAGAGTTTTGATCAAGAAGCTTGCCTACAGAAAGAAGATTATGATGAAACTCAGGGATATAAAGGACATTTTTAAGCACGATATCATCAGTCAATTGAACACTACCACTTTGTGTAAACTTTTGAAGAGTTCCATCAGGAAGACCTACTTGAATAGGTGAAGATAATGTGGTGAAGGAAGTGAATAATGATTTATTGAAAGCCATATGATCACTGACTCCAGTATCAATTATCCAGGAATAAGCATCAAAATGATTGACAACAGAATTAGCATTAAACACATTTGCCATACCTGCAATAGTAAAAGCTGAGCAAGCAAATTCTCCTGAACCAGAAGCACTAGAAGAAGGTTGCTGCATCGTTTGCATCATGCCATGATAAATTGCAGAAATCATATCTTGAGAAGCTATGGAACCACCAGTACCAGATTGACTCTTAGAATCATGAGAATCATTAAAATCCAAAGGTGTATTACCAACAGCAGTATCAATAGCAGACATTTTTGCCTTTCATATAAGCAAATTTATCTAGATATCCAATGATCTCAAAGCATTGATCAACGGTGTGACCTTTCTTTTTACAATGATCACAAAATCTGTTATCCTTACGTCTTTTATAATCTCTTTTCTGAAAACTTTGCTGATTTTGAGAAGAAAATCTAGAACTAGATCTCTGAGAATATAGAGCACTTACTTCTGGCATTTGAACCTCAGAAATAGACATAGATTTCTGCTTTACAACTTGTTGAAGAATATGGTAAGCACGATTCACAGGTAGTAAAGGATCCATGCTTAAGATGTTAACCTTAACTTGATCATAAGCAGGATTTAATCTAGCTAAGAATTGGATCAATTTCTTCAACTGATCTGCTGCTAAAATCTTTTTATGAAGATCACAAGTGCAAGTATCCATTGCTCAACATTTACAAGTAGGAACTTCATCCAAAACTTGTAATTCATCCCAAATTCTTTTCAATTTTGCATAATATTCAGCAATTGAAAGAATACCTTGCTCAATTGCAGACAAACTTCTATGAAGATCGTACAATAACGGAGCATTAGACTGACCATAACGCTCTACAATCTCTTCCCAAAGTTGTCTAGCAGAATTTGTGAAAATGAAACTTTCAGAAAATGTAGATTCCATTGAATGAAGAATCCAAGAAGTGACCAGATAATCGTTTCTGATCCATTTTTGATGATCTTTAGATATTACAGCAGGTTTACTCAGGCTTCCATCAACAAATCCGAGTTTATTTTTCGCTCCTAGTGCCAATTTGATACCTCTACTCCAATTGACAAAGTTATCGCCATTGAAGAGATGCGTACCTAGCTGTTGCTTTGGATGATCTCCATTAGAAATGAAATACGGATCATATAATTGGTCGCATTATTTTGAGATCGTGATTGAGAAGGTGAATTCTGTTCAGAATCTTCCATTTTACGAAGATTTCAATGAATTCAGATAAAAAACAGAAGAATTTCGAAGAAGAAATGAAGAATTTGAACTGAAATTGAGCTAGAAATGAAGAATTTGAACTGAAATTGAGCTGGATTAATCGAGAATCCGTAGCTCAGATACCATAAGAAGAACAAGAATATTGTTCTGATTGAGAGAGAAATCTTAGCTCAAAAATGAGAGAGAGAGAGAAATTGTAATATCCCAATCCAACTATTACAAACTATAAGAGATAATTATATACATCAATGTAAGAAGGAGAGGGTTTGTACAGCTGTTAAATACTAACTAACTGCTTCTAACAAACTTGTAACAGTAATAACAAATCAGTAACAAAATAACTAACTATATTTCTCATAGCACTCTACACAAATTGACCTAAATAGAGGGGTGGTTCATTTATTACAGAAGCACCATGTGCTATATATTAAGATAAATGAGTAAACGTGGCAAAAAAAACTCTATCTATTCAGTAGATAAAATATCCATTAGAGTTAGACATTAATTTCTAGTGGAACCCAACTAACTGACTAGGCCATAAAAATTGATTTTAAATTATGTATCTTTAGTGGTTGGATTCCTTATTAAATAAATAAAGCATTCTTTGAATTTTTTTGACTAACCATCCTAAGTGCTACAAGATACTAAACAAAAAGGTTAAAATCTATTACATTATAATAAAATAAAAATGAAAAAAGACACATGTCACACTCTCATTAAAAAAATTCCCACCTAAATCTTTTCCGCCAAATTAGACCGTCTCATTTAAGAATTTCTATTCATTTTGGCCGGTTCAACGTTCATGCTTGCATCACTATTATATTTTTAAGTCTTAAACATGGATCCCAAATGAGCGAGGAACAAAGATAAAATTTGTTAATACCTCTACCTTTGACAGCACATACAATGAAAAACTCGGATCGCTTCTTAATCGTTTAATGGTGAATGCAATGGTGAATTCCCCTAGGTGGTATGCTAAAGGATCTGAGCAGGTGATTCCTTCCTATACTATTTATGCGTTGGTGCAGTGTACAATAGATTTGTCACCGTTTGATTGCAAGCACTGTATAGAAACGGGAATAGGTAGAAGCGCAGGACAAAAGTTTGCGATTTTTATGACACCCGTCTGCTATGTGACATTTGATAACTATCAGTTATCTAACACTACTATTCCACCATCTATTGGTACTAACTCTACTTTGCCATCGTTGGTACCATCTCTAGGTATAATCTTATCCTCATCTAGTCAAATTTATTATTTATATATATGATTTAGTGTGACTTTGGTAATTTTTACTGTTTCTATTAACGTAATGTTGGAACATTTATAGGGTAATGGGTTTTATTAGCTCATATGGTTATATATTAGAAGAGGAGGAGGTCTAGTATGTTAAGATTAGAATGCGCAAAATCACGTGGATGCATCAAGCAAGTCAGTAGGCTGGTCGCGGGTCGTGACCAGCGCCTTTTCGCGACTCACAATCTGTATCGCGAGTCGCGACGTGTAGTCTGACTTGGGCGTGAAATTTTGCGTGGACGGTTTATAACCGTTGTATTGCATACGTTATCCGTTAATGATGATTAAGTATTCTTAATCAGGGGATTAAAGGGAGATGAATGCTGTAACAACTCTAATCAAGAGGGGATTTGATATTTGACCCTTGTCATTCATATGAGAAGAGAGGAGAAAATCAATTTTTGAGATTCTAAGAGACTTGCTTTGCTTGAGAGAAAACTTGCTACTTTCTCTCTAGTGTTCTTCATAAACTTCAAACACAAAGTTGTTGTTGATTCACTTAGAAGATCATCTAGTGAATTGTTTTCTCCATTGTATCTCATTAGTTATTTCGTGTTAACCCGGTGATCCTAGAGGGGCGAAATTAAACTAATAGGAAAGCGTAGTTTCCGTGCCTTGGAGTGGTATATCCGGTTCCCTTGTTAGGTCTCACATCTAATAATCCATTAGTTTAATTTTCTTTCTTTTCGAATATGGCTCAATCACTCAAGGACATGACTATGAACTTCCAAAAGTTGGACAAGTTTGAGGGGGTGGGTTATTGGAGATGGCAAAAGAAGATGCCATTCTTGTTGACAACTTTGAATGTGGTGTATGTTCTTTCAACACCCATGCCACCTTTCCCTAAAGATGGAGAGGAAGAGTCCGTGGAGACTACAAGGAAGAGGACAAAGTGGGAGAATGATGACTACATTTGCCGGGGTCACATCCTCAATTCTCTTACCGACCCTTTGTTCGACCTTTATCAAGATGTGGAGAGTGCAAAGGAACTTTGGGATACTCTTGAGGCCAAGTACATTTCGGAAGATGCTTCAAGTAAGAAATTTCTTGTTAGTAATTTTAATTCATTTAAAATGACTAATGATCGGCCTATTATAGAGCAATTTCATGAAGTTCATCACATTTTGAACCAAATTAGATCACATGGTATGGTGATGGATGAGGCTATTGCCGTAGCCTCAATCATTGATAAATTACCACATTCTTGGAAATAAACTAAGCATTCCTTGAAACATAGGAAGGAAGATATTTCCATGGAGCAATTAGGAACTCATCTTCGTATTGAAGAGGGTATCCGGGCTCAAGATGGGGTTAAGGATACTACTCCTAGTATTCCTAAGTCTACCGTGAATATGGTAGAGGTTGGTGGGTCTAGTGGGACCAAGAAATCCAACAATAACAACTCTAAAACCAACTTTGCAAACAAGAAGAGGAAGACCCTCACTTGTTGGGTATGCAATGGACCTCATCTCAAGAGGGATTGTCCTTCTAAGAAGAAGAAGACAAAGAATGGACAACCTAGTGTTGTTCAAAACCAAGGTAAAGTTGCACATGAAAATGTAATTAAAGAAATGAATTTTGTGGCTATGAATTCTGAAATTATGTTTGTGCAGGTTGATGATTCTTGGTGGATAGATTCGGGGGCCTCTAGACATGTGTGCAATAATAAGCACTTCTTCAAGTCTTTGGAAGAATTGGATGATGGTCCAATCTTGTATATGGGGAATGATTCTACGGTAAAGGCCAAGGGTATAGGCCAAGTAGAATTGTTGTTAACCTCGGGAAAGACTTTAACTCTCCGGGATGTTGTTTATGTACCGGAAGTTAGGAAGAATCTTGTGTCGGGGGGTCTTTTGAATAAATTTGGTTTTAAAGTTGTATTTGAATCAGATAAGTTTATTGTTTCCAAGGGTGGTATTTTTGGTGGACAAGGATTTTATTTTAATGGGATATTTAAATTTAGTATTAATAATGAAATTGATACTAGTTCTATTTACATGCTTGATGTTTCTTCTCTATGGCACAATCGTTTATGTCATGTAAACTATCGTAGATTATATGACATGTCTAAGCTAGGTTTAATACCTTCTTTGGATTTAAAGTTAGAGAAGTGTAAGACATGCATGCTAAATAAGATTACAAAGAATCCTTATCCTAGTGTGACTAGACAAACGGTATTGCTTGATTTGGTGCATAGTGACTTGTGTGACTTTCATAGTTCACCTTCTTTGGGAAATAAAAAATATATAGTGACTTTTATTGATGATTATTCATGGTTTTATTATTTACTAAAGATGAAGCACTAGAAAAGTTTAAGATTTTTAAGACCGAAGTGGAACTTCAACTTAATGGAAAAGTTAAAAGACTTCGGACGGATAGGGGTGGTGAACACTATAATCCTAGCTATTTTAGTTCCATTGGTGTAATTCATTAAACAACCGCTCCATACTCACCTCAAAGTAATGGTATAGCGGAAAGGAAAAATAGGATTCTAAAAGAAATGGTTAACACCATGCTTTCTAATTCGGGTCTAAATGACGGTTTTTGGGGTGATGCAATTTTAGCTGCATGTTATATATTAAATCGAGTTCCTAATAAAAGGAATAAGACTACCCTTATGAACTTTGGTGTACAAAAAGCCTAATCTCAATTACCTTAAGGTATGGGGTTGTAGGACAATTGTCAAATTGACGAAACCTAAAAGGAAAACTTTAGGTGAAAAAGGAATTGATTGCATTTTTATAGGCTATGCGGTACATAACAAAGCCTATAGGTTTTATGTCATTGAGCCAAATGATGTTGTCTCTATCCATTCTATGATAGAGTCAAGGGATGCAATATTTGATGAGACTAGATTCTCATCGATTCCAAGACCAAAGGACATGATACCTAGTACTAGTTCCAATGTTGTGGATGACATTAACAATGATCATGATGCTACAACACCGGAAATTAGGAAAAGTAAAAGAATTAGAAAAGAGAAATCTTTTGGACCGGATTTTCAACTGTATTTAGTTGAAGGTCAAGGGAGTCTATTGTGACTCAAATTTCATATGGTTACAATATGGAGGAGGATCCTAGGACCTTTGATGAGGCTATGAAGTCTCATGATTCTGCTTTCTGGAAAGAGGCAGTGAATGATGAAATGGATTCAATAATGGGCAATCATACTTGGATTTTAGCTAATTTACCTCCCGAATGCAAACCTTTAGGTTGTAAGTGGATTTTCGTAAGAAAAAGGAAGATTGATGGAACCATACTAAAACATAAGGCCCGGTTAGTGGTCCAAGGTTTTAGGCAAAGATGTGGTATCGATTATTTTGACACTTATGCTCCGGTTGCTAGAATAACTACCATTAGACTTTTGATAGCATTGGTTGCGATTCATGGTCTAGTAATTCACCAAATGGATGTCAAAACTGCCTTCCTTAATGGTGAATTGGAGGAGGAAGTGTACATGAATCAACCTGAAGGTTTTGTGGTCAAAGGTCAAGAGACTAAGGTTTGCAAATTAGTTCGATCTTTGTACGGTCTTAAACAAGCACCTAAGCAATGGCATCAAAAATTTGATGAGGTCATTTTGTCTAGTGGGTTCAAAATAAATCAGTCCGATAAGTGTGTATATAGTAAATTTGATAATAACGGTAATGGAGTTATAATTTGCTTATATGTTGATGATATGCTTATCTTTGGGACTGATTTGGAACAAGTGGAAAAAACCAAAGTCTTTCTCTCTTCTAGCTTCTCCATGAAAGATTTGGGTGAAGCGGATGTTATTCTAGGTATTAGAATAATGAGAGGTAAAGGGTCAATTTCTTTATCACAATCTCATTACATTGAGAAAGTGATTAAGAGGTTTAATGAATCGAATTCGACTCATTTTTCTACTCCGATGGATCCTAGTGTTCACTTGGTTCCGAGTAGTGGTACTCCTATTTCACAATTGGAGTATGCAAGCTTAATTGGAAGCTTGATGTATGCTATGACTAGCACTCGACCCGATATAGCTTTTGCTATTGGTAAACTTAGTAGGTATACTAGTAATCTTAGTATGTTGCATTGGTAAGCATTGAGAAGAGTGTTAAGGTATTTGAATAAAACCTTGGATTATGTCATAACTTACAAAGGAGAACCTTCTATTATAGAAAGTTACTCGAATGCTAGTTGGATTTCCAACAAGGAAGATTATTCATCCACAAGTGGATAGGTGTTTCTTCTTGGAGGAGGTGCTATTTCATGGGCATCCAAGAAGCAAACATGTATAACAGAATTCCACTATGGCATCGGAATTCATTGCATTGGTATCTTGTTGCCAAGAAGCGGAATGGCTAAGGAATGTGTTGAGTGAGGTTGACTTGTGGGTCAAACCTATGTCACCTCTTGCTATTCATTGTGATAGTGCATCAACTATAGCTAAAGCTTATAGTGAAGTCTACAATGGCAAGTCAAGGCACATTGGAGTTATACATAGCTATGTGCGTGAAATGATAAGGAGTAGTTGTATAACTATTAATTTTGTTCGGTCTAGTTTGAACTTGGCGGATACGTTTACTAAACCGTTGTCAAGGGAACTAGTGAACAAAATGAACAAAGGGATGGGTTTTAAGCCTATTGATCAAACTTTAGCTAAGGAAAACTCAATTTGATGTCTAATACAACGTTAGATCTCAAATTCAATGAGGATGGTACTTTTCTTAAAGGTTGGAAGCACTTGTGTTATTTACATCCCGAGGTTAGTGCTTCTTACTACAATGATAAGAGGTTGAATTAAGTTTCTTAATAAGTCTTTGATAAGTGCCCATTTGTAGGAGCATGTGCTCATTCGTCGCGAGTCGCGACCAGGAGGCAGTCGCGGGTCGCGACCAGCGCCTTTTCGCGACTCGCAATCTGTATCGAGAGTCGTGACGTGTTATAACACCCCCACGACCCCTCCTTATATATACTAGGAGAAATTATGGGAGTTGTTACGCCACGCATGATAATACGTAAGGCTAATCAGAGAATACAGCGGAAGTCTTTTTTAATAACCTGGAAATACTTTAATACAATTGAAATAAGAAAGTATGTAAATGAGTTACAAACTCGGAAACTATTCCATAATAGTCCCGTTTTCAAAACAAGTCAAACCTTGACCCCAATGGTCAAGTAAAGTCAAACATACAATTCAAAATAACTCAAATATATAGGAAAGTAATCGTGTACTATAATTCCCATCCGGATGCTTATGATTTCCATGCACATCAAGAACTTGTACCTGAAACTTCTCCTCTAAGCTCTGCTCGCCAAATGGGTCATCACAGGGTCGTTGAGGAAAAACAACAACCAAAAGAAAACAAGGAAACACATACATCAGCAACGCTGAGTACATAACACTACTAAACTAATGCAAATAATGATGCATGCAATCCTCAAACAACTTCGGCTTGCTCTTCTTGTGACACTACATGCGACAAGCACATGATCGAACTTACTAAATACTTTCTTTTATTATTATTTGGCAATGAACGGGCACCGTCATCCTCTTGGAATCATACGGGCTCCTATTTCTTGTGTAAGAGATCCCACACCTCTTACTAAAGTTCCATGAACTTTAAATAACTTGACTCGAGAAATTAAGCTTGTTAGTAATGAAAGAGGGTGAGAGTGAGCCTCTAGACTCAACATCTCAGAGATACTGAATATGAGTGACGCCTAGTCCACTCAAAGATCTTGATAATTGGAATTCCATAATCTTGCTTGATAAAATAAAAGCATTAGCATCGTCATGCTAAGCTTTATGCGGGAGTGTAGTTACACACTAACTCCCCCCTTATGTTCAATACTCATGGGGGATCCATCCCAAGAGTTTTATTGCCAAATTCCATTATGTGAGACACAATCACAATCATAATACATCTAGCAAATAAATTAATTTCTTATCTTTCTTTAACAGGTGAATGCAACAAATACCATAAATAACTCGATTCTAAATTCTTTGAGACCTTGCTCATCTTATTACTTTAATGACTCCATGAGTCCTTTCTTACTTTCTTAAGGATCCATGATCCAATCAATTGAGTCCTTGCTCAATGATTCAAATACTCGTGAGACCTTGCTCAATAACTTTAAAACCTGTGAGACCTAGCTCAACAATATATATAACTTCTATTGAGACCTTGCTCAATAAAACATATAACTGCTAATGAGACCTTGCTCAATAAAACATATAACTGTTAATGAGACCTTGCTCAATAAAACATATAAGCGCTAATGAGACCTTGCTCAATAAAACATATAACTTCTAATGAGACCTTGCTCAATAAAACATATAACTTCTAATGAGACCTTGCTCAATAAAACATATAACTTCTGATGAGACCTTGCTCAATAAAACATATAACTTCTGATGAGACCTTGCTCAATAAAATATTCTCATGCAAGCCCTAGCTTCAAGAATAACATTGAATAACTTTAATCATGCTCAAAAGCAATAATCATCAATCACATGCTTTTCAAATATAGGAATAACTCAAAAGTTCCATTCCTAATCTCCTTTCTAAGTTCTCAACATGTACCCAAACAATTATAAGGCATAAGCCTCTCCTTACTCCTCATGCTCAATAAATAACCTTTAAACACTAAAGTCAAAGGTCAAGTGTATGTACCTTGATAACACACAAACTCAACAATTCAAAGGTTTCACTTGCTTTTACTATGCTTGAAACCTATCAAGAACAAAGTACTATCAATTAGTACTTACCAATAACAATTCAAGGCTACTAATAATAAAAATCAGCATTTTAAAATTAATAATAAAGCTGATTTTTCTTTAAAAATGCTTTAAAACTATTTTTGAGTCATAAACTTGAAAACCTTTACTAGTAGGCAAAACCCACTATAATCTAATACTTAAAACTTCATAAAAATCGATAATTTGTTACTTAATCACTGCTGTAAATTATTTAATAAATAATAAATTTTTTTTTTTTTTTACATGTGGTTCGAAAACCACAAAAACCCGAAACAACAACCAACCGGCAGCCACCACGAGCACCGCCTGCACCACCACCGGCACGGCAGTGGGCAGGGTTGTGCTCGTCGCCCAGCAGCAGCCACGGCAGGCCCAGCGCAGCCAGCACGGCAGTGGCCCAGCCACCTCCTCGACAAAGCCTCGCCGGCGAACCACCGTGGTGGCCGGAAAACGCAGGGGAGAGAGAGAGAAAAATAAAATCAGAAAAAACAACTAACTTCTTTGCTTCCTTTTGATTATTTGCAAGATCCTCTTATAATTTGCAAAGTAAAACTAGATTAATTTGAAGCTTGAAGATTTGAAGAAAATTTTGAGGAAGAAGAACTAAAGTTGAGAGAGGAAGAAGGAGTCTTACTCCTTTGTTGAAGAAAAAGGCTGGTGAAATGGATGGGAACTTAGAGTTTCCTTCCTTTTTTTTTTTTTTTATTATTATTTGGTGGTCTTTCGGGTAAAAGACTAAAATGCCCTTACTCATTAAATTACCGAAATACATTTGATGATAAAATTGCGAAACTAATCTTCCTACTAATATTACTAAAATACTTTCCTCAAAAGACTAAAATACTTCTCTGTGAAAATACTCAGATACTCTTTTGGTAAAAATGACCAAAATACCCTTTTGCTCTGAAATACTGAAATTAAATAGCTTTAATACTTCAAAAATGATTAAAACTATTTAATTAAATAACTTAAAAATATGGGGGATTACAGTCTACCCCCCTTAAAAGAAGTTTCGCCCCGAAACTTAAACAAAACCTCCTCTCTTCTCCAAGCTTTCAGCTCGAAAAACTTATTAGCTTTACGCCCTAATATAGTTCTTTCTTAAGAAGTAGCCAAAAAATACGCTACTAAGTAAAACAAGTAGCCAAATAATACGCTACTGAATAAAACTTTTGCCTTGAATGTTTAAACTATGAAATGCTTACTTTGCTTGAAAAAGTTTTCCTTGAAAAATCGTGCACAAATGCAACAAATTCTTACTAATTTCTAGCAAAATGCGCAGATTTCTAGCAATGTGCGCAAATTTCTAGCAACATGCGCAAATTTCAAGCAAAGTGCGCGCACGCACTCTACCCCCCTTAAAGGAGTTACGTCCCGGAACTCAACTCACCTAGTCGAAGAGCTCAGGATACTTCTTTCTCATCTCATCTTCAGCCTCCCAGGTAGCCTCTTCGGTACGCTGGTTAGACCACAAAACCTTGAGTATCCTTATATCTTTATTTCTTGTACTCCTCACCTTAGAGTCCAAAATCTTCACTGGTCTCTCTTCAAAAGAAAGCGTCTCATCCACTTCTATAATCTCGGGATCTAACACATGAGACTTATCGGGTACATATCTCTTTAGTTGGGATACATGGAACACATTATGGACCTTTCCCAAGTTATTCGGCAATTCCAAACGATAAGCTAATCTTCCAATTCTTTCAATAATGTCATAGGGACCTATAAACTTCGGGCTAAGCTTTCCTTTTTGCCCAAAACGCATCACCCCTTTCATAGGTGACACCTTCAATAAGACTTTCTCGCCTACTTGATACTCACTATCTCTTCTATTCTGATCTGCATAAGCCTTTTGACGATCCTGGGCCACCCTCATCTTTTCACGGATATATCGCACTTGATTCACGGTATCCTCAATCATTTGTGGTCCCAAAGTAACCGTCTCGCTAATATCATTCCAAAGCCAATGGATCGCGACATTTCCGACCATATAGAGCTTCGAAAGGAGCCATCTTAATGCTAGAATGGTAACTATTATTGTATGAGAATTCTATTAAAGCCAACATCTCATCCCAAGTCTTAGGGTAATCTAAGGCACACGCCCTCAACATGTCCTCGAGAGTCCGAATTGTTCTCTACGATTGACCATCGATTCTTTGGATGAAAAGTTGTACTCTTAAGCACATCGGTCCCAAAAGCTTTCGTAATGCTTCCCAAAAATGAGATAAGAATCTTGAATCCCTATCGGATACAATAGTGGAAGGAACTCCATGATGCCTCACCACTTGGTCTACATATACTTTACCACTTGTTCCATCGACCAATTGTCCTTCATCGGAACAAATTTTGCTACTTTAGTTAGTCTATCTACAATCACCCACACTTTGGTGAATCCTTTTCTGTCTTAGGAAGACCTACAACGAAATCCATTGCTATATCATCCCACTTCCACTCAGGCACTGGTAACGGTTGAATCGTTCCTTGAGGTCTCTTGTGTTCACTCTTCACCTTCTGGCAAGTCAAACACCTAGCCACAAATTCAGCTATTTCTCTCTTCATATTGTTCCACCGAACATCAACTTCAAGTCCTTATACAATTTATCCCCTCCGGGGTGGATAGAATAAGTCGTGTTGTGCCCTTCTTTCATCACTTTCTCTTTCAACTCGGTGCAACTCGACGGTATACACCACCTTCCATTGAATCGGACACTTCCATCATTATGGATGCTAAACTCCTTTGTCTTCTTTTCCTCGATTAGCTTCTTTATCTTTTCAATTTCCTCATTCCCTTCTTGAGCCTTTAAAATTTCTTCATTCAATGTTGACTGGATTGAAATGGCATTCAAGCACGCTTCCACTCCACCACTCCCAACAACTTCAATGTTGAGCTTCCTAAACTCATCACACAACTTATCGGAAAGTACCAAAGTACTTAAACTATGGCTAGACTTACGACTTAACGCATCGGCAACGACGTTTGCCTTTCCTTCATGGTATAAGATCTCAATATCGTAGTCATTAACCAACTCCAACCATCTTCTCTCGCCTCATATTCAAATCTTTTTGAGTATACAAATACTTCGAGACTCTTGTGATCCGTGTACAACTTCACCTTCACTCCATACAAGTAGTGTCACCAAATCTTCAAAGCAAACACTATTGCGGCTAACTCTAGATCATGGGTTGGGTAATTCACTTCGTACGGTTTCAATTGCCTAGAAGCGTAGGCTATAACCTTTCGGTTTTGCATCAACACACACCCTAAACCATTTTTCGAAGCGTCACTATATACCTCCAACTCAGCATTCTCCTCTGGCAACGTCAAGATCGGAGCTGTAGTCAATAACTCCTTAAGCTTCTTAAAGGCTTTCTCACACTCCTCGGTCCATATGAACTTTGTATCCTTCTTCATAAGACTAGTCATTGGTTTAGCTATCCTCGAAAAATCCTTCACAAAACGTCTATAGTAGCCAGCTAGACCCAAGAAACTCCTTATATCAGTAATATTCCTAGGTGTAGGCCATTCGCTTACTGCGGCTATCTTTGACGGATCTACGGAAATTCCCTTCTTTGACACAATGTGGCCAAGAAACGCCACTTCTTCCATCCAAAATTCACACTTCGAGAACTTTGCGTAAAGCCGATGCTCCCTAAGTGTAGATAATACCAATCTCAAGTGCTTTTCATGCTCCTCCTTGTTCTTCGAGTAAATAAGGATATCATCGATGAATACGACTACAAATTTGTCCAAATACTCTCGAAACACTCTATTCATGAGGTCCATAAACATCGCTGGTGCATTGGTTAAACCAAATGGCATCACGGTGAACTCATAGTGACCATACCTCGTCCTAAAGGCAGTCTTTGGTATGTCCTTCTCCCCATTCGCAATGGTGATACCCTCGACCTCAAGTCTATCTTCGAAAATATTTCAGCTCCTCTTAATTGATCGAATAGGTCATCGATCCTCGGTAACGGATACTTATTCTTAATAGTCACCTTGTTAAGGTCTCTATAATCAATACATAGCCTCAAGCTCCCATCCTTCTTACGTACAAACAAAACGAGGCGCTCCCCATGGGGAATAACTAGGTCTAATGTACCCTTTCTCGAGTAATTCTTTTAGTTGCTTATTGAGCTCCTTCATCTCTGCTGGAGCCATTCTATAGGGTGCTTTTGATATAGGTGCAGTTCCAGGAACTAAGTCTATGGTGAATTCTAACTCCCTTCGAGGTGGCATTCCCGGTATATCTTCCGGAAATACGTCTGGAAACTCATTCACCACCTTCACATGTTCTACCTTAAGCTTCTCTTCGTCCAACCTCTGCACACTACACAAGAATAACGAAGCTCCCTTACTCACTTGCTTTACCAAACTTAAGGATGAGATGATCTTAATTCTACCTTCTTGTGGTTTAGTCTTGAAAGTCACCTTTTTCCCGTCCTTATTCCTCAATCTCACTTTTTCTTCTCCACACAGAATCTCGGCTTTATACTCCTTAAGCCAATCCATTCCTAAAATGATCTCCAAATCTTCCAATGGAAACTCTATGAGGTTGGTTTCAAAGTCTACATCTGCGATTCTCACAAGGACGTTCTCATATATTCTTGAGCAAGTTACTACTTCCCCAGATGGTAACATAATAGGAATTTCAACATCCCTAGGGTTTTCTAAGCCATATTTTGAAACAACTAACTTTGAAACAAATGAACGCTCGGCTCCTGAATCAAATAAAGCTTTAGCATAAGTGGAATTTATAGAAACATTACCCGTAACTACGTCCTTAGACGTCTCGGCTCTACGTAGCACTTATGACATTCAATCTTGCCACTGCAGCACACTAGGGCCAGCTCCACTCGGAAAGGTCTTATTGCTCCCATTTTGCTTGTTCCCACCTTGATAGTTGTTACCTCCTGAACGGTTTCGATTTCCCTGACCAAACTGGTTTCCGCTCTTGCCCTTGTCAGTCTTCAACTCAGGGTTCTTGGAGAAGCACTCATACTCTCGGTGACCCAATTTGTGGCAGTAATTACACTCCACTAGCTTTCCTTCACAATCCTTTCCAGGATGATTGTAGGGGCACTTCTTGCAGAAATACACGCGTTCATCTCCTTTCCTTCCCTTATTAGGACCATTTCCACCCTTTCGTTGTTGATACCGGCCCCCATTCCTTTGGCCATTAAATTGTCCTCCTTGGTGAGAGTTATATTGAGGCTTGAACTTCTTGTCGTTCCTCCGGAAATTCGATTAGGGTTATCCTTTCTCTTGTTGTTTGAGCTTTCAATTCCAGCTTGTTTCAAATAGGAACCTAAATGAGCGACTCTATCATACACTTCCTCTAAGGTCCCGAAAGTTGAACCTCCTAGCCCAAGCTTTACCTCAAGATTAAGTCCAGTCTCAAACCTAATAGCCTTTCTCTCCTCAGTAGGTACTAACTCTGGAGCAAATTTCATCGATCCTACAAACTTCTCGTAGTAATCTTGTTCCACGGTCATGTCACCTTGCTTCAACTCATCAAATTCACTCGGCCTTTTGCCTCCTCAAGAAATTGGGATAAAATTTCTCTTTCAAAGCTCCTCCAAAAGCCTTCCAATCAAAGTCAGGCCTTGCCATTAACGTCTCCTTATGCTGCGACCACCAAAAATCGGCTTCCTCCTTGAGGTAGTACGCGGCTATAGCTACCTTCCTATTATCTGGATATTGGATAGCATCGAATAACTTCTCAAAATCCCTAAACCAATTCTCAAACTTGTCAGGATCCCCTTTCCCATCATAAGAAGGCGGTTTACTATCACTAACCCTCTTAAACCAATCAACAGACTTCTTTTTCGAAGGGACTCTCCTAGCTAAATTCGTAGTCACTCGGACCAAATTCCTCAGCTGAGCATCAACTCTAGCGTTTCGATCGGCCATTGATCTGCCCCAAAAAAAAATTCGACTTAAAAAAAATCGCTTATTGGACCCCAATATAGATCAAAACTACTAAGCAAATGCCATTCTGACATTGAATTCTCAATTTCCTCTCTAAGGAGCTTTATACTAACTCTCTTATTAGAGTAGTAGCTCAAAACAAATCTAGCACTAATTTGTAGTCATACTACACCTTTTAGTCAAAACTGGAATCTATGCAAGTAGAAAATGCCAATCACGTTGCAATCAAACACTTAGTCACATAAAACACATCACAAATGTTACTAGACCTTAGAACACTTACTAATCTAAACACTTAGTGACTAATGCGATGCAGTGTGCATATGCATATGCAATTCCCTTCCCTTTTGCAATTCAACTTTGAAATACTTTTAAGTTCGAAAACTTTTGTAAAATAAAGGTAATATAACCTTTGGAGCTCTGATACCACTTTATAACACCCCCACGACCCCTCCTTATATATACTAGGAGAAATTATGGGAGTTGTTACGCCACGCATGATAATACGTAAGGCTAATCAGAGAATACAGCGGAAGTCTTTTTTAATAACCTGGAAATACTTTAATACAATTGAAATAAGAAAGTATGTAAATGAGTTACAAACTCGGAAACTATTCCATAATAGTCCCGTTTTCAAAACAAGTCAAACCTTGACCCCAATGGTCAAGTAAAGTCAAACATACAATTCAAAATAACTCAAATATATAGGAAAGTAATCGTGTACTATAATTCCCATCCGGATGCTTATGATTTCCATGCACATCAAGAACTTGTACCTGAAACTTCTCCTCTAAGCTCTGCTCGCCAAATGGGTCATCACAGGGTCGTTGAGGAAAAACAACAACCAAAAGAAAACAAGGAAACACATACATCAGCAACGCTGAGTACATAACACTACTAAACTAATGCAAATAATGATGCATGCAATCCTCAAACAACTTCGGCTTGCTCTTCTTGTGACACTACATGCGACAAGCACATGACTGAACTTACTAAATACTTTCTTTTATTATTATTTGGCAATGAACGGGCACCGTCATCCTCTTGGAATCATACGGGCTCCTATTTCTTGTGTAAGAGATCCCACACCTCTTACTAAAGTTCCATGAACTTTAAATAACTTGACTCGAGAAATTAAGCTTGTTAGTAATGAAAGAGGGTGAGAGTGAGCCTCTAGACTCAACATCTCAGAGATACTGAATATGAGTGACGCCTAGTCCACTCAAAGATCTTGATAATTGGAATTCCATAATCTTGCTTGATAAAATAAAAGCATTAGCATCGTCATGCTAAGCTTTATGCAGGAGTGTAGTTACACAC
The DNA here is from genome assembly GCA_947646795.1 of Beta lomatogona. NCBI lineage: Eukaryota > Viridiplantae > Streptophyta > Magnoliopsida > Caryophyllales > Amaranthaceae > Beta > Beta lomatogona. Next base: position 321,822 of record CANSNZ010000823.1, read on the forward strand.
TAACTCCCCCCTTATGTTCAATACTCATGGGGGATCCATCCCAAGAGTTTTATTGCCAAATTCCATTATGTGAGACACAATCACAATCATAATACATCTAGCAAATAAATTAATTTCTTATCTTTCTTTAACAAGTGAATGCAACAAATACCATAAATAACTCGATTCTAAATTCTTTGAGACCTTGCTCATCTTATTACTTTAATGACTCCATGAGTCCTTTCTTACTTTCTTAAGGATCCATGATCCAATCAATTGAGTCCTTGCTCAATGATTCAAATACTCGTGAGACCTTGCTCAATAACTTTAAAACCTGTGAGACCTAGCTCAACAATATATATAACTTCTATTGAGACCTTGCTCAATAAAACATATAACTGCTAATGAGACCTTGCTCAATAAAACATATAACTGTTAATGAGACCTTGCTCAATAAAACATATAACTGCTAATGAGACCTTGCTCAATAAAACATATAACTTCTAATGAGACCTTGCTCAATAAAACATATAACTTCTAATGAGACCTTGCTCAATAAAACATATAACTTCTGATGAGACCTTGCTCAATAAAACATATAACTTCTGATGAGACCTTGCTCAATAAAATATTCTCATGCAAGCCCTAGCTTCAAGAATAACATTGAATAACTTTAATCATGCTCAAAAGCAATAATCATCAATCACATGCTTTTCAAATATAGGAATAACTCAAAAGTTCCATTCCTAATCTCCTTTCTAAGTTCTCAACATGTACCCAAACAATTATAAGGCATAAGCCTCTCCTTACTCCTCATGCTCAATAAATAACCTTTAAACACTAAAGTCAAAGGTCAAGTGTATGTACCTTGATAACACACAAACTCAACAATTCAAAGGTTTCACTTGCTTTTACTATGCTTGAAACCTATCAAGAACAAAGTACTATCAATTAGTACTTACCAATAACAATTCAAGGCTACTAATAATAAAAATCAGCATTTTAAAATTAATAATAAAGCTGATTTTTCTTTAAAAATGCTTTAAAACTATTTTTGAGTCATAAACTTGAAAACCTTTACTAGTAGGCAAAACCCACTATAATCTAATACTTAAAACTTCATAAAAATCGATAATTTGTTACTTAATCACTGCTGTAAATTATTTAATAAATAATAATTTTTTTTTTTTTTTTTTACATGTGGTTCGAAAACCACAAAAACCCGAAAACAACAACCAACCGGCAGCCACCACGAGCACCGCCTGCACCACCACCGGCACGGCACGGCGGTGTGGGCCGTGCTCGTCGCCAACAGCTGCCGCCACTGGCCTGGCACAAAGCCGAGCCACGGCAGGCCCGGCGCAGCCAAAGACGGCGGTGGCCCAGCCACCCCTCTCGACAAAGCCTCGCCGGCGAACCACCGTGGTGGCCGGAAAACGCAGGGGGAGAGAGAGAAAAATAAAATCGAAAAAACAACTAACTTCTTTGCTTCCTTTTGATTATTTGCAAGATCCTCTTATAATTTGCAAAGTAAAACTAGATTAATTTGAAGCTTGAAGATTTGAAGAAAATTTTGAGGAAGAAGAACTAAAGTTGAGAGAGGAAGAAGGAGTCTTACTCCTTTGTTGAAGAAAAAGGCTGGTGAAATGGATGGGAACTTAGAGTTTCCTTCCTTTTTTTTTTTTTATTATTATTTGGTGGTCTTTCGGGTAAAAGACTAAAATGCCCTTACTCATTAAATTACCGAAATACATTTGATGATAAAATTGCGAAACTAATCTTCCTACTAATATTACTAAAATACTTTCCTCAAAAGACTAAAATACTTCTCTGTGAAAATACTCAGATACTCTTTTGGTAAAAATGACCAAAATACCCTTTTGCTCTGAAATACTGAAATTAAATAGCTTTAATACTTCAAAAATGATTAAAACTATTTAATTAAATAACTTAAAAATATGGGGGATTACACGTGTAGTCTAACTTGGGCTTGAAATTTTGCGTGGACGGTTTATAACCGTTGTATTGCATAGGTTATCCGTTTAATGATGTTAAGTATTCTTAATAAAGGGTGATGAATGCTGTAACAGCTCTAATCAAGAGGGGATTTGATATTTGACCCTTGTCATTCATATGAGAAGAGAGGAGAAAACCAGTTTTTGAGATTCTAAGAGACTTGCTTTGCTTGAGAGAAAACTTGCTACTTTCTCTCTAGTGTTCTTCACAAACTTCAAACACAAAGTTCTTGTTGATTCACTTAGAAGATCATCTAGTGAATTGTTTTCTCCATTGTATCTCATTAGTTATTTCGTGTTAACCCGGTGATCCTAGAGGGGCGAAATTAAACTAATAGGAAAGCGTAGTTTCCGTGCCTTGGAGTGGTATATCCGGTTCCCTTGTTTGGTCTCACATCTAACACGTAATATATGTGTGAGGCTAAACTCCGGGTGTTTATCGTATTTGCAATATCTCCTCCCGTCTCTGTCACTCAATCCACCACCATCGTCACCACCACCACCTCCTTCTTCTTCTTGAGTATAGTACTAACTTTATAGTGTATGAATAATTTTATCGAATAAGTTCTTAGGAAATAGAGGTGCGGCATGTATATTGGCGAATTTAAGTACAATGTTTTTGCTAGCCAAACTGCAATCTTCTAAAAAATTTCTACACCAAATCCAATCTTCAAAAATATAACTTAGAAGATATTTATACTTGAAAATATAAGTTAAATTATTAGTAATGCAGATAGAACATAACTTAATTTGTACCTGGCAGCTGGCTGAGAATCGTATGTTCCTTGAAAGTTCTAAACATATTAAGGTGCAATGATATTGTGATTTGCATGCTTTAACTAAGGGAAAAATTTCAGATAATATTTTGATGCAGATGATATTTGATTTCGGCTTGCTTAAGTATTTATCTGACCTTATGGCTTATATATAGGCCAACACATGTAAACCTATAATGTATAAAAGCTAATTATGCACAATATACAAGCTAAGTGATTAATTGATTATTACTTGCCTTCACTTTGAATTCTATTCTCAACAATTACATTCAAGAATGACATTGTATCAAACATGTAGGTAAATCTAAGAGGAAGCGCATATTTCTCTTAGTTGGTTTGCCAATATTAGCTGCAACATCAATTTTATTACTATGTGGAGTATGGACTCGTATGCGCAGGAGGAAAGTCACCATAACATCTTCTACTTGTAAGTACACACTACACAGAAATCTTAATCAAAGTAGCACACATAAGTTGAATAATTCTAAAAGCTTTCTTTATTCTTTATCCAAAACCATTCAGTGGAAGGGTCTAAGATTAGAAAAATCGTTCTGGACTCCTTGCAATTTGACCTACAAACGATTCGAGCAGCAACAAGCAACTTTTCAGCAGATAATAAACTTGGAGAAGGTGGATTTGGTGAGGTCTACAAGGTAATATTGTTCATATTACTTGGTAGATACTAATCTTGTCCCAAAAATTGCTATACCTAGATAAGCCAAAACGAAGGGAAATATGACAATTTGTTTTTTTAAAGCTAAGAGGAAATATGACAATATAAAATTTATAAAAGATGAAATAATGTTCGATGATACTAAGATTGGCAACCATCTTGGAAAGACTGAGAGAAAATAATAATAAATTTATTTTTCCTCTTAAGGTTGTCAGCGCTCCTGGTTAACCAATTTGTCTTATATATATATATCTAAAACCAAGTCAAAAACATGCCATGTTGTCACATAAGACATATTTTGTGTGTGTTAAGACTCGAACTTATAACATCTCATTTGAAATACAAATGCACTAACCAACTAATTAATCTACAATCATATATTGATCTTTTGTGGGAAAAAAATTGTTTAAAGATAAGATAATATTTTTCTTTTTAAAACAATTAATAACAAATGTATATATTAATACTATGAATCTAAGGCTACTACGTAATAGCGTGTCCTACCTTTCTGTACACTTATATTAAAAAAAAAGCTTTTAGAATTTTTATGACATCTCTAATTAACACCACTACACTATTTAATTGAATCTGTTATATTCTTACATATTAACCTAAATTTCAAAAAACAAGATTGTATTAGTCTTTGTAATTAATTATATATTTATATATATGTACTTTCTTGAAGCCGAGGGTTATATTGATCAACAATTCATATTATAATTTGGTATGTAGAAGATTTAAAAGGAAGTGGAAGATTATTTCACGAGCACAATTCATTGCCTATAATTCTTTCTTTTCACTTTCCTCAAGTGTTTGATTTAACACTTTAAATTCAAATTGGTAAATGATTTGGAGAGAACGTCGACCGGGTCAATAACAAGTTGGCATACAAAACGAAAAAAAAAAAGAGAAATAAATCACAAAAAATAATCACAGCTAATAACACTCGAGAAACTATCGAAAAACATAGTAGAAAGACAAAGAAAGTACTATGAGTTTTATATACTCCTTATGTTTTTACTTCAATAACGAGGGAATAGCTTTTTGATTTGCTCATTTCAATATGTTTATGGTGATTCTTTGTTAGGGGTTACTCGATGATGGACATGAAATAGCTGTTAAAAGGCTATCGAAAAACTCAGGGCAAGGTGTTGCTGAGTTTGAAACTGAAGTTGTTTTAGTGGCAAAACTTCGACACAAGAACTTGGTCAAGCTCTTGGGATATTGTGTGGCATTGGAAGAAAAAATACTTGTTTATGAGTTTCTTCCCAATTCTAGTGTTGACAGAATTTTATTCGGTAAATATCTCGACAAATTATTAATCTAGATCACAAATTAAAGCTCTTCATCTATATATCAACACCTTATTAGTAGTATACATGGTGGTATTGTAGATAAATCAAAGCAAGCATATTTAGATTGGCACACAAGGTTCAAGATTATAGTTGGTGTTGCAAGAGGGCTATTGTATCTCCATGAGGACTCCCCGCTGAAGATTATTCATCGAGATCTAAAATCAAGTAATATATTACTAGATAACGATATGAATCCTAAGATATCAGATTTTGGCCTTGCAAAACTTTTCGGTGCGGATCAAACTCAAGGTGACACTAGAAGAATTGTCGGAACATAGTAAGATCTCTAGACTAACAAATTATGTCTATTATCTTTGTCATAATTTTTACTATTTTAATACATCTTTTCTGTAGTTGGGTTTCAAGAGCTTTAAAGTAGTCAGACAAAAAATATAGAACATTAGCTCTATTGAATTAGTTTTTATTTCCAAGATATAATCTATTAACTAGGCCCTTATTCTTATTATGAAATGCAGCGGTTACATGGCTCCAGAATATGCAATTACTGGTCATTACTCTGTAAAATCTGACGTTTATAGTTTTGGAGTCATTGTACTTGAGATCGTGAGTGGACAAATGAATAGATTTTTCGGGCGAATGCAACTTGAAGAGGCACTACTACATCGTGTAAGTTTTTGAAGTTCTTATTTTTTGGAACATGGATACAACAGTGTAAGTTTTTGAAGTTAAACGTATGTAGTTCATATGCTCTCTAGGTAATAATTAATTGTGATATAAAATTATCACATATATTAAAAGATCATTAACTTTTTGGTTGTTGAATAGGCATGGAGGCTGTGGAAGGAGGGGAAAACCTTAGATCTGGTAGATACAACGTTGAGCAATAATTTTTCAAAAGAAGATGTAACAAAATGCATCAATATTGGTCTATTATGCATTCAAGAAGATGCTGTTGTAAGGCCAAGAATGAGCACAATTATCGCTGCCCTTAATAGTCAAGCAATTAGTCTCCCTGAACCAAAGCCACCCCATTTCTTTGGTACTACGAATTATTTTGAAGATGATGACATAGAACGTAATTTTTCGAGTGTGTATACAGGTTCTAAAACGATAACGAAGTTGTATCCTCGTGACTAACCTACGTCAGTACTAATGTATTTTTCTTATATGTGTATAGTCCTTGTATGATCGATGTAATTAGCACAATTCTATACACCTTTTTACAATGGCTTTTAAAATTGTTGGAAGGATTGAAGACTATAAGAGGAGGTTAACTGTAATGAAACTATGATTTCTATTTTCTGTAGAATTATAAAAGTAAAACAAACAATATAAAGTAAAACAATTGATGTTAAACGGGTTTGGGCCGCGTCGGCTACGGAGGAGTGCAAACATCAAAACCATATTGCAACAAGGGGAGTAGCCCTTTTTCAATTTATTCAATGTGAGATACACATCCCAACACTCCCCTTCACAAGTGAGTTAATCCATATTACATGACCAAGAGGGTTCGACCTCAAAACCATAGTGCAATAAGGGGAGTAGCCCTTTAGCCTTATAAAGTGGACACAACTCATATATTTCTTCAACGTGGGATACACATCCCAGCACTCCTAACCTCAATTCCAAATTCATTAATATTAGACAACACTTCCACTCACATGTGGGTCGTTCATGAGCTCAACAATTGAGTTTCTAACTCTAAATAATCTTCGTTAGCGGTACTGTTCTTTTGGGCATAGATGAGTTCATTTCAGCTCACTTCAGTTCACTTCAATATGACTACTTTTCTCTCACAGTTTCAGTTCTGTACAGTTCAGCTAAACTAGCAAAGCCTAAATTGGAAGACTGCATAAGCATACATATATCAATTCACATCATGTTGGTTGAATGTAAAAACTAGCATGGAAATCCTAACAGCAAGAGATAATAAAAAGACCAATGCAATTCCAATAACAATTCAAATCATATTCTTAGGACATACTTCCTCCGTTCTTTTTTAATTGCAACATTTCAATTTTCACACTTGTCGAGGCACAATTTTAACCATAAATAATTTTAGTTATGTATTTGTAAAAATTATACAAATGAGATATTAAAAAAACTACACATTGAGATGAATCAAATAAGATATCATATGACTATGTTTATCCATGTGTATAGATCATTATACACAGTCAAAGTATAAACTGTGAATAGTAGAAAAGTCAAAATGTTGCAATTAAAAAAGAATGGGTGAAGTATATAGATTCCCATAATGCTAGTGCTAGTATACTCCCACATGACTATGGAAAACATAATCAATTCAAATAAAAGAGAGAATTAAAGAAATTACCAAATTTTATGGAAGATGAATGAAATATCAATGGAGAATAGAAGTGTTTAGGGATAAAACTAGTGAGAATTTTAAGTACTTCAAAAATAAGAAAATAACTTGAAAGGAATAAACGAGTAGAGAAAATACAAATTAAAAGTCATGCAAGGAGTCTAAGTGGTTTTCTTAAAATAAAATACTATAATAATTCTATACTAAGTAAAATAACTACAAAATAAAATTAAATAAAAGCATGCACGCACAATTACTGTCAGCATTTTTCTATTTTTTTTTTCTGAAAACAATTCAAATTTGATATGGGCATAACTTCCTCCATAGGAATCTGCTCGGAGCATGCCACTCACTATTGGAAAGCTCTTCAAGTAAATATTTTCAAAGTGGTCCTACTCTAATATCATGAGTAACGGTTCATTCTCTTCACCTTATAAACAAAGTTACAAATCTTATAAGTTTTGATAAATTCAAATAAGTTTTGAGAAGTTAAGAAAAGTTTTAACAGCTTAACTCTAGTAAGTTCAGATAGATTCATTATAAGTTTAGATAAATACAAGAGAATTCTGGTTAAGAAAACGTACCCTAAATCAGAGGACACTAACAGAAGAGTGAGCATGAGTCTTTCTTTGCACTCTTTCTATTAACACTTTGCTTCTTTTTAACTCATACTCGTACTCCAATATCATTGTCACGATCTTAATACAACGTGGGTTCTTTCCAATGTTTCTAATCCTCAAGCTACGCTATTCAACTTTCATGCAAGTGCTTTGAAACTGAAAACCATCAAAAGCACTGAAACCACACAAAAATAAAAGTTGTATAGCGCAACTTAATAAATTGATGCAAATATGAAACCATACAAGTGTACTAATTTTTTTTTAATATAATAGACAATTGTTAGCTGATTGGTACTTTATTAATTAAATTACCAATAAGAATATTGAAATTATTTATTGGTAGGTTTTTTTTGGGTAAATGATAGAATATTTGACCAACATTACTACAATAGGATATATTATTAATATTACTCATTATGCAATTAAATTCATAAACATCTCTTCAAAAAAAACTCCAATTATTTATTTTTGGGCTCAAACCTCTTTCAACCAAACCCTTACCCTTCTCATCTCAAAGTGACTAGTGGTGTCAAAATAGGTTCTCAAACAGATTCTAGGTATACTCAAGGCGAACCAGGTCAGACCCGGACATGTCAGGATTCTGACAGTCAGTGCCCCAGATCGTGATTGGTCAGGTTTTGTTCAACTGGGTCGATCACATTAGAATCATGGGATTGCCGGGTGCCGGACCTGTATAAGCGTTCCATTTACAAGTCGATCCATTCCTTGGTATGATCGCCCGTGGACATTTTTTAACCGGGTTTGCGTAGGTCGTATTTGGGTTTCATGTACGCTTTCGTAAAGTCAAGTGTACTCGGGTTGAATTACTAATGACCTTAGTTCGATCATTGTGAAGCATCGGGTCCATTCGCTATTGAACACCAAATCAACTTCAGTTAACTCCTACTCGGTTCATTTTGATTTTGTTATGGATTTTGTAAACGAATCATATTATTATACACATGTGTGTGTGCCATAAATATATGGATTATAACAAAAAACTAATAAAAACAATATATTGTTTACCATGATGTTTAGTGTATTCTCTTAGTAAACTTATTTCGACTAATCAACTGCGTAAAACCACTTTAATGAGTAAAAGAGTAGAAAGACTCTTCATATGTTCTAATATTATATATTATAACCAGCGACAATAATAATGAGTAGACGATCAATTCCAAGCTTTATATAAATGATTTATTATTATAAGCATTATGATTGATATATAAGTTTGTAAATAGCTATGATGATAATGAGAATACTAATAGTAATAAACATAAAGCATCGATGATAATAATAATAATAATAATACAAATAATAACATAATAGTAGCAATGCTAACAATAGCAATAGTAATACAAATAAGAACATGAATACTAACAATATAATAACAATAATAATACAAATACTAACAGCAACAGTAGCAACAATGGTAATAATAGCAATAATAATAACCAAACATAACGCGGTATATATGTATTGTGTTGTGACTATATATGATAAAGTATAAACTCACTTCTCTCTGCTCTCCCCGAAAAATTCAAGATAACAATACTCCATTTAAAATCATCATCTTTATGATGACAATATAACAAGTAGTCATTATCAACTCAATGAAGTTCATATAAGTCGTATCGTTACACTATAAGTTCATTTAAATTGATATAATTAATCAAACTACTACATTATTAAGTGATAGTTGTATACGTAACACTATAAGAAGTCTAGCTTAAGAAGTAAATAACCATAGAGTTGTAGAGCTAGTAACTTAGCAGGAGATATTGAGTCTAATTTTTCAATAATATAGTTTGTTAGAATAATAGGGATTTGTTAAATTACTATATCCTTTTACATATTAACAAGGTCTCAAGTTTCTAATATACATGTTTATGATCTAATTAAAAATATTAACAATGTGTAGCTACTAGGAATCGATTACATGACCTTTGAAATGAAATGTGAAAGTCTAACCACCAATCTATTACAATTCTAATGGTTAATGCTTTAAAGTAAAACATAATAAATTCTTATAATTATATGTAACTATAAAGACATAAACAACTTTTTTATTATTTTTGTGGAGTCTTATCAGGGTAATAACATTGTCTTACCCCAATTCCATTAACATTGTATTTTTCACCCCATTTCCTTATGATTTTCTTTAAAGAACTAATCATGCCATGACGTCCATTTGCCAATTTCGCACTTGACAAATTATTACGAAAAGCTAATACATATTTGATAATTGTAACTTACTTGGAGCATCGCCCGGATAAATACTAGTTATTAAACATCAAACTGAATGTTATCTAAGATGTTCTAAATAGATATGCTTGAACTTAGGAAAAAAAAAAGTAGTAGTCTCTCCATCACTTTTGTAAAATCTGAAGTACTTAACTAAGATAAAAAAAAAAATGAAAACTCAAGATAGAATTATCAATAATGTCAAGTAAACAATTTAATTGATTTCAATTGCATTAATATTTGACCATGGTTTATGTACTAATGAGTTACCTTTCACAGCCAAATGAACAAGATCTGCACAAATGGACAATCAAAAAACTCCCACATCGATGATATAAGCAAGAATATGTTGTGAAGGAACTATAAAAGACAAGTGCTGAAACTGCAATAAGCCACCCTTCTTCTTGTCTCGGCCTTTTGGCTAAGTTCAAGTGTAGTATTTGATAAGTGCGCTAATGGCCCACCAACAATATTAATTTTTTTTTTAAGGGGAAGTTCCACCATAGTAGCTTGTATAGGGAACTTCGAACTTCATTAAATATGTTTTCGAGCCTAGATATTGAACAGTAATTAAATTTAGTAATTTTATTGGGTTTAGTTGTCTAAATAAGTTAGTTTGAAAAATTGCATCAAATCAGACAGATTTTATTTTGTTTGGATCAATATAATTCGGGTCGGTTAAAACAAATCGGTTGAACCAAGTATTTATTGGTTCGAATTGGGTTTTGGGTTAATATCATGTTGAGTTACGGTCAGGTTCGGGTTTAAATGCAGGTTTGTGTGGTCATGTCAGAATATGATCTTACGGGGTGCCGGTCAGGTCTGGGTAATCCCAGGTCAGGTTTCAATTAGGTCTGGGGACTAACCCTCACAGGTTGAACCAGGTTCAAGTCAAGTCAATATCAGGTTGACCCAGCGGTCAGATCTGTTTCTGACACGACTCAAACCCCTCTCTCTTTACCCCCAAAAGTATCTAAATTCTCAACCAAACACGCACCTCTGTAAAGTTTTCCGGCGTTAGGGAGACGAAGAGTCAATTGCTGGACTCTAGAGTTGAAACAATAGACATTAAAGGAAAGAAGAGGACGAAAAATAAGAGTAGAAAGCGCAGCAAAAGAAGTTGGTCGGATCTACCCACCGAAGTAGTCCAAGTAATTATGGAACTCCTCAGATTCAAACTCGCCGACGTCCAAAATTTCCGATCAGTTTGTAAGCATTAGCGGCGCTCAACCCAGATTTATGCATATTTACCCCATCATATTAAATCTTGGGTACCCACAAAACTTATCTCCTCCTCCATCTCTACCCTCCGCCATCAACTCCACAGTCTCCACCCATGGATGGTTCTGACAGTGGAGTCCACCCAAGGCACCACTCAATTATTTAACCCTTTCTCTCGAACCCCACTCCTCTCAACAAATCTTCCCGACTTAACCCAATTTCGGTCTACTCTTTTAGCGACCCAATACCATGTGGTCGCCGACGAGCAACGCGACAATCTGTTTTCTTCTGAGTCCTACATATACGGCAAAGTGGTTTTGTTCTTGATGTTAGAATTTTTAGGCAGAAGTTAGTAGTTTAGTGATTTGTGAGACAAAGTATATTTGATGGAAATGGTTATTGGGTGATGTGGCAAGAGCTCTTTTTTGGAGGAAATGTATCACATATTCACACTTTCTTGCAAACTACATGCATACATATCTATAGTATAGGTTGTCGGTTGTTTTAACCGACTTATGGATGAAAACAATTTCTTGTTTTCTCTAGATTTTTCATACATAGGATTTTATAAATAATTCTAGACTATGCATGTGACAGTAAAGTCGTATCACCTTATCAAAAATAACCTAAGGTCCACTAACAAGTAGTCAGGGAAGTCAGGATCGAATCCACAGGGAGAAAGTTATACTATTGTATCTGAATTCTAATATTATACTAACTAGATCAGATGAAGATGAGTGTGTGTGACTAAACTAAGCAAATAACAGAACTAAATATGAAGGTAAGAATCAATTAATAAAGAATTAGGACTATGGATCACTATGCATACAATTTGGGAAATCAGAGATGAAAAATAACTACCCAATAAGTCAATTTATCTAGGGCACATGTAATTTCTCTCGAACATTACCTCCCTCAAAGATCACCTAGCCGCTCTCGCATGGTCAAGGATCACTATGCCTAATGATTGAAAGCCTATACGAAATCTCTCCTCTCGAAGTAGATTCAATATTGCGATAATAGAAATACAAATCAGGCCTAATTCATAAATCTAGCATGAATGATTCAATCACAGGAAACAATTGAAATAAAGGGTAATTATACTAATCTATCAATCCCTCATTGCATACATAGATCCCCACAATCCTAGAAATAAAACTACTCACTCATGTTTGAGAATCCAATAACAAATTCCATATAAAAATCCATGCTTTGAACTATTGCAAATAACTAAGAAACTAATCTAATCAATAATAGAGAAAGCAAACAATAATGAAGAGAACAAGGAAGAAGATTACCAAATTAATGAACTATATTGAACTTGCGAATAATCCAAAGGTTTCATCTTGAATCACAATGAATAGTAAAAAACTAGGGTTCTTGAGAGAAACTATGAAAAATAAAGACTAAAAACAAGATCCATAATAAATGTTATAACTTTTCTATTTATACTAAATGCCCGAAACTCATTAAATGAGCGCGCGGAGGAGCAGCTCGATCGGGCCAAGTCAGCACACCAACTGTGAGCAACACAACACCAAAACACGCCCGATGAAATCGAGCCGGACCGCCCGATCGGGCATCTCAGCTTAACAACGACCGGGCGATAGAGCCTGATCGGGCCCACAACGACTTGTTCCCAATGGCAATGAACGCCCGATCGGGGTGGAGCCCGATGCTTCCTTCCTTGGCTTCAAACGCCAAGGCTTCACTTCTTCTTTTGTCCAAGCCTCGGAACCCCGGAACTCATCATAAATGCCTTCGAACTTCTCCATTCGATTGTAATGGTCGGATAATAGCGGAAAATAAGGAGATAACTCCCTAAAACCTGCAATCAGACACAGAACAGAAAACCACAACTAGATGGAGAGAGTTAGCATAAAATGGCTCCTAAGAGCACCATTGATACACATTTTAGCTCAAATACAGGGGGAAAAACACTATATAAAACCATAACATCAAACTCCCCCAAGCTAAACCTTTGCTTGTCCTCAAGCAAAGCACAACATGAATAAGAATAGGATTGCTTCACCCCTCAGATAGGAAACTTTAAACTCAATTATTTTCAACTCAAAATTGTTCAAGCAAGCAAAATTCAAGTTCAGTTGCTCAGATCACCTGACTACCAATCACTTAAGCAAACTATCAAATGCAGCTGCCCTACATATCATGCAAATCTTGAAAAGGTGCTCACCGAGGTGTCACTCCTCTCAATTTTGTGGCAGGCAAAATATGTGCCCGATCGCTCACCAACCCAACCATAATAGCCCTTCCCACTCACACTCTCATGTGTTTAGAAAGGTATAATATCGCTCATCCTAATCAGGTCGACTCAAATAACAGACTTAATCTTTGACTTTGGCATATTGACTCAGTATTATTCCCAAAAACAATCAAACACGTGCTCAAAAGGTCTTTTCAGGGTTGTAATGGGGCTCGGGTAAAGGTACGGAAATTATTTAGGAAATGTGGTGGAAAAGCCAAGAAAGGGGAGCAAAAAACACTAGTAGGACTAGGTGTGGTAGAAACAACTCCCATGGCATCAACAACTTAACCAAGATAATAACCAACTTTTGAAATTTCAAGAACCAACCAATAATTGTCATTTTCAACATAATTTCCAACACTTTTGAAAGTTAACGAGTGATAAATTTTTCAGATTTTTCACAATCAAATTTTTTTTTTCTTTCTTTCTTTCACTTTATTTTTCTTTTTCTTTCTTTTCTTTGTACAAACATATCATTATTTTCCAACCGCCCTACGGAATCAACCACACAATATGATATAAACTTAACAAATGCTCCCCCAAGCTAGGCTTCGGACAATAGTCATTGCAAAGGCTCAAGGTGTGTAATGTGGTTTAATATAGATCCAAAAAGAAGTCATTAGGCTCAGCGGGGCTAGGGGGGAAAAATTCATTAAACAACTCTGAGGCTTAAAATTAAACAAATGAACGCCTCTATCACAGCACATGCCTAAAGTTACCAGAACTCAACGAGTACAATGCCAAAACCAAGATAAGAATGCTACGAGGAACTAACACACAAGAATAGATCGGATATAGAGATAACTCCGAGGGCTAAAATAAATCCTCACAATCTAACCAATTCAAGCATGCAGTTAAAATAGGCACTTTATCTTCAAAATTCACTCAAGATCAATGCAATCATAGATCACATCACAACATCCCAATCACAAATGCCCAACTATCCAGTATAATGAGTTAAATCATTTTTTCAAACCAAAGTTCGGGGCACAGGGAAGCAATCAATCTATTCGTATTCAACTCGTATTTTTGTGTTTTTTTCAGCAATATTTCATTGTTTTTTTGTGATTTTTCATTTTTTCAGAGCAATTAAACTAACTTAAATAACCTAAAAAGCAATAAAAACAAAACTAATACTTACAGAAGTTCTCCCCCAAGCTGAACGTGGCAATGGCCTCATTGCAACAAGGGAAAGGAACGCATGGATATCAGGCATCCATAGAAATGTCCTCACCATCATCATCCGCACCTCCATCATCCTCACCTCCATCATCCTCACCTCCGCCACCCCTACTACTGGACCCTGGCTGGCTGTAATTCGGGTTCCTAGTGTACCAAGACGGGTGAGCATCTGTTTCTGCAATGGTATGCATTCTGCAGTAGTCATCGTACATGGGATACATAGCGAGGTGTTGATCATTGGCCAATGTATCAACACGCTGGCTAAGGCTCTGGAGAAGTACATTGTTGGCATCAACATGCTGACCGATGCTCTGGACGGCGGTAGAGTTGGCAGCGATACCAGACTCCATCCGCTGGAGCATGCTCATCATTCCCTGAAAATCAAAAGAAGGAGGAGGAGCAGCAGAATATGGGGGAGGGGGAGCATCATAAGTAGAGGCAATATCAGTAGGATGAGGGGGGCGGCGGTGAAATGTGCGCTGGGGAATCTCGGGGATGGGGGTGGGAAAGTCAGAACCAGCAATGGGAAGGTGGTAATGGGGATGGCCTGGTCGGATTTTTGCTAAGGGACTAGGCAGCTCAATAGAGCGCCTCCCATTGATGCGCCACTGATATTTATCCCCAGCCCTCTCTAACCAATGGAGGCGATCTAGGAAAGCATAATCCATGAGGGTGGATCCTATGGCTGGCTGGGAGCGAGATTCGTCAAACCCGGGGATTTACCTAGCAAAAAGAGTCACTAATCCCCCATTTACAATGGCACGAGAGGTCAAGGTACCATCTGCTCTCCTCTTGGGGTAAGTGGTGGTAATACGCTCCATCTGGAGCGCAACATGATGAGGGATGTTATATTGAAAATGGTCAGGAGTCCCTTTAAGCATGTAGCTGCCAATTAGGTACAGTTCATCCCCCCTTATTAATTGTCCTTCCACCCTCCCAAATAGTGTCTGCGACATAAATCGAACCCAAATTTCAAAGATGGGTTGGTGGATGTATTTGCCCTTGCAGTGTTGTAGGGTGAAGTCATTACCATCACCTGTGATGGCAAAGTACGTGCTACGATGGTGGTAGTTAGGGGGTGCCCAATCTCCCCACCACATTGTATTCGAAGTACCCGTGCAAATTCCGGCAAAGTGAGGTGGAAATCCTGATTGAGCAGTCTAAAGGATACATATGATACAGGTCCAGTTCGGGGTTTGGTAACCTTAAGACTGCTATAAAATTTATAGACCAGTACAGGATAGGTATTAACATGGACGGAAAAGAAAGATTCCATGCCGATTATTTTCATGAAATCTTTGAATTCAGAAGCAATACCTAATTTATTTAAAAATTCAATATCAAGGAAATGGGTAGGACTCACCTCGCGCCCTTTTAGGCACTGAAACCGTTCATGTTGCTCCGGCGACGAAAAGATGACATTCGGAAAAGTCTCGTCCCGTGGTGGTGGTGGTGGTGGTGGTTGTGGTGGCCCGGTGCCGGATCCGCGACGCCTCCTTGAAGTCATGTTGCTTGGAAAATGTAGAGATTTCACACTCACTTGAATGGGGGATGATGGAAAGGGAGCTTTTCTCTCACTTTAATGGTGGAATGAATGTGGAAGAGGATGGATGAGAGAGATGGAGTGAAAGAAAAATGAAGAGGATGGAGGGGGTAATTGGTATGGGAAGATAAGAGGAGTGATTTTTGTGGAGTTGTTAATGGTGGATGGAGAATTTGGGGAAGAAGGTGAGAGATGGGGTTAGGGCTTGAAGAAGAGAGAGAAAGAGATTGGGAGTGAATGAGGAAAGTGAGAGGGAAATCCGGCTTTAATGAGAATCCGGCACGAAGCCCGATCGGGCGTGAAGAGCCCGATGATGTTGGGGCTGTTTTTTTTCTTCTGGAGCAGATAACGTGTTGCGGGCCCGATCGGGCATCGTCGCCCCGATCCCATTGGGCCATAGTGTTTTGTCGTTCTAGAACCTGACGGTGGACTGCCCGATCGGGCGAAACGGCCCGATTCTGTCTGGCGTATTGTTTTTTTCGTTGACGGAAGATAGCCCGATCGGGCGTATTGCCCCGATGGGATCGGGCGCTTTTCTTTTTGGTTCTTATCATGACTTCTTCGCGGGCCCGATCGGGCGTAGGAGCCCGATCCTATCGGGTAGTTGCCCAGTCTCCTTTTTCTCGGAATTTTGCTATCTTTTGCATGGGAAGACGGACTTGGCTATTATGCGAAAATTCCTGCACACATATAACCTTAAGGTAATGGTTAGTACCTCTCACTCTCTCACCAAGACTACAAAACTAGAAAAAATAAAAATAAAACTATACTAAAAAGAAGAAAAGGAATGGGAAAATCGGGTTGCCTCCCGATTAGCGCAGGTTTATGAGGGTCCCGCACGACCATAATGCCGCATCCCTCAAACAGAAGGGGAAGGGGGTTGGAGGTGTAATTCCTCCACAGATCCAGCAAGAGCTCCTGTATGATAAAGTTTTAAGCGTTGGCCATTAACCTTGAATTTTTCACCTTTTGCATTCATCACCTCAATAGAACCAAACTTGTTAACATTAGTGACAGAAATTGGACCAGACCACCTAGACTTCAACTTACCGGGAAAAAGTTTTAATCTAGAGTTGTACAATAAAACCTTGTCACCAATTGAGAACTCTCTACTCAAAATTTTCTTATCATGCCATCTCTTAGTGCGCTCTTTGTAGATACGCGAACTATCATAAGCATTCAACTGGAGTTCATCAAGTTCATTGATCTGCAAAAGGCGTTTTTCTCCTGCTAACTTAGCATCAAAGTTCAGCTCCTTAACAGCCCAAAAAGCCTTGTACTCTAGCTCAACAGGTTAGTGACATGCTTTCCCATAAACTAACCTATAAGGGGTGGTGCCAATAGGGGTCTTAAAAGCAGTTCTGTAAGCCCATAAGGTGTCATCTAATTTGTCACTCCAATCCTTCCTAGATTTAGCTACCACTTTCTCCAAGATAGTCTTTATCTCACGATTAGACACTTCTACCTGCCCACTTGTCTGAGGGTGATAAGCTAGGTCAGTTCTATGGTAGACACCATACTTCTTAAGCAGAGCCTCGAAAGTGCGTTTGTGAAAATGAGATCCACCATCACTTATGACAACCCTTGGTACCCCAAACCTTGGAAATATAATCTTTTTAAACATTTTCATAACGACTTTGGAGTCGTTCGTTGGTGATGCAAGGGCTTCTACCCACTTAGACACATAATCAACAGCAACAAGTATAAAATTATTGCCAGATGAAGAGGGAAAGGGCCCATAAAATCAATACCCCATACATCAAATAGTTCAACTTCCAAAATGGGGGTTTGAGGCATCTCATGTCTTCGGGAAATATTTCCCGTTCGTTGGCATGCATCACAGGACTTAACAAAGGTACTAGCATCATGAAATAAAGTAGGCCAGTAAAAACCAGATTGAAGTACCTTAGCAACAGTTTTGGAGGGCCTAACATGGCCTCCACATAGCAGGGAGTGGGAGTGCTTCAGAATGTCATGCACCTCCCATTCTGGAATACATCGCCTATAGATGGTGTCAGCGCAAAGTTTGTACAGTAGAGGGTCGTCCCAAAAATACTTTTTAGCCTCATGGAGGAATTTCTTCCTCTGTTGGTAACTCAGCTCTGGGGGAGTCTGTCCACTCACATAAAAGTTGGCGAAGTCGGCATACCACGGGGAGACAGAAGTGACTGCCAGGAGCTTATCATTAGGAAAGGAATCATCAATGGGTAGTCCTGCTTCCATATCTTCATACTGCAATCTGGACAAGTGATCCGCCACTACATTTTCTGCTCCCTTTTTATCCCTGATCTCTAAATCGAATTCTTGGAGCAGTAAAATCCACCGAATGAGTTTAGGCTTGGCCTCCTTTTTGGCTAGGAGGTACTTTAATGCAGCATGGTCAGTATAAACAATGACCTTAGACCCCAACAAATAAGTTCTGAACTTGTCCAGTGCATAGACCACAGCTAGAAGCTCTTTCTCAGTCGTGGCATAGTTAACTTGAGCTTCATCTAGTGTCTTACTAGCGTAGTATATCGCATGGAGAATGTTGCCCTTCCTCTGACCAAGCACAACTCCCACAGCATAGTCGCTAGCATCACACATAATCTCGAAGGGAAGGTTCCAATCCGGAGATCGAATGATCGGAGCAGTAATCAAAGCTTGCTTGATCCTGTTGAAAGACATAAGACAGTTATCAGTAAACAGGAACGGGCCATCCTTGAGGAGCAACTGAGTAAATGGTTTAGCAATTTTAGAGAAATCCTTGATGAAGCGGCGATAAAAACCCGCATGACCAAGGAAGCCTCACACCCCTTTTACATTCACAGGATGGGGTAATTGCTCAATCACTTGAATTTTTGCTTTATCCACCTGGATGCCACGTTCAGAGATAATATGACCAAGTACCACTCCTTCAGTAACCATGAAGTGGCACTTCTCCCATTTCAGTACAAGATTGACATCTTCACACCTTTTCAAAACTTTAGCCAGATTTAGCAAACATGCATCAAAATCAATTCCGTACACGCTAAAGTCATCCATAAACATTTCCATAATGGACTCAATGAACTCAGAAAAAATGGCCATCATACAACGTTGGAAGGTGGCAGGGGCATTGCATAATCCAAATGGCATCCTTCGATAGGTAAAGGTACCATAAGGGCAGGTAAAGGTGGTCTTCTCCTGGTCATCTGGGTGGATAGGGATTTGGAAGAAACCTGAATACCCATCTAGATAACAGAAATAAGAGTGATAGGCTAGCCTTTCCGACATTTGGTCAATGAAGGGGAGGGGAAAGTGATCCTTTTTTGTTGCAACATTTAATTTCCTATAGTCAATGCACATACGCTAACCAGTTACTACTCTTGTAGCAATTAATTCATTTTTTTCATTTGTAATAACAGTAGTACCTCCCTTTTTAGGCACCACTTGAACTGGACTCACCCACTTAGAGTCAGCAATGGGGTAGATGATTCCAGCATCAAGCAATTTCATAACCTCTTTCTTAACCACTTCCTGCATATTTGGGTTCAAACGACGTTGGCCTTGTATACTAGGATGGTGAGCATCCTCTAAATGAATTCTATGCATGCAGAAGTCAGGGCTTATGCCTTTCAAATCATCAATATTATATCCAATGGCTTGTTTATGTTTTTTCAAAACAGATAAAAGTTGAGACATTTGACCATCATTCAATGAAGCACTAACAATCACAGGATAGTTTTCAGATTCATCCAGAAAAGCATAGCGCAGAGAGGGGGGAAGGGGTTTCAGTTCAGGTTTCTTTACCTCCACCGGTTGAGTATCATATACTAACCGTTCTGTGTCATGAGTGGTAATACCGTCAAGCTCTTCACATGCTAGAACCGCTTCCCAGTCATCCGCGGCAGCACTCAAGGGATTACCATCGCCTGTAGAAGATGCAAAACAAAGCAAAACCTCTAGAGGATCCCGCAGAAGGGATTGAGGCATGTCATCGTTAACTAGCACATCAATGACATCAATTCTATAATAGGCTTCCTATAGCATGGGACTTTTCAAGGCATTGGTTAAACTAAAGGTCACCTTGTCATCCCCCACAGTCAAAGTTAATTTACCATTCTTGACATCTATGACAGCTCCAGCAGTATGAAGAAATGGTCTCCCTAAAATAATTGGGATCTGAGTATCCTCTTCCATGTCAAGCACAACAAAATCCACAGGAATAAAAAATTTACCTACTCTCACAGGGACGTCCTCTAAGATACCTAAGGGGTATTTGACAGAACGGTTAGCCATTTGAAGAGTAATATTGGTACGTTTTAAATCTCCCATGTCAAGCTTTTTGCATACAGTAAGGGGCATGATACTAACACTAGCACCCAAATCACATAAAGCCTTATCGATAAAAATGGTGCCAATGTTACAAGGGATAAAGAAACTCCCCGGGTCTTTCAATTTAGGTGGGGATTGGTTTTGCAAAAGAGCACTACATTCTTCAGTGAAAGCTACAGTCTCAATTTCATTAAAGGCTCTTTTCCTAATCAGAATTTCTTTCAAAAATTTAGCATATGCAGGAACTTGAGTAATAAGTTCAGTAAAAGGGATAGTTACCTGCAGATGTTTCACTATCTCCAAAAACTTACCGAGCTGATGATCAAGTTTAGTCTTCAATAGTCTATTGGGGAACGGTACCTTGATCAAAGGAGTGGGAGGTGAAACTCTTTCAGATACTGTCTGCTTCTCTGCATTGCTGGCATCCTTAGGAGCTGTGGAATTGTCAGTGACAGCTTCATCCTTGTCGGAGCTAACCGGATCATCTTTAAGCATCTCTGGACTATCATACTGCGCTCCACTCCTAAGAGTGATGGCATTGGCAGTATCTCTTGGTTGCATAGGTTGCGAAGGTAATGATCCAGGTGGCCTACTAGCAGAAGAACTAGCCAACTGAGCTAGTTGAGTCTCCAACATCTTGTTGTGCGTACCCAAGTTTTCCAACTGAGCCTTTGTGTCGGCTTGAAAGGCATTAAAACCTTTCTGCATCTGAAACATCATATTCTTCAGCTCTGTCATGGCTGGATCAGTAGAAGGAGCAGGTGGTTGTGGAGCTTGATTTCTCTGGAAACCAGGAGGAGCTTGTTGTTGAGGTTGATATTGTTGAACTTGATTTTGTGGGACATATGGTTGTTGAGGTTGAGGATTCAACACATTATTGCTCCGATATGAGAGATTGGGGTGATTTCTCTAGCCGGGGTTGTAAGTGTTAGAATATGGATTGAACTGGCCCCGAGGTTGTGATTGAAATGCATTAACCGCCTCACAGTTACTCCAGACATTAGAAGATAGAAGCGCAGGGCACTCTTGACAGTTGTGCCCAGGTATCCCACAAGCATCACAAATGGGAGCAATATAATTAGAAGCACTAGCCATCGCATTAACACTCATATGGGAGGAGTCATTACCTAGCTTCAAGGAATCAATCTTCTGGTTTAGAGCAGCTAGTTGCCCGGACAATAAAGAAATGGCCTCGACATCATGTTTCCCTCCCTTCTTCATGGAGGAACGAATGGTAGATGCTTGATTAGAAGCGAGTTTCTCCAGAAGTTCATACCCCTCATCAATGGCTTTATCCATGAAAAATCCACCGGAGGCGCCATCAATTACCCTCCTTGTATCTGCATCAACTCTAGTGTAGAAAATCTGACACAAATACCACTGGTCTAAGCCATGATGAGGACAAAGGCGTTGCAAATCCTTGAACCTCTCCCAAGCTTCATATAATGATTCGCCAGGGTCTTGGGTGAAAGTTACTATGGCATGACGCATATCTGCAGTCTTTTGGTAAGGATACCACTTGATGAGGAAGATTTTGGATAGTTCTGCCTAGGTGGTGATGGTGGAAGGCAGCTTATTATACCAAAATAGAGCCTTGTCGCGCAGAGAGAAACCAAATAGGATGAGTTTCATATCATCAGCAGTAACACCAGCTTGTTTCTGAGTAGCACAACATTGTAAAAACCGCTGCAGGTGTTGATTTGGGTCTTCAGATGGTAACCAGCAAGCTGATTATTCTGAACCATATTCAGAACATGAGACTTGATTTCAAAGTTTGTAGCAGCAATGGTAGGCATCCGGATCCCAGTGGGTACATTGTCAGGCAAAGGTTGTGCATAATCTCTGAAGGTTGGTTTAGCTTCGTCACCCATTATAGCAGTAATAGGTGAAGATGGTGGAGTAGGTGTCTGTTGGGATGGTGTCCCTGTAGACAACTTCGCTTGCTTAGCTTGCTTTCTGAGTCTACGAGCAGTGTTTTCAATCTCCGGATCAAATGGAATGAGATTTGAGGATTTCAATTTCCTGCTCATACACCAAAAACACTAAAACAAACGTGAAATGCTCCAAAGAACAGGTGTTCTTCAGAGTAGAGGTTAGTGTAATATTATAATTCAGACAAAATAAAATAAGCCGTCTCCCCGGCAACGGCGCCAAAATTTGACAGGCTAAAGTCGTATCACCTTATCAAAAATAACCTAAGGTCCACTAACAAGTAGTCAGGGAAGTCAGGATCGAATCCACAGGGAGAAAGTTATACTATTGTATCTGAATTCTAATATTATACTAACTAGATCAGATGAAGATGAGTGTGTGTGACTAAACTAAGCAAATAACAGAACTAAATATGAAGGTAAGAATCAATTAATAAAGAACTAGGACTATGGATCACTATGCATACAATTCGGGAAATCAGAGACGAATAATAACTACCTAATAAGTCAATTTATCTAGGGCACATGTAATTTCTCTCGAACAT
Organism: Beta lomatogona; assembly: GCA_947646795.1. Classification (NCBI taxonomy): domain Eukaryota; kingdom Viridiplantae; phylum Streptophyta; class Magnoliopsida; order Caryophyllales; family Amaranthaceae; genus Beta; species Beta lomatogona. Next base: position 344,755 of record CANSNZ010000823.1, read on the forward strand.
TACCTCCCTCAAAGATCACCCAGCCGCTCTCGCATGGTCAAGGATCACTATGCCTAATGATTGAAAGCCTATACGAAATCTCTCCTCTCGAAGTAGATTCAATATTGCGATAATAGAAATACAAATCAGGCCTAATTCATAAATCTAGCATGAACGATTCAATCACAGGAATCAATTGAAATAAAGGGTAATTATACTAATCTATCAATCCCTCATTGCATACATAGATCCCCACAATCCTAGAAATAAAATACTCACTCATGTTTGAGAATCCAATAACAAATTCCATATAAAAATCGATGCTTTAAACTATTGCAAATAACGAAGAAACTAATCTAATCAATAATAGAGAAAGCAAACAATAATGAAGAGAACAAGGAAGAAGATTACCAAATTAATGAACTATATTGAACTTGTGAATAATCCAAAGGTTTGATCTTGAATCACAATTAAGAGTAGTAAAAAACTAGGGTTCTTGAGAGAAACTATGAAAAATAAAGACTAAAAACAAGATCCATAATAAATGTTATAACTTTTCCATTTATACTAAATGCCCGAAACTCATTAAATGAGCGCGCGGAGGAGCAGCCCGATCGGGCCAAGTCAGCCAGATCAAATCGGGCGCAAAAGCAGCAGTTGTGCCTCAAAACTCGACCCCGCCCGATTCAATCGGGCCGACCCGCCCGATGACATCGGGCGGCACACCAACTGTGAGCAACACAACACCAAAACACGCCCGATGAGATCGGGCCGAACCGCCCGATCGGGCATCTCAGCGTAATAACGACCGAGCGATAGAGCCCGATCGGGCCCGCAACGACTTTTTCCCAATGGCAATGAACGCCCGATCGGGCTTGAGGAGCCCGATGCTTCCTTCCTTGGCTTCAGACGCCAAGGTTTCACTTCTTCTTTTGTCCAAGGCCTCGGAAAGTATTCTCGGGACCCCTGAACTCATCATAAATGCCTTTGAACTTCTCCATTCGATTGTAATGGTCGGATAATAGCGGAAAATAGGGAGATAACTCCCTAAAACCTGCAATCAAACACAGAACATAAAACCACAACTAGATGGAGAGAGTTACCATAAAATGGCTCCTAAGAGCACCATTGATACACATTTTAGCTCAAATACAGGGGGAAAAACACTATATAAAACCATAACATCAGCATGTGACTACTTCCTCTAGATTTCTCTAGGTAGTAGATAATTTTATAGATTATTCTAGATTAGAAAATCTTGTACTCCGAGTTGTCTTTTGAATTGGATGAACTTTTCATTTGGAATTGCCTTTGTGAATATATATGCGAGTTACCCCCCGTCTTGCAGAATTGTAGCTCGATCTCTTGTTTGTCAACCAACTCGCGGATGAAATGATGTCGTATCTCAATGTGCTTCGTGCAGCTGTGAAAAACTGGATTCTTAGTCATGGCTATTGCAGACATGTTGTCACAGTAGATAGTTGTTGGTTCTTCTGAAGTCTGTTGTAGATCTTTGAGAATTCTTTTAAGCCATACCGCTTCACATGCTGCACTTGTTGCTGCTACGTACTCTGCTTCTGCTGATGACAGAGCTACTGATGCTTGTTTCTTTGATGACCAATATATGGCCTTGTTCCCAGCTGGAAGACGTAGCCACTTGTACTCTTTCGATCGTTAATGCTTCCGGCCCAATCACTGTCTGTGTATCCTGTAAGCTTGTGTTTCTCCTCTGTTTCGTACAAAATTTCATAACCTTTTGTTCCCTTGACGTACCTGAGAATCCTTTTTGCTGCTGCCAGGTGAGCTTTACTTGGCTCACTCATGAATCTGGATACGATGCTGACAGCATGTACTATGTCGGGCCTTGTATGTGTAAGATAGATGAGAGAGCCAACCAGACTTCGATATATTGATGCATCGACCTTCTCTTTGCCATCGTTCTTAGATAGTCTTTCATTAAGTGCCATTGGTGTAGCCAATGGCTTGCATTCACTCATGTTGAACTTCTTAAGTAGGTCATCTGCATATTTATCCTGTGAGAGAAATATTTTTCCTGGGCTTTGCTTGACTTGCATGCCAAGGAAGTACTTCATGGCTCCAAGGTCGGTCATTTCATACTCCTTCATCATTATCTTTTTGAATTCTTTAATCATTTTCAGATTAGTGCCTGTGGAGATTAGATCATCTACGTAAAGGTACAATATGAGAAAATCTTGTGATCCTTGGGCCTTGATATATAGTGATGGCTCATTTGGGCTTTTTGTGAAGCCATTTTGGAGTAGGCAGCCATCTATTTTGATATTCCAGGCCATGGGAGCTTGCTTAAGCCCATAAAGGGCTTTACGAAGGCGGTATACTTTGTCTTCTTTGCCTTCGATGAGATATCTTTGCGGTTGCTCAACATATACTTCTTCTTCGAGCTCCCCATTTAGAAATGCTGACTTGACATCTAATTGAAAGACTGGTAATTTAAGTTGAGCAGCAAGAGCAAGGACTGACCTGATAGTCTCCATGCGGACAACGGGAGCATATGGCTCGTTAAAGTCAATCCCTGGTTGTTGGGAGTAACCTTTTGCGACGAGACGAGCCTTGTATTTCTGGATAGAGCCATCTTCTTTATACTTAACCTTGTAGACCCATTTGAGACGGATGACTTCTTTGTCTTCAGGTTTCTCAACAAGCCCCCATGTGTTGTTTTTTCCGATCATCTTGATTTCTTCATTCATGGCCTCAACCCATTTATCTTCTCGCGTGGCTTCCTGAAAGCTTTGTGGTTCGCTAGTGAAGAGAGCCATGATAGCTTGATTGCACTGAAAATCCTCCAAGTAGCCTGGTGGTCGCCTATCTCTTTGTGAACGTCGCAATACTGGAGCTGAGCTTTGAGAGCTTGATCCTAATGTTGGACTCACCGATCTCGAGGATGTTGTTGGAGATCTCGGTAATGATGGGCTGGAATATGGCTGTGTTGCTAGATGATTTGGGCCGTCATCTTCACTTGGACTTGGCGGAAGAAAAGCTCCTTCACGTGCCTGAGATTCACTCTCCGTCCACGTCCATTGTGCTCCTTCGTCGAAGATGACATCTCTTGATATGATTAACTTCTTGGATTTGGGCTGATAGAGACGATATCCTTTAGATTCATCACTATATCCAATAAAGATACATTTTTCTCCTTTTCCGTCGAGCTTTTCCCGATTTTCTTTCGGGATGTGGGCATATGCTATGCACCCGAATACTTTGAGGTGATCCACTCTTGGCTTTCTCTTATGCCAAGCTTCATAGGGTGTCATACCCTTCACTGCTTTCGTGGGAGACCTATTGAGAATATACACTGCTGTATGGACGGCTTCGACCCTAAAATATTTTGGCAATTTCTTTGCTTGCATCATACTATGGGCCATTTCAGCAATTGTTCTATTTTTCCTTTCCGCAACACCATTTTGTTGAGGTGTGCGTCTCACTGTTAATTCTCTTTTGATCCCATGCTCCTTACAGAAGCTGTTAAATTCTTTGCTTGCAAATTCTCCCACACGATCTGTTCTTAGAATTTTTATAGAATACCTGCATTGTTTTTCTGTGAGGGCTTTAAATTGCATGAAGTGGGAAAATGCTTCTGATTTTTGCTGCAAGATATAAACCCACATCATGCGAGTGAAATCATCGACAAATAATAGAAAATATATTTTTCCGCCAAGAGATGGATTTCTGGTAGGGCCCCATATATCTGCGTGAACGAGCTCTAATGGAGCTCTAGCCCTCTAAGATGAAGTGGGGAATGACAATCTATGCATTTTGCCATATATACAACCCTCACATATTTTTCTTTCATTTGTTATAGGTGGAAGCCCAATCACCATTTCTTTTTGTTTTAACAGTTTTAAACTGTTAAAATTTAAATGCCCGATTCTTAAATGCCACAATGTGGACTCATCCACTATAGAACTCAGGGCAACATTATGCTCTAATTGCATTCTCAATGGGAATATTTTATTAGGAGCCATTTGAGTAATTGTAATTAATTGCCCTTTTTTCTTATCTAAGGTAAGGCATTTATTAGCATCAAATTTCACCATGTAGCCTCTTTGGATCAGTTGGCCTACACTTAACAAATTTTGTGCAAGCCCGGGGACATAGAAAACATCAGGAATAAATTTTGACGAACCATTTTTTGTTCTAACGGCTATTGTCCCCTTGCCAGCAACCCCTTGGTTGCTTCCATCACCAAGAGTAATTTGATTTTTTATGTTTTCATCCAAACTGACAAAACGAATTTTTGTTGCCAGTCATGTGGTTTGAACAACCACGACTATCGATATACCATATATCATTAGACTCTTGGTGAGCATTTAAACATGTATAAAATAATTGATCTCTAGGCTCCTTATTTTCTGTGAAATTGGCCTCTTCCTTTTGCCGGAACCAACAATCTTTTTCAAAATGAGTGTGTTTTTTGCATTTTTTACACTTATACAGGCAATCTTGTGTATTATGGCCTTTTTTCTTACATAAGTTGCAATAGAAGCCAGATTGATTATTTTCTCGGATTCCTTGATTTTTATAACTTCCTCTCCCCCGGCCATGGTTATATGATGTTCCTTCTTTTTGGAAATTTTTCCCGTAGCCATTTTTATTTTTATTTTCTCCATTATTAGAGAATTTTAATTTAGCCTGAAAAGCTTGTTCTAGTGGCTGCTCTGTAAATCTCCGCATTCTATATTCATGTGCTAGAAGAGAGCCCATTAATTCAGTTAAACTTAATTTAGATAAATCTTTATTAGACTCCTCTATAGCAGCCACTATATGATCATAATTTTTGGGGAGACTTCTTAATATTTTCCGAACAACTTGGACATCTTCTATTTTATCTACATTAGTTCGGATTTGATTTATAATATATGTTACTAGACTAAAAAACTCTTGAATTGTTTCATTTTTCGCCATTAACAAATTATGAAAGTCTCTCCATAAAGATTGGAGTTTAAAGAGTATTACCTTCTCGGAGCCCCTATATTTTGTCTCCAGGATACTCCAAGCCTCCTTGGCCGTTGTAGCAGCCATAATAGTAGGGAGGATTGTTTCATCTACTCCCCGATAAATTAAGGATAGGGTGTAATTATTTCTTATCCGATTTTATTTATATTGTTTTCGCCGTGTTTTATCCCAAGTGGCTTCTTGGATCAAATGATTTGGTTGTTCATAACCATTTTGTACTAACTCCTACAAATCTTGTGAGATAAATATGGACTTTATTTGAATAGACCATTGTTGATATTTTCCTCCCTTAAATGTGGGTACCCAATTTACTTAGGGGTAGTTAAATGTAATTAAGGTTGAAGTGTTTGGGGATGTCATATTAATTTATGTGGTGTTTGGTTATTTTTTTTTTTTTAAGGGAGTTGGATTATTTTGTGTTTGGTGTATTATATTTATGGGAGTATGGTATTGTAATGGAGGCTTTAGGATTAATAAGGCTTTGATACCACTGTTAGAATTTTTACGTAAAAGTTAGTAGTTTAGTGATTTGTGAGACAAAGTATTTTTGATGGAAATGTTTATTGGGTGATGTGGCAAGAGCTCTTTTTTGGAGGAAACGTATCACATATTCACACTTTCTTGCAAACTACATGCATACATATTTATAGTATAGGTTGTCGGTTGTTTTAACCGACTTAGGGATGAAAACAATTTCTTGTTTTCTATAGATTTTTCTTACATAGGATTTTATAGATAATTCTAGACTATGCATGTAACTACTTCCTCTAGATTTCTCTAGGTAGTAGATAATTTTATAGATTATTCTAGATTAGTTATTAACACTTGAATAGGTATGTTCCTTCAATCCGAAATTGCGATCTTTTGGCTTTATCTGAAGGAGGTGGAATTTTCAAATCATTGCCATTTAATCTGCGTCAATCATTCGAACCGACACATAAAGGAAATACTCGTACTAAAATAGTAGTAGATGATATTATAAGGTACGGGGGTAACTAGAGATGGCAGTGGATCCCGGACCCAGCCCGGATCCGTTTTTCGGGTCTGGATCCTAAAATTGTGGACCCGTTGGATCCGGGTCGGATCCGGGTCCACTTGTCTGATCACGGATCCGGGTCCGGATCTGTACAGTAGACCCGGACCCGGATCCGCAGATCCGTTTTTTTTTTTAACCACATTGGGCTGGCAGCTGCTGGGCCTCCCCTCCATTTTAATTTTAATTTTAACAATTCTAATGTCCTAAACTACTAAGTTTCTAGCCTAAACCCTAACACTCCTACTGTCGTCGAACCACACTCCCATTTTCCTTTCACTCCTACGGGACCTACTACACTCGTTCGTCGTTCTCCACCGTTAGGCCGATTCACGCGATTCAAGCAGTTCCGGCCGGTTCCGGCCACCGTTTCCAGCCACGGTTCCTGCGCACGTTTCCAGCCACGGTTCCGGCCACCGTTTCCAACTCAGGCTCCTGCGTACGTCACTCAGGTCTGTCTCTTTCTCTTTCTCTGTTTACTTTTCGAAATTTGGTTTTTTTTCTTGTTATCCTTTTTCTTGTTCTCTTCTTTGATGATATTGATGATTTTCTAGGGTTTTGATTTGGTATGATATGTTTAGGGTTTCGGTTTTGCATTGAATCGACTTTGTTGTTGAAAGTTATTGTTTGTTGTGGTTGTATTGTGGTGTTTAGGGTTTTTAATTTGTTGTGAGATTTGTTTTAAGATGCTGTGTTTCATTTGTTAGGGTTGAATTTGATTGAATTTGATTTGTTTAGGGTTGAATTTGAAGAATTAAAGTATAGTGAATGTTATCTTTGCCATTGAATTTCGAATTTCATTTGTATGTTAGTGTAGTTAAGTCAAATAATTTGATTTCGAAGTTTAGTTAGTATGTTAGTATAGTTAGTATGTTAGTATGTTAGTGTAGTTAGTATTGTTTAAATTGAAAAATTGATTTGAATTTATTGTCAAATAATATAGTCAGATTTTAGAATATGGATGGAGTTACTCCTAAAGATAGTGATGCCGGTTCTAGTCACCATAATGAACAACCATTTGAGGTCCTTGATTTGGATGGGGAAGAAGGGGATTCCGAAGGCTTTGTTGAGGGTGACAAAGAAAAAGAGGCAAGTTGTGATCTTAAGTCAAATAAGAAACTAACTTCTGGGGCTTGGAATTTTTTTGAGTTGATTGTGGTTAATGGTGTGAAAAAGGCAAAGTGTAAGAATTGTAAAAAAACACTCTCTTATAGTGGAAGTAGCTGGACTTCACATCTCCTCAAACATGCCAAGAAGACATGTTCAAAGAAGACATTTCAACCTTGCAGCGGGTCAAACACAGTTGAAGATCAAAGAGGAATCAGATGGATCTACTTCTTTGGCGGTTAAGGAAAAGCAAAAGAAAGTGATATTTGATCAAGAAGTTTCAAGGAGGGAGTTGGTTAGAATGGTGGTAATACATGAATACCCGTTGTCTATTGTTGATCACATGGGTTTTAGGAGCTTTGTGAAGAGCTTGAATGATAATTTCAAGATGATTTCAAGAAACACATTGAAGAGCGATGTGTTGAAAATGTACAACAATGAGAGGTGTTCGCTTAAAGTTTTGTTGGAGAATAGTGAGGGTAGAGTGGCTATTACAACTGACATGTGGACTGCTTCCAACCAAAAGAAAGGGTATATGGCCGTGACATCACATTTCATCGATCAAAATTGGGTTTTGCATAATCGAACATTGAGGTAATGTTTTAATTAATTTGTTTATTTTTTGGTTATATGATAATAATTTAGTTTTGTTTAGAATAAATAGATTTAAGAGGAATCATTTTATTAATTTGTTATGTATGGTTTTGTATAGGTTTTGTTTTGTTCCATGCCCGCACACCAAGGGGGTTATTGCTAAGATTCTTATGGATTGTTTGTCTCAATACTGTTTGGAGAACAAAATTTCTTCTATTGTTGTTGATAATTGTACAACTAATGATGCCATGATGAATGTGTTAATGGAGAAATTGGAAAGTAGTTGTTTAGTGTTGGGTGGGGACTTTTTACATATGAGGTGTAGTGCTCATATTTTAAATTTGATTGTGAAAGATGGGTTAAATATGATTGATCCCGCAATTGTAAAAGTTCGGGAGTGTATTGCTTTTTGGATGTTTACCCCTAAAAGGATTGAAAAGTTTGAAGAGGTTTGTCGTGTTTTGAATATGACTAAGGTTAAAAGGGTTGGTCTTGATTGCAAAACTAGGTGGAATTCTACCTTTTTGATGCTTGAATCTAGTTTGCCTTTCAAGGAAGTTTTTAATAAGTTGAAACGTTTAAATAAAAGGTTGAAATTTGTTGTTCCTTGTGAGCAAGATTGGAATATGGCTACTATTGTTTGTCAAAAGTTGGAAATTTTCTATAAGGCGACTAAGGTTTTCTCTATTAGGAATCGTCCTACTTCGAATTTGTTTTTTCGAACGGTTTGTGAGATTAGACTTGCTTTGAGTCGTTGGATGGAAGATGGAGATAATGAGGTTGTTAGGACAATGGCTAGGAGTATGGTTGAAAAGTTTGACAAATATTGGTCACACATTAATGGGATTTTGGCCATTGCCGCTATTTTAGATCCAAGAAATAAAATGGATTGTGTGACTCATTATTTTGGGAGGTTATATAGAGATGGTGCTAATGTTGAATTGATAAGAGTAAGGAAGACTCTTGATAATCTTGTCCTTGAGTATCAAAATAAAAGTCAAGTAGTGAATGAACAATCACCATTAACAAGAGGGTTTCATGAGGATGGTGATGAGGATGAGTTTGCTAGATCAAAGAGACTAAAAATAGGAGTGATGCCGGTGAAGGGTGAGGTTGAACAATACTTGGAGAGTGCTACCGAACCCGAGGATAATGCATTTGATGTTCTTGATTGGTGGAAAAGAGACAAACATTACCCTACTTTGAAAAAAATTGCAAAGGATATCCTTGCAATTCCGGTCTCATCGGTTGCTTCGGAAAGTGCATTTAGCATGGGTGGAAGAGTGGTTAGTGCTCACCGTTCTAGGCTTCATTCACACACCGTGGAGGCTTTAATGTGTTTGCAAAATTGGATGATTGATGATGTCAAAGGTAATTTTAACATATAAGTAGCATATACTTATGGTTCTCCCTTTTATTTTATAATTGATATTATTATCTAATTTTTTTTTTTTTTCTTTATGATAAAGACACCTTTGAAGGAACTCATGTTTGTTCCACTATTAATGAAGATTGTGAAGATGATGCGGAAATGATAGATATTATTGACATGGTAATGTTAAGAAATTTATTATTTACATAATCATGAGTACTTAATGATATTTACAAATATGATTTTTTTGTTGGTTGGTTTTATGATGTAGGATGTTGATGATATTAGTAGCGATGAAGATTAGAGCTCTTGGGAAATGGAAGTGTGGGAGATGAACGTTTGACAATGAAATGTTGTTGTTACTTTGTTTCTTTTTTTGATTGTTATTCGGAAGACATTTGTGTATAATTTGTTGTAGTTTTATTGGTTTTTCTATCTCCTAGTTGTAATGAAATTGATCTTCTATCCGTTGGAGATGTGAACAATTAGCGTTTCAACGCTTCGGAAATCAGTTTGATCGCTTTGGAAATCATTTTAATATCACAAAGTAGGTGAAAGTGGATGAAATGAGTCGGACCCGTTTTGGACCCGGATCCGCAGGATCCGTTGGATCTGGATCTGGGTCCAACTTTCTCAGACCCGGTGGATCCGGGTCGGATCTGGATCCAGGGTCTGAAAACGGATCTGGATCCGGGTCCACTTGGACCCGGTCCAGATCCGACCCGTTGCCATCCATAGGGGTAACTATGCCCTAGAACAGAAAGGGAAACTTTATTCTTTTTTTTTTTTTTGAAATTAAAAATTAATTCATTGATTAAAAGTCATACGACATCTACAATAGAAGTAAAAACTAAACAAATACATATCAAAATGAAATAAATACAATTCTAATATGACAAAACCACGATCGTTGAATAGATCTAACACTTTTGAAAACCCTCGTCTTTCACACCGCTGTCTGATGCAGCCTTCTGCAAGGGGGTCTATCGATTTTTTGTAGTTTTGAAGTAGAACTGGATCCAATTCAAGTGATTGTAAACGAAGTACTGACATCTGTTGCAACCCCGCACAAATTTCAATCAACAAATCAACCTATTGAATTACAGAAAAACCCAAAAACAAGGTCTCCAAACTCTCACATGGAGAGAGATAAAACCCAATATATGGGTAGATATAACCCAATAAATGGGTAGAAAAACTCTCCATTAGAGAGAGACTGAAGTTTATTAGAAACATTAACATCAAAAACTAGTAACAAAAGGAGAAACGGGGCTTTCCACCGCCCAAAAGGGTGGCGGTAGCCCTAGGTTGAAAATTAGGATTTTGTGGGAGAGGAGAGAGGAGAGAGGAGAGAGAAAAATAGGGAGAGAGGGAAATTGTATTCATACTGTAAGCAAGGAAGTGATGGATTTATTTCTATGAACTTCCGGTGGTTTGCCCTTTTTCCAAGAAGATGGTTCGACGGAAGCGTTTGGTGGTAATGGTTTCTCCATCAGGTGGCGACAAACTCTTCTTCGTTCTGCCTGTAAATGGGCTTGGTAGAGGGCCAACAGGGGCAATAAATCTGCATTTTAGAGTTTACGAGCTCAAGAATATGCATAGCAGACACTCATCATGGGTTTTGAAAGAGGTGACGAGTTTCGGGGATGGTGATTGGGTGATGTTTGTCACTAGAGATCATTGTTTTTTTGTTGCCACAGCTGAATTTACTGAATGTCGACTTAGGAATTACACTGTGTTATCAGAGGACGCCTTCCCTGCGTATAATGTATCTAAAGCTAGTTGGGATTGTGGAAAGGACAGTGGAAAGAAGGTTGCAGTTTTCTCATTGGATGTAAGAGTTCGTTACAGTTTGCCTGTTGAACGTTATCCGAGTTTTCCTGTGATGTTGTGGTCTCCCCCACCTTGGATTTTGCAGAATGCATCAACTACATTGCAATTTCAATGCCTTTTGCTTCCTTCCTTTGGGTAAACCCTTGCAAGAATTTATTCTGCTATTATTCAGTTATTACTTAATAGTTGAGATGTTGTCTTATTTAGTAAGTCTTGACCTCTATTTTCCTTACGAAATTAGAACGGCTGAATTTACATCTTGGTGCGGAGATGGGGGGGTTGGGAACGTACATTGATGTTATTTAGAGATTGAAACTGGAAGAATGTTGTGATATAATTTGCTTGTAGATATACCATGAACATAAAAAAATTGATGGCCGCAAATACAGACTTGTTGATTATGTACTAATGATCATTGTTGTGTTACCCTGTAATGGTTTTCAATCAGCATTGCCTGCTTGCCAGTTGTATGGCATGGTGGACTTCATAATGTGTAGTGGCTATTGTGATTTCTTTCTATGATATTTTAATGGTATATGTAGTGATTTTTGGGCAAAGACATTGTTTTTCCCTTCATTTAGATGGCTGTTTTGGGATATGAATGATCATACCATATGATAGAAACTGGCTAGCGAATTGTTTTTGCTTATGAAATTGACAGATACTAGTTCTTGCTACATACTACTGTCATTCTCCATCCATCCTTATAGGTCATTTATTTCATGGATTGCGTTAAGTCTATGCTCAAAGAAGGGATTAGAGTCTTGATTGTGCTTTATCTGGCATGCATTTGATGTCAACTTCCTGTTATATTCAGGGCTTGCTTTGTAAGGGCCTTATCTGATCTAATTTGGGAGCTTGTACTTTGCATTAATCGTGTGTTAGCATGGGTTGGTGATTGATTTTCTTACTTCTTGTCCTCATAAATCAATCATGGACAAATGTGCAATGGCAATGTCAAATTGATGCACATATATATTCATATTTCGTCATTTAATTTTGCAAAGGGTTAACAGTAATGCCTGAACGTGCGAGATAAGTTGCAAAATCCGAATTGCCTTAAGAATTTACTGGTTCTTTTTATTGAGATAGGATTCACTTCATTGTGCAAGAATATATTATATTAATTGTTAAAAAGAAATCTTTTTCCTAATGCTAAATTATATGCCCGGGTAGTACTCAATTATGGACTTGTGCAACGTTTGTTTGTGAAGTGAGCCACATGAGGATGAAATGATACAATCTGATTCGAATGGCAAAGATGGGCCGTCTTTGCAAAAGGAGGTATTGCCTGCCTCATCTGGACCTGAATGCGAGGAACTAACCACTGAGATTCCTTCTGCCAATGCAACTCCAGCAGAAACTGCAAGAAATCCACCTATCGTGAAAGTTATGGACCATGTTGTGGAAAAAGGTAAGTATTGGAATATTCAGATACTTGTATTACATCCTTTGCCAATTCTTCTGTCTTGAAAAACACTAGTGGCTATTGAAGGGCAAAGGCATCATTGTTGTGGACATGAAAATATGCATATTTTGTTGAAGTAAGCTTTCCTTTTCTTTTGCTTTTGATTTGGGTTGAAAGGGGGGGTTTGAATTTATGTCGAAGCTTGTTTTCTACTGGTTTTTACATGTTTTTTGGTAAAAAATTGGAATTTTCACTTGTCATATTTTCTATCTTTGGGTTGTTCTTTTGTTAGGTAGTTTTTTAGACGGAGAAATTAGTGGAATTTAGCCAAGGCGGTTTTGTATCCAAGCTTTTGGAACAAACAGCTGAGATTTCCTCCTAATCTGAAGCTCGAGGGAAAATTACAATAAAAGCCACCATGAATGAAATAGAGCATCAAGTTAGGGAAGGTAGACATATAGTTCGTAGTATATTGTCATGAAAATTATCCACTTGAAGTTTAAACCTCTTTGCCTGTTCTTGTGGACCAGAATCTGATCCAGAGACTTTAAGGAAGGAAGCCATAACTCACTCCGTGTCTAGGGCATATATAACCTCTATAACTCAGGTACTAAACTAAATTGCATTTTTGGTCCAGGCCTTTTTAGTGTCTTCTCAATTTAAGGCACCCAGTTCAATACATGACCTTTGATCTGTTCTTTAACATGTGCCAGAGCAACAAAAGTGGATATTTGACAGTCAAATTTGAAGGATTTGATATAAAGTGTGATTTACTCGGAACATTGGAAAACGTATGGTCCAGGCATGGAAATATAGTGGAAAATAGCATCATTCGTAATGGTGACATAATTTCCAGGGCGTTGGAGTCATTGGCGACTGCGATGCTAATTCTCAAGGATAATTCAGCCCGATCATTGAGCGATTGCCAAGCTGATTATCTGAGTTGCACATTATCCGACTAAAGATGTATATGTATGGGTACACCCAAGTTCACTGTCGGACACATCATTTGTGGCCGACATCAATAACTTGAAACGCGATCTCATCAGCAGAATCCAGGTCGTTTCTAATAAGCAGTCCGGGAAGGCGTTCGCGGCCACATTAAAGGACCAAAGTAAGGGGATCTTTCTTCCAGTCAGACTCATCACAATCATACACGTGTTAAAGGATTACGCATCCTGTCAGATGAACAGTACTACTATAAATAACCAAATGGTACTATTCTGCAGGTACATTCTCTCACATTCTAAGCATTACTTTCTCTCTTTATCTCTCTCTCTCTCTCTAAAATCCTTATCGGACACTTACTGACTTGAGCGTCGGAGGGGGTTTCCTCGCATCCCCCCCGAGGGTAGTTTACGTTTGTCTTCCTTGCAGACTTCTAGTCCTGGACGCCCACTCAAATACTGACGGACATCTCTGTGTCCACCACCGTTTCAACACCGAAACAACTTGGCGCTAGAAGGAGGGGCCTCCTATCTTTGTGAAGCAGTCAGGGAAAAGACAAACAATACAAGTCGTGGTCCACCGGGATTTGAGATCGGCCAAGGATCTTCTCAACCTGCAATCACCGGACCTATCGGTGCGCCACAGTTCTACCTCAATGTGCCCGAGAGCAACAACGATCTGCGCACTCCTGAGAATAATATAACTCAGGTAACTACTGGTGGCGTCCCATTTAATTTGGCTCAGTTGAGTCAATTTTCTCCTGATCAACTGCAAACCGTAGCATCCTTCATCCAAATGTTACAAGGCACTCCTCAGCCTAATAACATTTCTGCTCCTAATGCTAAAGGCGTTCGGCACAGTAAACGATCACTGGCTATGGCCGGTAGAAACGTTAATGGTACGCCAGTAAGGAGGATGCGTACGTTAATGCAAGAGGAACGCCAGATGGAAAGACAAATCGATGACCCAGAATATGAGGAAGTCGCTTTGGAAACTAAGGATCTTAATAATTCAGAAGAGGAGAATCAAAGCCGCTCATACCGAGAGTACAGCACCACAGGTGTTAGTAACTACTCGGTTGGCGGTCATCTATTAATCAAGCCCAAACTCTGTCCATTCATGCCGGAAGTTCTAAATCACCCAATGCCGAGAATCAAAATGCCATCATGCAAATTTGACCGCAGCTAAGATCCCGACGATCATGTCGCGGCCTACGAGGGGCACATGTACCTGTACACGCAGGTAGACGCTATCTGGTGCAAGGTTTTCCCGTCCACCCTTACTGGCATAGCTCAGACTTGGTTTAAGAGTCGCAAACCTGGTAATGTGTCCAGCTTCTCTCAACTTTCATCTATGTTCAGTACTCACTTTGTACGCAATAGGCGCCGTGAGAGCACTACTGGGGAGTTATTATCAGTCAGACAGGGGGAAACATAATCTCTCCGGGATTACATTGGGCATTTCAATGTTGAGGCCATATCTATTCCTAGGCTGCAACAGGATGTAGCGGTCCTAGCCTAGATGACGGGATTAAGAGAAGGAACAGCGTTTAGGAGTTATCTTGGCCGAAAAACTTTCACGTCATTGGGGCCAGTGTTGGGAAAAGCAAACGATTTCATAAGAGGAGAAGAATTTGACAAGGCAGCCAGCAGTCAATGTCGTGAGTCCGATAAGAAAAAAGAGGACAAGTCAAGGAAGGACAAGGGTCGTGAAAGTGATCGGGGCCGAGATGAAAGGAATGAATCTAATATGGTCAAGAAAGGAAGTGACCGAGAACGCGGTGACCGAGAAAGGGGAGAACGTAAAGATAAATTTGACGCGTACACTCAACTCACAACTTCCTGGGCACAGATATTCACCATGAATAAAGAGAGCGATAAATGGCAGAGAACAAAAAAGATGTTTCACAAGAACCGTGATAAGACCAAATGGTGTGACTTCCACGGAGATCACGGCAATGTAACTGAGGATTGTCGGCACCTGAAGGATAATCTGGAAGATCTTATCCGCCGGGGGTACTTCACTCAATATAAAGTTCAGACTAGTGAAGGCGATTTGGTGAAGCCGAGAGATCCGAATGTCCAATCCCGGATAGGAGAAATTCATGTAATCAGTGGCGGCCCAATTCACGGCGGATAGCTGTTTATGCGCAACCCAAACTCAAAATGGTGCGCATAAACAGCTATGTGCCCCTGCCGGACAATCAGTCACCTTTGATCCCTTGTCCGGGATTACCAATTTATATTTCGGTGGGAAGGCATACAACTTCTCTGCAACCTCGCAGTACTTGAGATCTATGGCGTATTGCCGCCAGGATTTGCAGATGACCGTTGATCTCGGACCACTGCTATAATCCACCAGTAGCCATACCCCGGAATGCTCACCGTCATCGCGGTCAGGAATTGGCTCGGGCCGAGAATTAGGAGGCATGCTGGAACTTTCCCCCAAAGCAACCTCGGTTCGACGAACACTTTCATCCCGGCCAGAAGTAGAAGGACCATCGGTCTCATTCATTGTAGCAAAAGAGTCATTGTTTGAACCTAGATTAATAACAGGTGGACGAGAAGGACCGACATCATGAGCAAGGCGGTCGTAAAAATCATCCGCCGCTACAACCCAAGCATCGGTTAGGCTGTTTAACCAGGCATGTTCTCTCAACGGCTGAACATCAAGTCCGGGAACAGCATCAGGGGGAGGATTCCTAACAGTCCGACGAGCTAAGATCTGGTGCCGTAATTCTCTTAGAGTTTGCCTATCGCCGCTCACCCTCGCGGACAAATATTGAGCGGTCAGATTCTCTTGTTCAGGAGTAGAACGATCATTTAGAAATTTGGATCTAAGTTATTTATCCCTGTCGACAGTTAAGGGTAAGTCGGCTAACAAACGAGTTCTTCCTTCCCTAGGACTGGAAGTGGAGGAACTATGTCCGTTATGAGGGGAAGAGGAAGATGAGGGGTCGCTTTCAGATAAAAAATTATCACTTAAGGTCTTTTGGCTATCTGAAGGGTCCGACATAGTCCCAAAGCAAGAAAGAAATAAAAAGAGCAGTTGAAGAGAGGATGGAAAAAGGTACTTGAGAAAAAGTCGACGAAAAAGATAGCCGAAAAGTCAAGTGGATTCCCAGAAAAGCGCAGCAAAATGCCCCAAAAAGCACGAACAGAAAAATTCCCAGTCAAACAGCGCCGGAGAAAGTAAAGTTCACCGGAAAGTTGAAAACTTTGAAGAAAACCCTTGACTGAACCCAGATGAAAAAGAGCAAAAACGCCAAAAATTCTTCGAACAAATAGAACGAACAACAACCCAGAATGTTTTTGAAGTGATTTGGTTGTAAAAAGCTAAGATCTTGGCTAGAAAAAGAGGATCGAAATTTTGAGAGAAACCGTGCAAACCAGAGAATTCTAAGGTTGAAGATTAAGAGTGAATAAAGTATGGAGAAAATAAAAACGACGACTCTATAAAGGCGGAATTTAGCGGCCAGGATTAGAAGACTCATCAACTGCCCTGCTGGATGCGTGCCAAATGTCACCCTCTAAGCTAGCCCTAGTAAAATAAAGGAAAATGGGCGGGATTCTAGGAAAAGGTAATGATTACCCTTTTTGAAATTCACATTCCTCCCCAGAACAACACGTGGCAACAGAGAAAAATCTGGAACATGCAAAATTCACTCGCGTCCTCGACATAACATCAATGTCGGTCACGACTCCCAATGATGCTGGGGGGGCTAGTTGTATGGGTACACCCAAGTTCACTGTCGGACACATCACTTGTGGCCTACATCAATAACTTGAAACGCGATCTCATCAGCAGAATTCAGGTCGTTTCTAATAAGCAGTCCGGGAAGGCGTTCGCGGCGACATTAAAGGACCAAAGTAAGAGGATCTTTCTTCCAGTCAGACTCATCACAGTCATACACGTGTCAAAGGATTATGCATCCTGTCAGATGAACAGTACTACTATAAATAACCAAATTGTACTATTCTGCAGGTACATTCTCTCACATTCTAAGCATTACTTTCTCTCTCTATCTCTCTCTCTAAAATCCTTATCGGACACTTACTGACTTGAGCGTCAGAGGGGGTTTCCTCGCATCCCCCCGAGGGTAGTTTACGTTCGTCTTCCTTGCAGACTTCTAGTCCCGGACGCCCACTCAAATACTGACGGACATTTTTGTGTCCGCCACCGTTTCAACACCGAAACAATATCCATTTCAAAGTGGACTGGTTTGTTCCTTGTGTTGAAAAGGCTCTAAGGCTACACAAAAGTAAGCCATTGTTGGATTCTCTTAACATGCTTCGTCAATGTAAGGTGCAAGCTGCAGAACAAAGATTGAAGGTCCTTGGGGAATTAGCTGAGCTTGATACGATGGAGAAAGAACTGGAAGAAAATATGGCCAACACGTCAAAGATGCTTCATTTTTCTGAAGATGTGGATTTGGACCAGCTTTTGGGAGGGGAGTTGCCATGAATTAGATGGAATTGATCCTGCATCTTCAACCGTTTGGTTATCTGAAATACTATAGTTTTTGGATTATGGCAAGAGCCCTTTTTTTTAATTTTAGGTGCTCGCTATGTAATAGGTAACATATAGTATGAGCTTTATTCTGCAAAATTACTATTCAATGAACAAGCTCATGATTCCAGTGCATGCAAGGCGCCTTCCTCTTTATTACTAGTAAATTTGGAGAGAAGAACATGTCCTACGTCAAATTTTTTTTTTTTTGACAATAAGAACATGTCCTACGTCATTACTAATGTATTTTCTTGTATGTGTATAGTCCTTTTATGATGTATGTAATAAGCACAATTCTAATAATGCTTTTTTTTCTTACCTTATATAAAAAAAATAGTGCAATTCTATACACCTTACAATGGCTTTTAAAATTGTTGAAAGGATTGAAGTCTAGGAGGTTAATTGTAATGAAACTATGATTTCTATTTTCTGTAGAATCATAAAAGTAAAACAAACAATCTATAGTACTTCATCATTTTCTTTTTAGTTGCAACACTTTTTCTTTCACAAACTCCAATGCAAAATTTGGGTAAGAGAGAGGTAGAGAGGAAAAAAAGGAGAGGGCCCCATGTGATTGGAGAGAGATAGAGAGAAAGGAAAAGCAAAAGTAAAAAGTGTTGCAACAAATTAAAATTTCCCTTTTAGGAAAGTGTTGCAACTAAAAAGAAACGGAGGAAGTAAAACAATTGGGTTTCTAACAATAAATCTTCGTAAGCGATCTTGTTCTTTTGGGCATAGTTAAGTTCAGTTCAGCTCACTACAGTTCAGTACTTTTCTCTCACAGTTTCAGTTTAATATAACCAAACGAATAAAGCCTAAATTGGAAGACTGTATAAGCATATATATATATATATATATATATATATATCAATTTAGATCATATTGGTTGAATATAAAGACTAGCATGAAAATCCTAACAACAAGAGATAATAAAAAGACCAATGCAATTCCCAATAACAATTCAAATCATATTCATAGAACATATATAGATTCCCACAACGCTAGTGCTAATATACTCCCACATGATCACTATGGAAAACATAATCAATTCAAATAAAATAGAGAATTAAAGAAATTACCAAAATTTATGGAAGATGAATGAATATCAATGGAGAATAGAAGTGTTTAGGGATAAAAATTAGTGACTAGTGAGAGTATTTTAAGGGCCTGTTCTCCTCAGCTTATTTTCAGTTCAGTTCAGTTCCTAAATTATTATCATGCATTACTATTAATTAGTTATAATTTAATTCAGTTCAGTTCAGTTCTATTCAGTTCAGTTCAGTTGTTTTATGCCGAAGAGAACATTACTTAAAAAATAAAAAAATAACGTGAAGGGAATGAATGAGGAGAGAGAATACAAAAGTCCCTTAAAGAGTCTAAGTGGTTTTCTAAAAATAAAATATAAAAACAATTACTACCTCCGTCCCAGAAAGAACTGAACACTTGTTGGGACACGTAGTTTAAGGTGATAAGTTGTAGTGTAGTTATCAAATGTTATTTTATTTAAAAAGTAGATGTGATAGGAGTTGGTGGGGTGTTTTTTATTAGAGGAGAAAGAAAGTTGGGTAACTTTTATTGATAAAAGGTAGAGTGTGGGCCAAAGATGTGTAAAAGAAATAGTATATTAATAGTGGGACCATGCCAAAAATGGAAGTGTTCAAACTAATTTGGGACAAACATAAAAGGAAAGTGTTCAGATTATTCTGGGACGGAGGGAGTATATACTAGGTAAAATAACTAAAAAAAATAAAAAGCATTTACGCACAATTCTTGTCAGCATATTTCTGAAAATAGCTCAAATTTGATATGGGCACAACTTCCTTTGTAGGAATCTGGAATCTGCTCGGAGCATGCCACTGTACTCACCGTTGGAAAGCTCTTCAAGTAAATTTTCCACAGTGGTCCTACTCCAATATCATGAATAATGGTTCATTCTCTTCACCTTATAAACAAAGTTACAGATCTTATAAGCTCGAATAAATTCAAATAAGTTTTGATAAGTTCAGAAAAGTTTTAACACTTTATAAAATGAACTTCAGTAAATTTGAATAAGTTTAGATAGATTCTGGATAAGATCAGATAAATACAAGAGAATTATGGTTAAGAGAACGCACCCTAAATCAGAGGATACTAATAGAAGAGTGAGCATGAGTGTTTCTTTGCACTCCTTCAATTAACACTTTGCTTCTTTTTGACTCGTACTCGTACTCAAAGATCATTGCCGCGATCCTAATACAACGTGGGTTCTTTCCAATGTTCCTCATCCTCAAGCTACGCTATTCACCTTCATGCAAGTCCTTTGGAACTGAAAACCATCAAACACACAAAAATAAAAGTTGTACAGTGCAACTTAATAGATTGATGCAAATATGAAACTAATATGAACACTAATACTATAAAATACAACCTAATTAAATGCACCTAAAAACTATATGCAAATATGTTACATCAAACTCCCCCAATCTAAACCATTGTCTCTCCGAAGCAATGTATACAACAAACAAAGGAAAAATAAGATGACCAACAATAATGGACTATGATAAGGCTGAGCACACGAGGGATAGAAAAGTTACAACATGAACGAAGCACCAAATCAATCTCATACAAAGCCACATAGCACGTCATGTAACACAATAGAGTCTCCAAATGCATACTACAAACCATCTCCCTGAAGCTAGACTTAACCAAACTTGATATACCTTAGTACCTCACTATAGTCATGTAGACTCATATACCCATGTGTTTAAGGCATAGTAAATATATAACACTCAACTTATGCAATATTAGTGTTTTGTCATAGCGCCTAGAATAAGGTTTTATATAGCCGTGATTGTAAGCAGCAGAAAACAATGAAGTTGAATGATGTATTTAGTTAAACACTTTGAGTGCATTTTTCTTCCCTTTGGTGTGATTCTCTATCAATTCCTAGTGGTGCATCTATATGGAAACATAGAGTCGTATAGCTGGAATAGCTGACTGACTACTTGATGAAAATTATCCTAATACAGCGTCAAATCATTTGGGGGTGTTCTAGAACTTTTTTTGGTTGGGTTTTGCATGAAGGATGATAAATCACCAACGGATAGTGGGTTCACTATCTACTATCGAGGGCATTTTGGTAATTTCTAAGGGAAAAAAGTGAATAGGTTAAATCTTATAAATCCATGTCTATGTGTTTGAGACACTTGTTACTTACAAAACAACCTTGTTGGTGTGAATTAAATGTAACTTTTTGTCAAAAATTAAGACTGATTTCTGACAAAAAGTAAAAGTTGTTTCGATTTGCGTGCTTTTGCCAGCTTTCCCCCAAAAAAGTACAACTTGATATTTATAAAAACCCATGTTTGTATGTTTAAAACACTTGTTATTAATAAATCAACCCATGTTTATGTGTTTGATACACTTGTTACATACAAAACAACCGTTGTTGATGTGAATTAAATGTAACTTTTTGTCAGAAATTACACTTTGCCATGAATAGTGGATAATGAGCCCACTATCCGTTAGTGACTTATCATCCCTCGGTTTTGCATCGAGTTTGAGAGGTCTGGTGATAGGAGAGACGCATAGAGTCGGGATAAAACTTGATTGACTCAATGGGTAAATTACCCATTACTAATAAAATTTAATATAAAGTGGAATCCAACTCATCATTACACTTTTATTTTTATGATCTATCCAACTACCCAACTACCAAACTAGTAGATGTAGTTATGTCTAAAGTCAAATAGACAGAAGAGTGAACAACTCACAACGAGTTCAAAGTTCAAACATAGAGGGAAAGAAAAAAAAAACATGGAGATTCAGAGTACTAGAAAGCGCAGCAAAATAAGTTGGTCGGATCTTCCCACCGAAGTAGTCCAATTGATTATGGAACTCCTCAGATTCAAAGTGTCCGACGTGACAAATTTCCGATCAGTTTGTAAGCATTGGCGCCACTCAACCGAGATTTCTGCATATTTACCCCACCATATCAAATCTTCAATACCCACAAAACTTATCTCTTCCTCCATCTCTCTCCTCCGCCATCCCCACACCTCTCAACTCCTGCCATGGATGGTCCTTACAGTAGAGTCCACCAAAGATACTGTCCAATTATTCAACCCATTCTCTCGAACCCCACTCTTCTCAACATTTCTTCCTGATTTAACCAAATTTCAGTCGACTCTTTTAGCGACCGAATACCATGTAGTCGCTGACGAGCAACGCGAGGATTTATTTTCTTCTGACTCCTTCATCTATGGTAAAGTTGTGATGTTCTTAAATTCATGTGTTCCTTCCATACACAATTGTGAACTTTTGGCGTTATCAGATGGGGGTAGAGTATTCGGATCATTGCCGTTTCATAAGTATCAATTTTTCCAAGAGGCAGATTGCGGACACATAGATGATATGATAAGGTACAGGGGGAAGAATTATGCTTTAGATAAGAAAGGGAAACTTTATTCATATTGTGATCAGTTTGGTGGATATTGTTTCTATAACCCTGTGGTGGTTTCTCCTCTTATCGATGGGACAGCACGACGAAAGCGTTTTGTGGTAATGATTTCGCCATCAGGCGGTGACAAACTCTGTCTGGTTCTGCCTGTAAATGGGCTTGATGAAGGGCCAACAGGGGCAATCAATCTGCATTTTAGAGTTTACGAGCTCAAGTATGTGCGTAGGAGAAAGTTAATTAGACAATCTTCATGGGTTTGGGAAGAAATGACAAGTTTCAGGGATTATGATCAGGTGATGTTTGTCACTCGAGACTACTGTTTTTTTGTTGCCGCGGCTGAATTTACTGGGTGCCAACTTAGGAATTGCATTGTGTTCTCAGAGGACGCGTTCCCTGAGTATAATGTATCTAAATCTGGTTGGGATTGTAGACAACAAAGCGAAAATAAGGTTGCAGTTTTCTGTTTGGATGGAAGAGTTTGTTACAGTTTGCCTGTTGAACATTATCCGGGTTTAACTGTGATGTTGTGTTCTCCCCCGCCTTGGTTTTTGCAGAATGCATCATCTACATTGCAATCTCAATGCCTCTTGCTTCCTTCCTTTGGGTAAACCGTTGCAAAATTTATACTGCTATACTTAATATTTGGGATGTTGTCTTATTTAGCAAATCTTGACCTGTTTTCTTTACAAGTTTGGAACGGTTGAATTTGCATCTTGGGGAAGTGCAGGGATGGGTGGTTGGAAATGTATATTTAATGAGATGAGGGATGTTATCTAGAGATGGAAACTGGGATAGGGAATCTGTGAGGATATTAATCCTATATAGTTTGCCTGTAGATATACCAAGAACATTAAAATAGGAACCCGTTTATGAATTTCAGGCCAAAAAACCCTAATTTTTTTTTCAGAAATTGAAGGAAAATGTCTGCGAAATCATCTTCAAGCATTAAAGTTCCTATCAAATGTAGTTGTGGTGTCCCAATTGCAAAAAGTCAATGCCGGAATATGGTAATTTTGGCCTGAAATTCATAAACTGGCCATCTATGTCGTGGATTCTGTTGAGTCTATGCTCAAAGAAGGGATTAGAGTCTAATTGGCATGCATTTGATGTCTATGAACCTGTTGTCAACTTTTTGTTGAACTCAGGGCTTGTTTTGCAAGGGCCCTACTGATCTATTTTGCGAGCTTGTACTTTGCTTTAGTTGGGTGTTAGCACGGGTAGGTGATTGTTTTTCTTTTTACTTCTTATCCTCATAAATCAATTATGAACAAATGCACATATCATCTAATTTTGCAAGGAGTTAATAGTAATGGCTGAAGGTGTGAGATAAGCTGTAAAATGTGAATTCCCTTATAATTTACTGGTTCTTTTTATTGAGATAGGACAGGACTCATTCATTTTGCCAGAATATATGATGTCAACCTAATGCTCAATCATATGCCTGGGTACTCAATTCTTGACTTGTGCAATGTTTGTTTGTGAAGTGAGCCACAAGAGGAAGAAATGATACCATATGATTCCAATGACGCAGATAGGGCGTCTTTGCAAGAGGAGGTATTGCCTGCCTTATCCAAGGAACTAACCACTGCGATTTCTTCTACCAATGCTGCTCAAGGAGAAACTACAAGAAATCCACCTCTCGTGAGAGTTACAGAGCATGTTGCAGAAAAAGGTAACCATTGGAATATAGTAATATACATATACTTATATTACATCCTTCCCCAATTCTTCTGTCTTGAAAAACACAAGTCTACTGAAGGGAAAAGGCATCATTATTGTGGACATGAAGAGGTTATTACTTTCTACTATGGGATATTTTTGCTGAAGTAAGCTTCCCTTTACTTTTGCTCTTGATTTGGGTTGGGGGTTGAATTATGCTGACTTGTTTTCTACTGGTTCACATTTTTTCTGGTAAAATATTGGATTTTTCACTTATGACTTTCTATCTTGGGGTTGTTCTTTTGCTGGATGTAGAGACGGAGAACTTAGCTGAATTCAGCCAAGACGGTTTTGTACCCGAGATTTTGGATCAAGCTGCTGAGACACCCTCCGATCCTCACTTGAAGCTCGAGGGGAAATTACGATAAGTCCCACCATGGATGAAGTAGAGCTTCAAGATAGGGAAGGTAAACATTTAATTTGTAGTATAGACCCATGAAAAAGTTTCTACTTGAAGTTTAAACCTCTGTGCCTGTTCTTGTGGACCAGAATCTGATTCGCAGACTTTAAGAAAGGAAACCATCACTCACTCTGTGTCTAAGGCATATATAACCTCTACAACTCAGGTACTAAACTAAATTGATTCGTGCTCACTATGAGGCACCTACTTCAATACATGACTTTGATCTGTTCTTTAACATGTGCCAGAGCAACAAAAGTGAAAATTTGACAGTCAAGTTCGAAGGATTTGATATAAAGAGTGATTTACTCCGAACATTGGAAAATATATGGTCCAAGCATGGAAATATAGTGGAAAATAGCATTATTCGTAATGGTGAGATCAACACATTTCAGCTATAAAACTCAGTTAGTTCTATGATGAACTAGAACTGTTTGTAAGAAAGAAGAGAGAGAGAATTGAGAGAAAAGTGTTCAGAGAAAAAATGTTATTGAATGAAATGAATAATCAGCATTAATTACAGGCTAGTCATCTCTTTATATATACATAGAGAGAAAGAAAAAATCTGAACTAGAAGAAAACTGAATAACAGAAACTAAGGCAGTTGAGTCTGTTGAGTTTGTTAGAGTTTGTTATGCTGATGTGGCACCAGTGTTGCTGTCATCATCTGATTGTATAAGCAGCCTAATAGAAGAATGAGCATGCTTAACATCCCCCCTCAAACTTGGCAGGGTTGGAAACATGCCAAGTTTGGATAAAAGAAGCTGAAATTGTGCAGAAGGTAGAACCTTTGTAAATACACCAGCTAACTGCTGTCCAGTAGGTAAGTATGTGAGCTCAAGTAAACCCTCCATGACTTTTTCTCTTGTAAAATGACAGTCGATGTCAATATGTTTAGTTCGTTCATGGAATACTGGATTCCTAGCTATGTGCAGTGCTGATTGATTGTCACAATGAAGTGTGACAGGAGTGAGATCAAGCACTTGTAACTCAGTGAGCAATCTGACCATCCAGGTGACCTCTGCAGCAGCACTGGCCATGGCCATGGCCCTGTACTCTGCTTCAGAGGAGGACCTAGATATAGTTGCTTGCTTTTTACTTTTCCAACTAATAGGCCAGAGAATCTCCTAACATCAAAAGATAGCCTGATAAGGACCTTCTGGAGTCAGGACATGAAGCCCAATCAGAATCTGAAAAAGCCTGAAGCTTGAGTGTAGGAGAACCCTTTAATAATATGCCTTGACCAATGGTATGAGAAACATAAGAAAGAACATGATGAAGAGCTTCCATGTGAGTTTGTCTAGGACTTTGCATAAACTGACTCAACACTTGAACTGAATAAGAGAGATCAGGTCGAGTGTGAGTAAGAAAGTTCAACTTCCCTACTAGACATCTGTAGAAACTAGGATCTTGTAGAAGATCTCCTGATGATGCAGAAAGTTGATGATTCAAAGGGAGAGGTGTAACTGCAGACTTGAATTTTGTAATACCAGAAGAAGAAAGAAGTTCTCTGGTGAATTTCTTTTGAGTCATAGTGATCCCTTCAGGAAGGTAACTAATCTCCAATCCAAGAAAGAAACTGAGCTCTCCAAGGTCTTTGATGCTGAAAGCTGCATCAAGATGTTGTTTGAGAGCATGAATACTAGAAAGATCATTGCCTGTGATGATCATGTCATCAACATACATAGCAGCAATAGTGATGAGAGAGTCTCTATGTTTGATAAAGAGACTATAATCATTCTTGGATTGAGTAAAACCATCAACCAACAATGCTTCAACCAACTTTGCAAACCATTGTCTGGATGCTTGTTTGAGGCCATATAGAGACTTTTTTAAGTTTGCAAACTTGATTTCTAGGATTAGGAGATCCTTCTGGTAACTTCATGTATACTTCTTCATGGAGATCTCCATGAAGAAAGGCATTATTTACATCAAGTTGGAAGATTTTCCAACTTTTATAGGCTGCTAAGGCTAGGATACATCGAACTGTGGGCATCTTGATTACAGGGGAAAAAGTCTCCATGTAATCAATACCATACTTTTGGTTGTAGCCCTTGGCTACCAACCTAGCCTTGTACCTTTCAATCTGACCATCAGCTTTCAATTTGATCTTGAAAACCCATTTAGATCCAATAGGTTTCTTGCCATGTGGTAGATCAACAATATCCCATGTATGGTTGGCATCCAAGGCTGTAAGTTCCTTGTTCATGGCTTCCACCCATAGTGGATTAGAAGCTGCCTCAGCATAGGAAGTAGGTTCAACCAGATCAGTAGAGTGTGCAATAAGAGCTTGAGAAGTGTGAGAAAGAGAAGAGAATGAAACAAGGTTGCACTAGTGGGAAATTGCAGTGTTGCAAACATAATCATGCAGCCAATGAGGTGGTTTAATGGATCTGGAAGTGTGTCTGGGTGGAGGTGGTGTATTATGAAGGAATGTAGTAGTATTCTGAGGGGTAGAAGAAGAAGAAAGATCAGGAGATGGTTGTAATGGTATTGTATCAGGAGTGGAAACATAAGAAGGAGAAGGACGTGGAGATGATGATATGATGGATGTAGAATCAGGATTAGAAGAAGTGGGAGGAGTGATTTCATCAAGTTCAAAAGGATCATAAAAAATATGATCACCATTATTTGTGGGAAGAAAGAATTGAAATGTAGGTGTAGTAGAAGAAGAAGACTTCATATGATATGGGAAATGTTGTTCATGAAAAACAACATCCCTAGAAACATAGATTTTGTGAGTAGAAGGGTTATACACCTTATAGGCTTTTTGATTTGATGGATAACCTATGAACACACATGAATCTGCCCGTGAATCCAACTTTGTTCTCCCAGCTTTATAGGTAGACACAAAGCATAAGCTGCCAAATACTCTAAAGTGAGAAACATCAGGAGCAACATGATATAGCTTCTGGTAAGGTGAAACATGATTTAGAACTGACAGTGGCATCCTATTAATGATATGAGTAGCTGTAAGAACACATTCTCCCCATAATGATACTGGCAATTGAGACTGAAAATAAAGAGCCCTAGCACATTCCAGAAGATGCCTATGTTTTCTTTCAACTAGGCCATTCTGTTGAGGTGTGTGTGGACAACTCTTCTGATGTAATATGCCTTTCTTCATTTTTATCAAACAAGAAGAGTTGTTACTGGATGATGACATTTTTGAGATGAATTTTGTGCAGATTTGAGAAATTTTCAGATGTAAGTAATCCAAGACACTTGATTACAATTAACAGAATCAAAATAGAAGAATTTTCAGCAAGTATATGTAAGATCAGATTCAGGAAGATTTAGACAAGAATTTATCCAGAATCTTCAGGATGATTTAAACAAGAATTTATCCAGAATTTTCAGCAATTGTATAGATTTTCAGACAAGAAGAATTTGCACATTAGAATTTTAGGATTCAGAGAATTGTATAGAAGATCTAACCTCAGAACAACGAAGAATTCAGAGAGAAAAAAAAAATATATGATCAGATTTCAGAAATTGAAAATTCAGAACGATTTCAGAGAAATTTCAGCAACAAACCAGAATTTCTTCATAGATTGAATGATTTACTTCACGATCAGATGAATTGCGGAATCAATTGAGCAAAACCAGCTCTGATACCATGAAAGTTTTCATGAGATCAACACATTTCAGCTATAAAACTCAGTTAGTTCTATGATGAACTAGAACTGTTTGTAAGAAAGAAGAGAGAGAGAATTGAGAGAAAAGTGTTCAGAGAAAAAATGTTATTGAATGAAATGAATAATCAGCATTAATTACAGGCTAGTCATCTCTTTATATATACATAGAGAGAAAGAAAAAATCTGAACTAGAAGAAAACTGAATAACAGAAACTAAGGCAGTTGAGTCTGTTGAGTTTGTTAGAGTTTGTTATGCTGATGTGGCACCAGTGTTGCTGTCATCATCTGATTGTATAAGCAGCCTAATAGAAGAATGAGCATGCTTAACAAGACCATAGTTAACAATACACGTAAAATTAGTAATCTACATACCTGTGAAAATTCATCTACCATAATTGTAAGTCTGAAACCAACAATAGGTGTTTCTGAATTTACTAGCAGCGCATTTAATTAACTAGTCAAAACAGTGCTCCCAGTCCCATCCCCAGTCCCCCATACAACTTGGATAAGCGTATAATATCCTCCAAAGAGACTAATGCATTCATTTGCAATGACAAAAAGACAGCACAGATTTCACAGGTTGCATCGCATGAAACACCGTGCTATGTTTCCCAAAATACCAAACGAGTGCCAAAAACTGCAAAACAAGTCGCGAAGAACCATCAAAGTAGTCCATCTCCGAGACAATCATCAAGATCAATTAGCTCTGGGAAAGGAATTCTAGCAGACAAACAAGCCATACTATCTTCTAGTTCTTGCTTCACTTTAGTGGTACGAGCTAGAAACTCCTTTTCCTCTTTGTCAACTTGAGCTCTTTTCTTGTCTAGAAGCATAATGGATTCTATCATGGGCTTGCTTTTTTGGAGTTTCAGTGCCTTCTCAACAGTCGGAACTAACCAGTCGACTTTCAAGCCAACGCGTTGAAGGTCAGACAAAATCGATTTTATGTCTGCAGCTCGGGAATCAGTCAAAGTCTTTCCTGTAGTATTTTGTAGAGTAATCATGAGCTTTGCCACTGACTCCAAGGCGCAAGCTCGCATGTCCTTGCTACAAATAGTATCCTTACCAATTAAGCTACCATGTCTAGCCCAAATAGTTTGTAAGGTTGGCAAAAGCTCGGACTTGATCTCTACCCCTTCAAAGTTTATGGTTGATGAACAGGTTTTACAAGCCTGCATATATATTGAAGAAAACAAACACTAAATTATGTAGTTATGATCGGATGTATTGAAATGAAACTAACAAGCACGCATGCTTACTGGCACTATTGCTGAAGGAGTCACAGGAGTGGAAGTTGCATTGCAGACTTTCTTGCCTGAGAAATCTATACATATGAAATAAAATATAATTATCTCATCCAAGTATTTAGAAAGGGTCATAAATCTGTTTCTTATCTGACATGATCAACACAAGAGCAATGATAAAGCTCTCCCAGAATCAGATTTTTAAAATTTAGTCTAATCTCAAGGAAATATCTTTCTTTTGGGTATATATATGTAGGCTTAGTTGTTCTCAACTTCTTAAAATATGTTTCAGCAAAGTAAAGCAAAATCAGTTAACTTCAGCAAGACTTATAGTGAAGTTGACAACTAAAAAAGTTTTAAGTTCAGCAAAATTACATTGAAGTAAAACATAAGCTAAGTTCAAGAAAAATAAGTTCAGTTCAGCAAATATTAGTCAAGTTCAGCAGTAGTAAGTTAAAGAAGAATAGAACCATAGGTATAAAAAAAGACCAGGGAGTGGACTTTGTAAACAAAACCCTCCAATCCCTGGGATGAGCTAGGTTTCCGTCATCAATGTATTTTGTCAAGAGAGTGAGAATCATATATAGGGAATGAATTACCAAAGCCTCCTGCATCCTTCTGACTGTTAACCTTATAAGTCCTCATGTCGCGTTGTTTAGATTCGATTGCCAATGGAGGGCCAGCATTATTCTTCATTGCTGGCGGAGTAACAGGTTCTGAAGAAGTAGTTTTTACTTTGTCAGAAAAGTTTGCTTCAAAATCACAAGTTTGATCATTGGGTGAACTTGTATGTGCCTCCTCTTCATCGTCCTCTTCAGAATAGTCTGTTCCATTGTTGTCACTCACTTTGGAAGACTTTCGACTAGACGATTCTAGTAGCGTCTCTTCATCTTTATTCTCTGCAGAAGAGCTTTCACTTGATGAATCAGTGAGCACCACCCCCTGATCTTCATGATCTGATGAAAGACATATAATGCTGCTGGAATTCCCTTCATTAAAAGCTTGTTCGCTGGAAGATCCTGATTTTGTCTCCTCATCATCGTTGCATTCCCTTCATAAATCAAAAACAAAAACAAAAAAAGAATTGTAGCAATCACTTCCTCCTAAAGCTGATCAAAAGAAACAATCAGCAAATCTCAATTTCCTTCTATGCATCAAGTGTACATCTAAACTCAAATTTAGCGAAGTTCGATGAGTAGCAATGAATTCATGAGAGAAAAACTGAATGTAATAATGGAAAAAAAATTATCATTTCATCATAACTGTCCCAAGAGAAAGATTTAATCAGATAGATAGGTTTTATGTCAGTTTAAAATCCAATCTGATATACACTTCTACTGTCACTTAAGAATCCATGCTATACACATAAAATGACCACACAAAATTTAGTTATATTCTATGTTACCTGGACTCGGCTAGGAGTGTCGGATATGGGTACGGATCCGAGTGTCGGGTACGGCACTTCCAAAATATCAGGACACGGGGACTCTCTCCGAGATTTGGACACGGGTACGGGTATGGCAAAATTAATATTTTATAATATAATATTTAATACTAATTTTAAGTTTTAAAATTATCTATTTATAATATAATAATAAATTAAGGTAGTTGTTTAGAAAAAACAACCACCTAAAAGGCTAAAAGCAGTGTTAAAAAAAGAAAGCAAAATAGAAGAAGAAAAGGAAAAAGAAAAAGCTAAAAGCAGTGTTTAAAAAAAGAAAGCAAAATAGAAGAAGAAAAGGAAAAAGAAAAAGGTAAAGAGAGGAAAAGTCACGTGGCCACAAAGGGCAAAAAGAAAATGAAAAAGAAAAAAGAAAAAGCGAACAAAACAGAAGATCGAAGCCTCGAAGGACGAAGAGAGAGAAGAAAGAAAGGACAGAGAACCCAGAAGCGAAGAAAGAAAGCAGCGAAGAAAAAGAAGAAAGAAACTGACCGGCGGTGGCGGCTCCGGCGAGTTCGAAGCTCCTGTCGGCCGTCAGGTAAGTTCTCCTCTTCTCCTCTTCTCCTCTTCTTCTCTTCTCCTCTTCTTCTTTTCTCCTCTTCGCCTTTGAATTAGGGTTTCCCGTGTCCGAGTGCAATATGGAGGATCCGACACGTATTTCGTACCGGTGTCGGCGTCGCGTCGTACCGACACCGGTATATGGCAAAATTTGCCGAGTCCAGGTAACAGAGGTTATATTTCTATTATTACAAATTCTAAATTAGTTTATATGCAAACAAGAATATCACTCTCTTCAACTCAGTCACTCGATTTAGAATATGTGATTAATAGATTCGCCTTGCCTTTTGGTTTATCCATGTTAATTAACTCACTTTCTTATGACAACATGATCACTTGAATTGGGATGTTCCTTTGACTTTTCTTGATTGATTTACTAACAATATGCTCTCAAATTTCATCAAACGTACGTTCTTTACTTACACTCTGTATATTCTTTGTAATGGAGGATCTGCATGATCTGTTCATGATGTAGGATTTTATGCCTTGAATTCTAGTCAAAGGCTTTTTCGTCGGCTCGCCCGATCGGGCGGGGCAGCGACCAAAGCAGGAGATAGGGAGTGGGGCGCCCGATGTCATCGGGCTTGTTCGCCCGATCGGGCGACATCGCGAACAACGACTCGGGCAGAGTTCGCCCGATCGGGCCCGCGACGTGTTTTGGCTTGGCAATTCCGCCCGACCCGATCGGGCGGTGGTTTAATGAAGCGCGGATCTCGTTTTTCGGGTTTGCTTATAAATGGGTTTTAAACCTAGTTTCCTTAAGTGACGATTTTCCCATTAATCACCTCTGTAATTCTGATTATTCTTCTCATCAATAATATTATTCTCTCCCTGCCCGTGGACGTAGCCAACACTCCGTTGGTGAACCACGTTAAATCTGTGTCGGATTATTTTCAATTTTGCATTCAATATTTGTTCTTTCTCACATCTGTCATAACAAATTGGTATCAGAGCTTTGTGTTCGATCTGGGTGAGAAAGATGTCTGGGATGAATGTGAAAATTGATAAATTCACTGGGAGAAATAGTTTTAGTCTGTGGCAGATCAAGATGCGGGCTTTACTGAAGCAACAAGGGTTGTGGGCACCGTTGGCAAAGAAGTCAACGGATTCAGTTACCGCTGCGATGGCCGTTCTGGAGGAGAATGCGCATTCAACAATTATGCTATGTCTTTATGACGACATAATTACTGAAGTTGCGAAGCAGGAAACTGCTGCTGGTCTGTGGTTGAAGTTAGAGAGTTTATATATGACAAAATCTCTAACCAACAAGTTGTTTTTGAAGCAACGTCTGTTCAGCCTGCGTATGCAGGAAGGTATGTCTCTGAGGGATCATCTAGATAAACTGAATACTATCTTGCTAGATCTTCGTAATATTGATGTTAACGTAGATGATGAGGATGCTGCTTTAATTCTGTTAGTATCTTTGCCTTCGTCGTATGAGAATTTTGTGGATTCTTTTATTGTTGGGAAAGACAGTCTGTCTTTAGAAGAAGTAAGATCTGCACTTCATACTAGGGAGATTCGTCATAAGGCGTCTGGTACAGGTACAATCGATCAGGCTGCTGGATTAGTAGCCAGTGGTAATAGACAGGGGAATTCGGGGAGAAAATCCAGGAAACCGTCTTCTAGGGGTCCTAAATCTAGTGATGTCTGTAATTACTGTAAGGAAACGGGAATTGGAAAAGAGAATGTCCTAAAAAGAAAAATAAATCCGGGTCTGGTTCTGCTGCTGTTGCAGCAGAAAATTTCAGTTCTGATGATGATGATATTGCTTTAGTTGCTAATGAACAAACACATTGCAGTGATGTGTGGGTTTTAGATTCTGGAGCGTCTTGTCATATGTGTTCGCGCAGGGAGTGGTTTATGAACTATAAACAGGTTGATGGAAGTGTTACTATGGCCAACAGTGAGGTCTGTAAGACGGTTGGTATGCGGCCCTTCAGAATTAGGACATGTGATGGCAAAAACTGTACTTTGAATGATGTTAGGCATGTTCCACAGGTCACAAAGAATCTGATTTCACTTAGTCTGTTAGACAAGAAAGGGTTCAGTTTCAAAGGTGAGGGTGGAGGGTTGTATGTCTATAGGGGTTCGAAGATGATCCTGAAAGGGGATAAACGGGAGACATTGTATGTGTTGTAAGGGTCTATGTTATCTGAGTCTGGTGTTGTTACATTGGCTGTTTGTGGTAGTGTTGAGAAACAGGTGGAGCACAGAGGCGCTCTAGGTTGGAGTGGTGGTTCACGTCAGGGAAAAGTATGTCAACACTCACAATCTGAATCTGGAATTTCGTGTTCTTCGTCGTCAAAATCGGGTCAGTCAAACTTGGCTCTTGGTCGGCGTGAAATCTTTGGGAACTCTCCCCAAAGGGACGGTTGTGAAGACATGGTGGGTTTTGCACTGTATGTCGGAGAGGTGAATATTTTTGGGCCGTCCAAGGAAGGTGTTACTTGTGCTAGGAAGGAGTATAAGCAGTGGCGGATCCAGGATTTTCAAATCGGGGGTACTGTGATTAATTAAATAGATTGTCGGAGATCGGGTTGTTTCGCTTTTGATTTTTTTGATCTAGGTGTCATTTTCTACATCTAATATACAAATAAACTAATTACTATCTACTACATACTTCATATGAAGCCAAATCAATAACCAATAATCAATTTAACATACAAATTAATCCATTCAAACTAATTACTATCTACTAAATACTCCATACGAACTCGATAAAGCTTGAAACCTTAATTAGCACGAGTTAAGCATGGCCCAATTCAACTTGATAAGCTCATGAGCAGCTCAATAATTTTTCAAAAAATTATTACTTTTATTAAAATGTATCAATTAGAAATATAATAAAATTGGGTTTATATTTTTTTTTTGGTATATTAGATAAACTAGGGGGAAAAAAGAATAAAACCCAAGAAGTCTTCAACAAGACACGAATTTCATTATCCGTCAAGGCCCAACTCACTTAGTAACATTAGTAAAGAAAAGAGAAAGAAATCATAATATCAAGGTTTATAGAGGAAGGGTTAAGAGGGGAAAAGAAACATAAATAATCAAGTGAAGCATAACAAGGCCCACAACTACAAGTAGTAGTCGTTTCTCTCTCTCTAGTACTTACTCTTAAGCCATCATTCCCCAACATCTCACATTGAAGAACAATCATCACATCAGTAATTTCAGACAATTTTTTTGGTAAGCTTGGTGTTGTGCATTGTGGAAGTGGTAATTGGTGGCCATTAATGACGTTAAGCATGAAGTAGCAACCACCCATCTAGATCCGCCATTAATGGCGTGAAGCAGGAAGAAGCAACACTCATTACGTCAGTAGTTTCAGACACTCTTTTTTACAGATAATTTCACTTTTTTTTTTCTTACTTTGGGGGTACTGCAGTACCCCCAAAGACCCATCTAGATCCGCCAGTGAGTATAAGCAACACATCTGTTCGAATCTGGTTCCACAGGGTAAGTTCCAAGGTTGCTTGGACTTACAAGCTGATTATGATTGTTAATTGCCTTTGGGGCAAGTCTGGGGCCTTTAGGGGATAATCTGGTGTCCTTTAAGGGACAAATCTGTTCTGGTTGTCTTTCGGGGCAAATCTGTTTGCAGGGAGAATCTGAGCATTGTGTTCAATGCATCTGTTATTTGTTTATCTGGTTTATTATGAGAGGATTCAAGTCAAGGTGGAGATTTGTAGGATTTTATGCCTTGAATTCTGGTCAAAGGCTTTTTCGTCGGCTCGCCCGACCGGATCGGGCAGGCTCGCCCGATCGGGCGGGGCAGCGACCAAGCAGGAGATATGGGAGTGGGGCGCCCGATGTCATCGAGCTTGTTCGGGCGACATCGCGAACAACGACTCGGGCAGAGTTCGCCCGATCGGGCCCGCGGCGTGTTTTGGCTTGGCAATTACCGCCCGGTCGGGCGGTGGTTTAATGAAGCGCGGATCGCGTTTTTCGGGTTTGCTTATAAATAGGTTTTAAACCTAGTTTCCTTAAGTGACGATTTTCCCATTAATCACCTCTGTAATTCTGATTATTCTTCTCATCAATAATATTATTCTCTCCCTGCCCGTGGACGTAGCCAACACTCCGTTGGTGAACCACGTTAAATCTGTGTCGGATTATTTTCAATTTTGCATTCAATATTTGTTCTTTCTCACATCTGACATAACACATGACACTTGCAGTCTTAGGCGTTAACAAAGAACAGTGGCAAACATCTCAAAATCAAGAACATGTCAAAGATATAAACTCCATGAGTTGGAAAAAAAATCCTCTCAATACCAGTATACTTAAATTGAGAAAATCTAACAAGAAAACAAACGAACTTCAAAGCAAAGATGCATACCGTTTGGGGGAAAACCATGTTGGAGGCGGCCAAATCGATTTCGAAAATTCAGAATTTGCAGAAGATAACAATCTAAAGTTATCCCCTTTGCCTAGTCGATACACTCCAACTTCCACATCCTCATCACCAAACAACCTTCCATCAGGGCTATCAAGCCCTCTATACTGAGTAAAACAGTTGGCAGCAAATACAATGCAGTTTCCCTTACACCCAGGAAAATCCTTAGCTCTTGCAAAGAAGCAGTGATCAACACCTACAAATAGCAATCTCTCATTCCCCAAACGCTCTAAGACATCCCATTTTTTGCAATGCTCATTAAACTTGTACACCTTGAATTTTGCTTTCACCCATTCGCGCTCTCGAACGACGAGGTGTAGCTCCCCTGACACCGAGTCTACAACCAACCGCTTCCGCCTTTCGGTAGGTATGTCCCCCCTGCATATCGGGTCAGACACCAATACACTTGCTACTACCATTGCCTCGACGTCCAGCACATAGAGCTTCCCTTTTCTGTCTACTGCACAAACCATTTCATTAAAGTGTACTACATCATCCAAGTACTGGAACCAAAATATGCGCCTTTGGCGTACTCTTAAATCCTTCCAACAATACTTCTCCTCCTCATCTTCGTGCTCCCCGCTGTTTTTACGTTTATCATTCTCTTGGCTTTCTGGTATTTTTACAATGAGCTTGCCTAAACTGCCCTCACGGTACAGCACCATGACTTCTAGAGAAGAAGCAGAAGTTGATGAGCAGAGTAAAACTTTGTGAACACAATCTGAATACTTGAAGTTGTACCCATGAGCGAGCTCAGAAACTCGGAATCGAGTCAGGTTAAGTGTGGGTATGATGTTTTTGACCCTTTTTGTTGTGAGGGGATGATGGAGTCGGATTTTCCCGGGGTTCGATTCTTGCGCCTTGATCATCCATGGGTTCAAAGAAACAGAAGAAACAGGCAAAAGTTGAGAAGGGGTGATCAGATAAATGGAGCTTACTTGAAGAACTAAAGGACTGGTGGAAGTATGAAATGGAAGAGTAGAAGAATTGGAGGAAATGGGTATGGGAAGAGGCAGGGTAAGGGATAGAATGTTTACAGGGATAGGAAGAGAATGTTTCCTCCATTTCCTGCAAATATGCTTAAATTTGAGGAGTTCTTCTCGAGTTTTGAGGTGATTAGATATTTTGTGGATGACTTCTCCGGGAAGATTTGACCATGAGACATGCCGCCGGTATGACTTGATCATTTCTAGCTTCTTCTTCTTTCAGTCTCAATATTTTGTGTGTGTGTGTGTGTTAACTTATTGCAGGGAAGAAAGTTTGCAGTTCATGAAGTTCTTATTAAGTTAAATAGGTGAAATGGAGTAAATGATGGTAATTATGAAGAAAAAAGTCCTCGCCATTTTAAATGTTGATTTGACAGTATGCAAAAAAAGATTTAAACTTAGCATTGAATATCGGAAATTGCTACACCTACCCACCATAGACAACCCACTACTAAGAGAGCATTAAAAAAGTAATAATTATATTGAGTTGGATTCCATTACCACAACCCTCAACTAGTCTTTATTAATGGTGGATAGACAAAGTTTTTTTCCTTGAATATCTGAGTTAGGTGTTTGGGTGATAACTAATAAGAATCTAACTTACTTGGTTGTTAAATGGAGTATATATTTAACAATTTTCATATATGCAAATGCAACCTTAGCTAGCAATGGAGTACTTTTTAATGGGATATTAG
Organism: Beta lomatogona; assembly: GCA_947646795.1. Lineage (NCBI taxonomy): Eukaryota > Viridiplantae > Streptophyta > Magnoliopsida > Caryophyllales > Amaranthaceae > Beta > Beta lomatogona. Next base: position 382,051 of record CANSNZ010000823.1, read on the forward strand.
TTTATGAATTTCTGACAAAATCATGCATAGATCGGTGTCACCAATGCTTAGCTATTGTATAATATTTTCACTTTTCGCTTCTTATATACGGTTATCATTTTCGAAAAAATTAGATTGAACTATGCTCAAAAATTACCCAACGCAACTAATCATCGTATATCCTACTTGGCATAACAAATCATCCATAGCTTGTAAAGTTAAAAGTTGAAGTTATTGTCAAATAAACTTGTAAGTTACCCAAAGTCTCCATAGTGATTTCGAAAGGACCTGTGAAAATTAGTCCAACATAATTGATAATCTACATCCCTGTGAAAATTAGTCCAACATAATTGTAACTTCGAAACCAACAATAGGTTTCTGAATCTAGTAGCACTCTAAATTCATTCAGCGCATTAAATTAAGGGAGTAGGCAAAACAGTTTCCAAGTCCCACCCCCAGTCCCCCATACAATCTGGATAGCGTATTCATAATATCCTCCAAAGCATTCATTGGCATTGACAAAAAGGTAGTACAGATTCCACAGGTTGCACCATATTAAAACACCGCGCCATCTTTCGAAAAAAAGAAAATATCCAATGAGTGCCAGAAACTGCAAAACAAGTCGCGAACACCCATCAAAGCAGTCCATCTCCGAGACAATCATCAAGATCAATTAGCTCTGGGAAAGGAATCCGAGCAGACAAACAAGCCATACTATATTCTAGTTCTTGCCTCACATTAGCGATACGAGCTAGAAACTCCTTTTCCTCTTTGTCAACTTGAGCTTTTTTCTTGTCTAGAAGCATAATGGATTCTATCATGGGCTTGCTTTTTTGGAGTTTCAATGCCTTCTCAACAGTCGGAACTAACCAGTCCACTTTCAAGCCTACGCGTTGAAGGTCAGACAAAATCGATTTTATGTCCGCAGCTCGGGAATCAGTTAAACTCTTTCCTGTAGTATTTTGTAGAGTAATCATGAGCTTTGCCACCAACTCCAAGGCGCAAGCTCTCATGTCCGTGCTAAAAATAGTATCTTCACCTATCAAGCTGCCATGTTTAGCCCAGATAGTCTGTAAGGTTGGCAAAAGCTCGGACTTGATCTCTACTCCTTCAAAGTTTAAGGTTGATGAACAGGTTTTACAAGCCTGCATATATATTGAAGACTAGTAAATTATGTAGTAATAATCGTATGTGCTAAAAGTCTGAAACTAACAAGCACGCATCCTTACTAGCATTGTTGAAGGAGTCACAGGAGTGGAACTTGCATTACAGACTTTCTCTCCTGAGGAATGTAGACCAATATATGAAAAAAAATCAAATTATCTCATCCAAGTATTTAGAAAGGGTCATAAAGCTATTTCTTATTTGATATGAGAAACACAAGAGCAATGATGAAACTCTCCCAGAATCAGATTTTTATCACTTCAGTCCAGTCTCAAGAAAATATTTTCTTTTGGTATATGTAAGCTCAGTTCTTCTCAACTTGTGAAAATATGTTTTTGCAAAGTTCCGCGAAAGTAAGTGAAGTTGACCAAAATATAAGTTTAAGTTCAGCAAAATAACGATTTAGCAAAACATAAGCTAAGTTCAACAAAAATTAAGTTGAGTTAAGCAAATATAATCAAGTATAGCAAAAGTAGTTGAGATGAATAGAGCTATAGGTGTATAAAAGAACCAGGGGCTGGACTTTGTAAACAAAACCCTCTAATCCCTGGGATCAACTAGGTTTCCCTCATCAATGTGTTTTTCCAAGAGAATGAAAATCATATATAGGGAATTAATTTACCTAAACGTCCTGCATCCTTCTGACTGTTAACCTTACAAGCCCCTACTTCGTGTTGTTTATATTCGATTGCCAATGGAGGGCCAGAATTATTCTTCACTGCTGGCGGAGCAACAGGTTCTGAAGCAGCAGCAGCAGCTACTAGCATGTCAAAAAAGTTTGCTTCGAAATCACATGGTTGATCATTTGGCGAATTTGTTTGTGCCTCTTCTTCATCATCCTTCTCACAATCGTTTGTTCCATTGTTGTCACTCACTTTGGAAGACTTTTGACTCGACGATTCTAGTAGCATCTCTTCATCTTTGTCCCCTGCAGAAGAGCTTTCACTTGATGAACCAGTGAGCACCCCCTGTCCTTGATCTTCATGATCTGATGAAAGAAGTATAATGCTGCTGGAATTCCCTTCATTAGGAGCTTGTTTGCTGGAACATCCTAATTCTGTCTCCTCATCATCGTTGCATTCGCTTCATAAATCAAAAAAAAAAAAATTGTAGCAATCACTTCCTCCCAAAGCTGATCAAAACAAACAATCAGCAGGTCTCATTTTTCTTTCTTATGCATCAAGTGTAACATCTAAACTCGACTTTAGCAAAGTTCAACTACAGAGTAGCAACGAATTCAAAGAAAAAAATGTGAATGCAATAGAATGGAAAGAAAATATTATTTCATCATAACTGTCCCAAGAGAAAGATTTAATCAATTAGCTAGTTTTTATGTCAGTTTAAAATCCAAACTGATATACACTTCTACTGTCACTTAAGAATCCATTCACATAGGTCATAGAATGACCACACAAAGTTTAGTTATATTTCTATTATTATGAATCCTGAATTGGTTTGTATGTAATTATGTAAACAAGAAAATCAATCCCTCCAACTCAATTCACTAGATTCTCCTTGCCTTGTTTTATCCATGTCAATTAACTAACTTGCATATGACAACATGATCACTTCGGATGTTCTTAAATGTACTTTTCTTGCTTGATTTACTAACAATATGCTCTCAAACTACATCAAACATATGTTCTTTTAATTACAATTGTATGTTTATCACATTATCATTTTCTTTTTATTGGAGTACCTGCATATTCATGACAATTGCATGTCTTTTTCGTATAATAATTCAGCACCAAGCCACCAATACTAGTATACTTAATCAAGTAATAAAAATCTAATAAGAAAACAAGATGAACTTAAAAGCATAGATGCATACTGTTTGGGGGAAAACCATGTTGGAGGCGGCCAAATCCATTTCGAAATTTCAGGATATGCAGAAGATAACAATCTAAAGTTATCCCCTATGCCTAGTCGATACACTCCAACTTCCACATCTGCATCACCAAACAACGCAAACAACCTTCCATCACGGCTATCAAACCCTCTACGTCGAGTAAAACAGTTGGCAGCAAACACAATGCAGTTCCCCTTACACCCGGGTAAATCCTTAGCTCTTGCAAAGAAGCAGTGATCAACACCTACAAATAGCAATCTCTCATTTCCCAGATGCTCTATTACATCCCATCTTTTGCAATGTTCATTGAACTTGTACACCATGAATCTCACTTTCACCCACTCACCCACTCGTACGACAAGGTAGAGCTCTCCTGACACCGAGTCCACCACCAACCGCTTCCGCCTTTGGTTGGATTCAACCCTCCAGCAAATCGGTTTGGACACCAATACACTTGCTGCTTCCATTGCCTCAACGTCCAGCACAAAGAGCCTCCCTTTTCTGTCTACTGCACAAAGCATGTCCTTGAAGTGTACTACATCATCCAAATAAAAAAACCATGATACGCCCCTTTGGCGCAGTTTTAACTTCTCCCAACAATACCCCTCCTCATCATCCTGCTCCTCGCTGTTAGCTTGGCTTTTTGGTATTTTTACAGTGAGCTTTCCTAAAAGGCCCTGAGAGTACAACACCATGATTTCTACAGAAGAAGAAGTTGATGAGCAGAGTAAAACTTTGTGAACACAATCTGAGTACTTGAAATTATACCCATGAGCAAGCCCAGAAACTCGAAACCGAGTGAAGTCGAAAGCAAGGGGGAAATTGTTGACCCGTTTTGCTGTGAAAGGATGACAAAGTCGGATTTTTCCGGGGTTCGATTCTTGCGCCATGATCATCCATGGTTTCAAAGAAACAGGAGAAAGTTGAGAAGGGGTGATCAGATAAATGGAGCTAACTTGAAGAATTAAAGGGAGGGTGGAATTGTGAAATGGAAGAGTAACAGAATTGGAGGAAATGGGAATGGGAAGAGGCAGGTTAAGGGAAAGAATGTTTACAGGGATAGGAAGAGAGTGTTTCCTCCAGTTGCTGCAAATATGCTTGAATTTGAGGATTTGTTCTCGAGTTTCGAGGTGAGTAGATATTTTGTGGATGATTTCTCCGGGAAGATTGGACCACGAGACATGCCGCCGGCGTAAATTGACCATTTTCTAACTTCTTCTTCTCTATCTCAATCTCAATATGTGTGTGTTAACTTGTTGCAGAGAAGAAGGTTTGCAGTTCTTGAAGCTTCCTATCAAGTTGAGATGCTTAGGAGAGAGAGAGCGTGAAGGAAGATGGAGGGTTTGAGAGTGTTTGGAGAGTTTGATGAGAGGGAAAACTTGGAAATACGTCCGATAAAATTGGAAGACCCCAGAAGAGTAGATTTATGTTTTGTTTTTTTTAAAATAAACTGTCACAGAAGGACTCAAGTTCGCTGTTCATTGGAGAAAAAAGAATGTTCATCGGCTTCGCGCCCGCGGTGCATTTTTATGGTATGTGAAAGTTATTCGGATAAAAACCAAAATCGGATTGGATTTTTTTATTGAAAAATCAAATTTTTCAATTGGATTGGATTGAGGTGATAGGATCCAAAATAACTGAATACTTCCTCTGTATTTTTTTATCTTTCTTACTTTGACTTTGCACGTTTGCCAATGTACTTATTCTACCTTAAATATCTTTCATTACATATTAGTAAAAATTATAATAATTAAATATTAATAAACTCCTCATTGAGACGAATCAAACAAGACTCCACATGACTATATTATTTCTTATATATTGAGAAAAATTTAAAAGATTCTCTCTAATTGTAAATAGTGTTAAGATTTCAAGTGAGAAACATAAAAAAATACAGAGGGAGTAGTACATAGGTCAATATTTTTTATTTATGATTGGGCTTAAATGATTCTTTTAATAAATAACCCAAATGGTCCGCCAGCCCTTCTCTTCCCCTAAAAGTTAAAACCCTAATATATTGTTGCAAAGTTGAATCTGCGATATAGTTGAACATGTTTGTTATGCCGTTGTTGAACTTTATGTTGTACTGAATTATGAGTTTGTAATGAATTATTAGTTGTTATTAATTTATTAAAGAATTTTTATGGGATTGTATGAATTACTTATATTATCAAACATTTTATTTTGATACTCGCACCAAATTTATGTCATCGAAAAAAAATTTTAAAAAAAATTAGATAATTCGGATCGGATCCAATCTAGTGTCAGAAAATTCGGATTGGATTGGTTTGGACTCAAACTCTAATTGGTTTGGATTTGGATTGGAAAATTAAAATCTAAATTTTGTTCGGATCGGATGAATTAAGCCTAAATTCAAACCGTACACCGAACTTTCACCCCTATCATCCGGCCATGTATACCATCTACCAACGGAGTGAAAAAGATGAAATGAAAAGAAGAAAGTCCTGGCCTTTTTAGATGTTGATTAGACGGTTAGGTTATGCGAAAAATTATTAAACTTCACATTGAATATTTGTTAGGATAATTTTTAGGAAAGATAATTAGTTGTTGGCTCGGGCGATGCCTATAATCATTTATTAATGTGAATTTGAAGTTTTAAATTAAACACTTGAGAAAAGTGGAAAAAAAGAGAGTTATAGGCATTGGATTGTGCTTAGGAAATTAAATGATCTTCGAGTTCTTTTTAAATTTTCTACATAGTAAATTATAATACGAATTATTCATCAATATAATCTCGGTTTCAAGAGAGTACATATATATAAATATATAATTACTTATAAAAATATAATACAATCTTTTTTTTAACGTAGGTTGATGTGTAAAAATACAACCAATACAATGAAATGGTGTAGTAGTGTTAATTACAGAGGTTATAAAAATTTGAATAGCTTTCTTTATTATAAGATTACTGAAAGGGTAGGTTATGCTATTATTAACATTAGCTTAATGAGTATTAATATATATACATTTGTATCTAATTATCTTAAAAATAGAAAATATCTCGTCTTTAAATATATTTTTTCCCATAAAAACCAACATAAGATTGTAGAGTAGTTGGTTAGTGCACTTATATCTCAAATGAGAGGTCATGGGTTCGAGGTATATAACACACATTTTTATTGTTTAATATGTCATTTAATTGCATGGGGGAGGGGGGAGTACATGTGGCAGCATGGCATGTTTTTGCTTTGAGTTTTAGATATATATATATTAGGAGGTAAGTATTGCATTGAGATAAGGAAGTTTTCCTTATTCTATTATTCCTATTTCCTACCTAAGTTTGGTTTTATTTGATGCATAGATGTTCTCTATCCCCTTGGGTTAATAATAATTCAATCTTTTCCACACTATGATAGATAAATATGCATTTAGGGTAGCTACTTGTGTTTATCAGGACAGCAGAAAGGGGAAAGGATGTAATCTGAGTATCCGAATAACCAAAACTATTCCAATATTTGCCTTCTTCTGCAACATGCTCCATGTCATTCATGACAGGAGAAGATCGTGTAGTTACTGCTGGAGCTGCATTGCTAGAAGGAATCTCAGTGGTCTGTTCCTCACGTTCAGGTCCGCGTGAAGCAGGAGATACCTCCTCTTGCAAAGACACGTTATCTTCACCATCTGAATCGGATTGTATCATTCCATTCTCCTCAAGCTCACTTCACAAGCAAACATGATCGGTGTTACCAATGCTTAGTTAGTGTTGAACGTTTCCAATTTTCACTTCTTATATCCAGCCTATCATTCTCGAAAAAATTAGATTGAGTTACGCTAAAAAATACTCAGTGCAACTACCCATTATATATCCCCTAAGTTAAAGTTAATGTCAAATAAACTTGTAAGTTATCCCAAGTCTCCAAGTGCTTCCAAAAGCACCTAGTATTAGGTGTTCCTTCTTATATTTTTTACACATTTTATAATTGAGTAAAATATGTGAGAAATGTGCAAAAAAAAAAATGCTTAGTAGCACATAGTTCTAGGTGCTTCCTAGAGCACCTAATAATTTCCAACACCCTAGTGGTAGAGGACTTGGTATATTTTTCCACACTACCCAAGTTTATATAGGTTATATAAGCCCTATATACAGAATGTATGAGATCATCCTCCCTCAAATCTTCGGATGAGGCTCTAATCAACAAGAAAAGGATTTTAATTCAAAATCCAATTAGGGGGAAGAAGCCTTACCTTAAAAAAATCAATTTAATTCATGCAGAGCCACAACAAATCTTAGAGGTTTGTAGGAAAGATGAGAAAGCAGCCACACTCCGTATTGTGACTGTACTTTCAGACATGCACCATCTTGGCAGCTTTGGACAGGTTGCTTCTCTTCATCATTTTCTTTCTCAAGCTCCCTTAACAAGCAGGCAACAAACCTTTACATCCAGAATCAATTCATAACAAGCCATAGTTTTCATATGCTTAAGATATTCGTCGATTTTAGACGCAAGTATAATTCTATCACCCAATCAGTCGAAATCAAACCATCAACTACAAGGGAAGATATACAAAACATCAACTCACAGTAGCATACTAGCATCAGCAACGATACTAACGAAAGATTGATCCTAAATCCTTTACTTCACCATAACCATTTAAAAGCTATCAAAAATCTGTTGTGGTTAGTTTCTTCTACTAAAGGACCTACAACATACGCCGTCCTTATAGAATCTGTAAAGTGAGAAGTCAGAACAACCCTTCACTAAGGCATTTACTCAGATCAACTTCCATACTCTCAGAAACAAGCCTTATGTTCTTATCCAGTCGTTGCTTCATTTCAGCCATATCTGAAAGAAACTTCCGTTCCATCTCTTCTGCCTTAGCTTTAAGCTCCACCAATGAAGCTTGCAATTGCTTGCTTTTGTGCATCACCAAAACTTTATCAACAAAAGGAGTCAACCAGTCCACTTTAAGGCGCATATATTGAAGATCGGCTAAAGTCGAACCAAGATAATGAGCTTGGTCATCAGTCAAGGTATCTCCATAGTTGGTTTGGAGAACAAGTACCATCTTTGCCAAAGAAGACAATGCCATGGCTATAGCGTCACAACTATGTATTGCACTTCCCTCAACAATATCTCCATGCTCCATCCAAACTTTTTTTTAGAACAGGGAGGTGTTCAGACTCGACATCTATTCCTCGAAACTTGAAGGTTACAACTTTCTTTACAGAGGGCTGCAAAAGACCATGAAAACATTACCATATGTATATGTTTTATGATCTCCCGGCGAAAGAAGTTCATTAAAAGGTACTAGCTTTTTAAGCACGCGATGCGTGCGAAGACAATTTTTTCATTGTGATATTTCGTAATATCGAATAGCTAGTTTTACATGCACGTAATACATGCACCGACAACTCATTATAATAGTTTAAATTGACAGTTTTTTTCAATAAAGGCTCTGTATTATTCAACTTATTAGAAGTTATTTTTAGCAAAAATAAGTTCAGATCAGTTCTTTTTTTTTTTTGCTAAGATTCAGATCAGTTCTTGATCTGACCTTATTATCCTCTATGTAATTGACTTACCCAAATTGAAATTATATAAACCCATTAAAATGATGATTTCTTTACATGACTATAATGTTGTGGAAGTATATTGTTGATTTTTTATTTTTTTCAGTTTTTCCTTTTGATGGAATATTTTCATATTCTCAAATGAATTTGTTATCTTTGTTTTTTTTGTAAACTTTTTCAGTCTTTCCTTTTTTTTAACCTAAAAATTTGAAGTTATTCTAATTGTAGTTTTTAAAAAGGCAAATATATCAATTGATTGATTACCCATTATTATTTTGAAAATTTAAACTAAATTGATGTAATTGAAAAAGTAAGGGTAATATAGTCATTTAATAGGGGGACACCATGCCTCCCCCCTTCACTTATATAATAGAGATAAACATTAAGATTGATTTGGAAAGATTTTAAGATATTCCATCTCGACCAAGAATTTTTATCATAAAACGGCTCAAAAACTCCCAATGGGTCAATCCTAATTCAACTTGTTTATTAAGGGTGCGTTTTCTCCACCTTAAAAAAATAAGTTTCAAGTCCAATCAATTTAGATAAGTTCAGATATATTTCAATAAGGTCCAATCAGGTCTGACAAGGTCCAATAAGTTTCAATCAGATCCAATAAGTTCCAATCAGGTGCAAATAGTCAATGATAAAAAGTTTAAATCAATTTCATTCAGGTCTAATAAGTTCCAATCAGATCCAATATGTTCAGATAAGTTCATTTCCATTCAGATAAGTTTAGTTCAGATAAGTTCAGATTTTTAAGGTAAAGAGAACGCACCCTTATATATGGGTTTTGCAATCGTATAATTAACACGTTTATCAAATACAAATTACTTTAAACCAAAGAAATCAATATGCTGGGAACTTTCTTAATTGACTCTTATAAAAAAAGAAACTTTCTTAATTGACCCATTTTCAATATTATGTTTACCATGATAAAAAGAATTATATACAACAAAAAGGGATTTTTTGCATAAAATATAGACATAGAAGAAATTAAATGAATTAACCCCACAAACCACTAATTTCATGTGGGGTTAGGGTTGAGTTGGTGGGTTGTTTAAGTGGTTTCCCCTTCTAATGAGGAGTCACTCATGGTACACCCAGGGGCATTTTCGTAATAAATTACAACTTTAGGGGAACGTTGGTAAACTCCGCGTACTCTATCTCCTCTTACTCTTCCGCGTATTCTCCTCTTCCGCATACTTTCGCTGCCATTTTTTCCGGTGATGCTGCCACTGCTTTTGCTGCTGTTCATTTCCTCCTAATACAGCGTCGTTTTCATGGTGAAAGCTCGATCGGCGATCCATGGTGAAATTGAAGGTTAAAATTGATGAATTTGGAGGAGAATTTGTTCGAAAGAAAAAACCTTAGGAGAAAGAATCTTCTCGCCGAATCTAATCGATCAATTTCCGATGATATTCTACTACTTCTAACACCGCGTAATCTCCACTTCTTCTTCTGCTTCTTCTTCGTTTTCTCTCTCCTGATTTTTTCCCCAATTTTTTTTCTGGCATTTTTCTTAATTTTAAGAATAATCTATGCTCATTTAGAATTGCTAATGAGGAAGATGATGATGAGCAAATGACAAAGTTTGCCCATTTGGGTAAAAGTGTTTGCTCATTTTCTTAAATGAGTAAAAATACTTTCTCATTTGCTCATTTTGCTCAATTTACTCATTTTGCTCATTTGCTCATTTTCCTCATTTGCAGAAAATAGTCTTGGGGTGTACCATGAGCATGGTACACTCAGGTGTACTATAAATATTCCCTCTAATGAGGATCCGTAATAAAATCATCCTATAATTTTACTAATAGATACATGTAAATAAATATTCCAGGTAAAAGATGATGGAAATTTAGGTGGAAATAATGTGGGCTTTGTAATTGTGAGGAATGTTTTGATGAAAGTGACAACAAGTGGTTTTAACAATAGGAGAAGTTATTGTAATACATTCTTGATATTGATTAGGGGTTATTACAATTCTTGCTTAGGGCATGTTCTCTTCGGTATAAAAAAATGAATTGAACTGAACTGAACTGAACTGAATTGAACTGAATTGATTGCAACTGAACTGAACTGAATTGAACTGAACTGAATTAAATTATAACTAATAGTAATGATAATAATTTAGGAACTGAACTGAACTGAACTGAACTATTTGCGATTGAACTGAACTGAACTGAACTGAACTGAACTAAAAATAAGTTGGGGAGAACAGGCCCTTACGTTCACTTATATTTATAATAGTGCATTTGGTTGAATTTGCTAAACCAATATATTGTTAGAGAGCAAAGGAGAGATAACCATCTCACCTCAAATAGCCCCACCCTATTCACCCGCCCTCAAGGCCCCAAAGTCACCCAGCCGCCACCTCTCTGCTCCGCCGGTGCTACCGCGGCACCACCATGATACCGTGAGTCAGGTTTCATCGAACCCCCAACCCCTTGCCCCTCCCTCCTCCCCATTTTCCTCCCCCACCCTCTACCTTCGTGCTCCCCTGCTTCTTCATCGTTCGCGCAGGTTGTGGCTTTGCCACATCTCACACCTCTGGAGACTCAATTGTCTCCCGCTTTTCTTCCTGTTAAACATCAAAATTTACCCTTTGTAGCCTCGCCACCGACGGAAAAAATTCCTTCATTAGGAAACACTGTTTTTGTTCCAATCTCAAAGGAGTTGTACGAGGAACTTAGTAGTCCATGGAAAGCTGAAATAATTTTCAAGGCCATAGGCAAATCTTTCGCAAAAGAGTTTCTTAAGCCTCAAATAAAGAAATTATGGAAGGTCAACCAGGAGAGAGAAATCATCGCCATGGGAAAGGGTTTCTATGCATTAAAATGTAGTAGCATAGAGGAACGGTCCCACATTCTTGCTGGAGGCCCATGGTTCATCCAGGGAACACATATATGGACACAAAGCTGGGAGCCGGGTTTTAAACCGTCCGAGGTGAAGTGCAAAGCTGGAGTAGTGTGGGTTAGCCTAACGGAATTACCTTTAGAATTTTACCAAAGAGATATGCTGGTGAATATTGGTAATAGTATTGGAGAATTGATTAAAGTTGATATCAGATCACTTGAGGGGGATCAAAAAAGATTTGCAAGATTGTGTGTGCTAGTGAAGGAAGATCAAGAGCCACCAAAGGGAGTGTGGCTGGGCAAATTTTTTCAAGTTTTAGAATTCTCAGAAGGAGTTTAGTTTTGTCCTCTTTGTAATAAATTTGGCCATGCAGGTAGTTCATGCAAATTTCACAACAGTGAATTAAATAAAAAGGGCCCAGGGAATATAGTAGACAAGAGCATTAATGGCAAGGAGGAAGTTTGGCACCATGCCAAACAATGCCGGCAACGAAGTAGAAACCCTAAAATTCAACAGTTTGAAGTCAATGGAAAGAACAAAGGTGAATGGGAAAGAAAAAGAAATGACTCAAGTATCAGGTGGACCCCAAAAAAATTATCTGAGAAGGTAGGGGGGAAATTCAAAACGTGCAAACAAAATCCACCTTTATGTCTTGTCCTTCCTTATTGCCAGCTTCTAAAGGAGTTTCGAAAGGATGTGAAAATCCTTTTGCAGTTCTTGAGCTCCTCACTCAAGATATTGATGTGACTAATATTTCTTCCTCCACCCCAATTGCGAAACGTGGAAGCCTGGGGAACCAAAATACCACCAAAAATCCTCAAAACCAAAAACAACTCTCTGACCCAATATCACCACAAAATACTCCCCACTCCACAAAAAAAAACCCGCAAAGTAAATCAAACAAACAAAATACTGAAAATGGAGGAAATGATCATCTCATTACGCCTCCAACCTCCCCCTCATCAACCGTACCCCTCCGTCGTCCCCGGACTCGCCTCCACGAATTATAAAAGTCAGGGGCGAAGACACCTCTGTGATCAACAACCCCATGCTATCGTTGATGCCCGAGACATCTCCCCTGTTTGTAGTTTATCTCATAATGGGAGACATCATAGAAGAGCCTCCTCTCAGCATTGTCAAGAAAATGATCCTCCAACGGGAAATCGTCCCGGAGGAGCTTCTCAATCTCTAAATGTATGTGTCGGGAAAAGGTTTTGCTCCTGCTCACCTCCCCCAGTTTCAAGATACAACACTCCCAAAAGTGTTAAAAATGGTATTACAGTGGGTACTCAAAAGAGAGGGAGGAGTAGATGCCGATGATCGAAGCGTTCTCCACAGCTTAGGTCCTTGGATAGACCCTAAAACTCTCCTACCTCATTGGAGAAAACGGTTGCAGATATTCAACAGCTCGATGAGAGTCAAAACATTCAGCAACTCAAATGCACTAGCCCTCGCTGCGATACGACCCATGCTGAAACAACTCACATTCTCGGCCAACTGGGACGAGGGAAGAGAAAAAAATGGCCCAAGGGAAGCCGAGATCACTCTCAATCCAAAAAGGAGTTGGTGGATTTACCCAAAAACGCAAGAGGCAGTCATTCCATGGACGGCCGAAGACTCCGAGGTTATGCGCAACCTGAAACGCACACCCTATCTCCCACATGATATGTCAATCATCATGTGGAATGCTAGGGGTATTGGAAGGTCTACCTTTAAATCGAACCTTTGTCACCTTATTAACAACCACCACCCTGATCTTATTATTCTTGTGGAGATATGGGTGAGCCGGAAAAACACCGAAATCATTGTTAGGGATCTGAAGTTTGACTCATGGTATCTTGTGGAGCCAATTGGTTTTGCCGGTGGAATTCTCCTCATGTGGAAGCCTCAAAAAATCATTGTCCACATTCTAGGGGAGAGTAAGCAGAGAGTGCATGCGCTGGTAGAGGTAATCACTCAAAATGCACCCTTTGTGCTTTCGTTGATATATGCAAGTCCTCATGTTAAATGCAGAAATATGCTATGGGATGAACTTAAATCATTTGCTTGTAACCATTGGCTTGTCTTAGGAGATTTCAATGAGGTCACATGTGATAAAGAAAAATTTGGGGGGAAGGCTGTGAATAGGACAAGAGTTGAAAACTATGTGGAAACTATGGACATATGTAATTTGATTGATTTGGGTTACAATGGGCCGAGATATACCTGGACCAACAAAAGACGTAGAAACCCTGTGTTGGAAAGACTGGACCGTGGGTGGGCAAATGCCGAATGGATTTTTTTAATTCCAAACTCCTCCTTATGGCACCTCCCAAGAATAACCTCAGACCATTGCCCTATTCATGTCAATCTAAATCATGTTCAATCTAATCATGGCTCTAAACCTTTTAGGTTCGAACCAATGTGGATGAAATACCATAATTTTGATAATGTTGTTAATAGTGCTTGGAATATGGTAGGAGAGGGAATTCAAGAGAAATTAACAAAAGTGGAAGATGTGTTGCAAGATTGGAATAAACAGACATTTGGGAATATTTATCATAGAAAAAGGAGAGTCTTAGCGAGACTAAGAGGGGTCCAACACGCACTCCACCTTAATCCTAACTCAAGATTTTATCAAAACTTAGAAGCTAATCTTGAAAGGGAATTGATTCATATTCTAGAACATGAAGAGTGGTTGTGGAAAATGAAATGTCGTACTAAATGGTTCGCAGAGGGGGAAAGAAACACAACTTATTTTCATAAAAGTGTTATCATCTCTAGAAACTCTAATAGAATCCTTTCTATGAATAATAATGTGGGAGAAGCTTTAGAGGGACCTGTTCAAATTGCTTATCATATTAGAAAGTTCTTTCAACATCTCTATACTACTGAACAATTGTGTGTGAATAATGAAGTGTCAAAGTCCTCGTCCCAAACTATTAACATAAGTCAAATTCCTTCCATGGCCGAAATTTTTGAAACTTTAATGAACATGAAACCTCTTAAAGCCCCGGCACCCAATGGTTTTCATCCTATATTTTTCCAAGAAAAGTGGGGAAGTGTGTCAAAATATTGGTAATTGGTTCCATGAACAAAGAATCCCCGCCCCCCACTTTGTGTCATGCTTAATATGTCTTATTCCTAAACAACCAAACCCATAAGTTGTTAAACATCTAAGGCCCATTAGTCTGTGTAACACAATGTACAAACTTGTTACAAAAGTTATTGTTAATAGACTAAAACCTCTCATACCTCAATGAATTTCCCTGAATCAAAACAGTTTTATTAAAGGAAGGGGGCCTGAGATAAATCTTGTTGTAGCTTCAGAAATTTTACACTCAATGCATAAAAAGAAAGGAAAACTAGGGTGGTTTGCATTGAAAGTGGATCTGAAAAAAGCTTATGATAGAATGGAATGGCACATTGTGAAACGTTGTCTTGATTATGTGAACCTTGATAACCAATCCATTTCACTTATTATGAGTTGTGTTACCCAAGCATCGTCGTCTATCCTTTTTAATGGCAAGAAAACATAAACTTTTATTCATATCCGAGGACTTAGACAAGGAGACCCCATGTCACCCTATCTTTTTCATCTTTGCTTGAAACAAGTGACCATAATGATTAACCATGCAAGCTTGTGTGGAGAAAAATTGGACACCCTTTTGGGTTGGCAAGAAGAAAGTTCCCATATCACACCTTCTTTTTGCAGATGATCTGCTTTTGTTTGGAAGAGTTGATGAAGCAACGGCTTTCAAAGTCCGTGAAATTCTTGATGAGTTTTGTGGTAATTTGGGTCAAAAAATAAATGAAGATAAGAGTCGTTTAATTTTCTCACCCAATACCTCCACTGAAACAAAAAGCCCTTTCCAAGATACTATAAATGTGTATGAAACTGAGAACTTGGGTACTTATTTGAGTTTGCCAATATAGCCAAGTCCAATTTGTAGTAGAAAAGGTGAGGAAAAGGTTAGCTAATTGGAAGTTCAAATTCCTTTCAAGGGCGGGGATACTTGTGTTAATTAAATCAACTCTGAACACCATCCCAAATTATTACATGCAAGCAAAGTTCCTCCCAATTGCAACACTTAATGACCTAGATAAAATCTGCAATATTTTTCTTTGGGGGAGGAAGGGGGAAAAAACAAGCTACACCTCGTGTCAAAAGAAGTCACATTCTCTCCCAAAAGTATGGGGGGCCTGGGTATAAGAAGTCACAGGAACCTTAACATTACCCTAACGGTGAAATTGGGTTGGAAATTGTGTCATGGTCTCCATAACATTGCCAAGGAGTGTGTGTTTTCTAAATATGTGCACAATGACCACGTCAGTGAATTCACTAAGGGGTCACATGTTTGGCAAGACATTGGTAAGGGGTGGAATCTTTTAACAACTAATAAGATGTCAATTTTAGGAAATGGTGAGGAAACAAATTTTTGGGATGATAATTGGCTTGGCTCCGGACCTTTGAGAAATCTTATAAGTGGCCCTCTTGTGAAAGAAGAGGAAGATTTCAAAGTAAGGGATTGTTGGGAGAATAATGAGTGGAATTTTTAAAAAAATTCTTTTGAGTTGCCTAAGGAAGTAATTGATAGGATTATAAGTATGTGTTGGACTCCAAAAAATCAACAAGACTCCCCGTCATCTCTGTTTGTGGTAAATAACCAATTCTCTTTAAAAAAAAGCCTATCTTGCAACACTTGAAACACAGTTAACTCCTATAAATAATTTGATGGTCATGTGGAATGCCTTAACTCCCCCGAAGTTTGGTTTCTTCTTATGGATCCTTTTGAGAGGTAGACTACCCACAAATAATCTGCTTCATATAAGAAAAATTCTTCCTGCTCCAACTTGTCCAATATGCAACCTTCAAAATGAAACATCCCTTCATGCCATAAAAAACTGCACCCAAGCTAATATTGTTTGGAATTTTGTTTCCCCACCTCACTCAACCTTCGGCCAGGATACTACTTGGGTTTATGATAATCTTAATTGTTCCGATAAAAGATATAATTTTGAGTGGAAAATGATGTTTCCTTTTGTGTGCTATGAAATCTGGAAAAATCGAAACAAGTTCATATTTGATGGCATAGTGTTTCCAACACTGGAAACCACTCTGAAACGAGCTTGCTTTGCAACTTGTGAGTTCTTGTTATCTCAATCTAACTTGGGGAAAGCTTTAATGCCAACCCCAACACCCAAGTATATGAACCCACAATATTATTATCTACATGTCGATGCTTCGTTTGTATCTACTTGGTCTCTAACCGGCATTGCAGGAGTTATTAGAAACTATAGAGGAGAATGGATTGGTGGATTTCAACGAAACATATATTGCTTGGATAGTTTGATGGCAGAGCTACTGGCCATACTTGAGGGTTTGCGGTGTGCCCAACGTGAATTCATAAATCACCTCATGATCATCTCTGATTGCAAGAATGTTGTATCAATGTTCAACACAAGTGTAATACACCGAGATGCTTACCATAACGCAATTTATGAATGCAGGGAAATGCTCCAAACGTTTCAAGCTACCCAGTGGGTATTCGAGAGGCGTGACCAAAATCATTTGGCGGATGCATTAGCAAAGGATTGTAGGAAAAACTTTTCGGATGTGAATGAAACGAAACTATTATCCCTTCCCCTGATTTTTGTGAACAATTTGTGGAGGATGACTGTATGAGGCTCTTTGTTAGCCAAAACTAATTTTATTATGCAGCCCTTTTTTTCAACAAAAAAAAAACCTCCACTCTTCAATTTTTCTTTATCTATCTTGAACTTGATTATTCTAGCTACATGCCTACGTGGGTTAGTAGATATTTCTAGGTACTTTTTTTTTTCTACTATAGTGTTTTCTGCAATTACATTGTTTACAGATTTTTCTAGATAAATATTATTTTAATAAAAGAAACTGTGACTTGCATTTTTTGCATATCATAGAGACATACATAGAGGAAATTTAATTCATCAATAAAATTAAAAACAGACAATAGGTCTTGTTTGTCTGATTCATGTATGTCAAAAATCTACAAGTTGAAAATTAAATTAGATTGCTCGTCATTACCACATATAGTTAGCAATTGGCAGAATCATTTAAGTACTATTCATATAATAATATGCTACTCCATCCAAAGTCCAACTGTCCAAACGATGGGAAACCACAAGCACTTTCTTATACCAACCTGAGCATCACTTTTCATACAACTGATATTCATAACAGTCATTTGAACTTGATCTTAATCATGAATTGACCTCATCTATATTGAGCTAAATCCATATATAACAGAATCATCATAACTAGCAAATTAAAATTAATTAAGTTGGCAACAAACTTGACTTTAACTAAATCAAATCTAGATAATGAATCCAACTACATATCATGACTCCTAAAAAGTGAACTTAAACTCAACCGGTCAACCCCATTCATGCAAGCATTTGCAAGGTTATCCTTCTCGTAACGGTTTGTCCAAATCCCATTCTCCAGAAAAAGGAATCATATTTGATTTGCTGGCTATATCTTCCTCTAGTTCTAACTCCAATTTATCAAGTTCAGCTAATGTTTTAACGAGTCTCGATCTTTCCTCTGCTGCTTTGGCCTTGCACTGGCCAAGCTTGTTGAGAGAATCCAATAACGACGTACATTTGTGTAGATGCAGAGCCTTTTCAACACACGGAATCAGCCATTCTATTTTAAATTGCATACATCTCAGGTCGGACAATGTAGAGCTCAGATAATTGGCTTCCCTATCACTTAATGATCGCGCTGAGTTATGTTCAAGTATGAGTACTGCAATCGCTAGTGATTCTAATGCTCTAGCGAGTATATCACCATTACGGAGGATGCTCTTTTCAACTATGTTCCCATGTTTAGACCACAGATTTTGCAGTGTTGGGACTAAATCAGACCTTACATCAAGTCCTTCAAATGTTACTATTGAGTTATCACTTCTGTTGCCCTGCCAAAAGAAAAAACAAAGCAGACATACTCAACTAAGGCCCTTGTATAAAAAGGAAATCAAAAGGGCTAAGTTAATCACAGTTTAGCAAATGTCAGAGGTTCATGAATAGTGCGAAACACAATCTCAAACATCTCTAAAAGGCCCTCCTGTTTTTCACACCCCTCAGTAAATTTCGGATTAAGTAAGTGAACTTACATGAAATACAGAAGATGCCCCATCTTGACTGCTTGTATCATCAGTCTGCATCTCTTCGTCCTTTCTAGACCCGCTTCACAAACAAACACCAAATAAGTTCAAACACAACCATTTAAGCACTCTTCTCCAAGAACCATTGAAAATCACCAAAAGACTTCATCACTCTTTAGAAAGAAGATTTATGTTTCAGAAAGAATATACAAATATCAAAATTTTCAAGCCAAGGGGATGTATTCTATCCCAAAATCAAGCTCAAATTCTTCTTTAATGCTTCAGAATCTACTTATCTATCAATTTTCATCGGAACATCACGACACAGTTTTGAAGCAATTGCTTCTGTTTAAGCCAACAAATTAAATTAAAGATGCCATTGTAAGATGATTATATTCTAGGCAATGTATCAAAAATGATGCACACTAAAAAGATTTCAGCATGACAGCATTATAACACGCATTTGTAAATTTTCAAGTGAGGTAACAATATCAAATCTGCAAGGACTATTTTCAATATCATCCAGCAAATATAGAAGAAGCAATTGGTAACTATCATTGTTAATACCTGTGAAATTGGGTTTCAAATGGAGTAGCAGCAGCCTGCAAAACCCAAGATGGAGATGACCAAAGATTGACCATGAACCCCGGGTAAGATGAAATTGGTCTAAATGTATGACCATCATTTCCAAAAAGACTATATATCTGAATTTGTTTTTCTGATTCAACTGGCTCAGAAAACTTCCAACCATCATTAGAACAGTAACAAGGGAAAGCGTCGAGGGAGAAGATGATACAGTTGCTTAGTTCACAGCCAGGAAATTCTCTAGCTGAAGCAAAGAAACAATACAATCTCGACACAAATAGAACTTGATCATCATCCCCAAAACTCTGAACCTCAATCCAATTCCATGACATTTTAGACTCATCTGACAATTCGTAGACTTGAAGCACTGCATTCTCCCTCATGATCAAATACAGTTTCTCACCTGATGATGATGCCACCAAACGCTTCCTCCATCCTATGCTCGGCCCTGTTACCTCGCAAACCAGACTATCAGCTATTTTCCTAAGTCCTCCAAATATGATTGAAGACATTTGGTACAACGTCCCTTGTGTATCTAACACACGAACAGAATCCTTAAAAATTACAAAGTCGTCAAATCTGTCAATGGAATTATAAGATATGTCAAACCATGGTACAGACTCTTTTCCTCCCTCCTCTTCTTCATTGTACTTGTACCAAGAATGAATTGGAGGATATCCACCCAAATGACCCCAATTGTCTAAAAACAGTAGTAAACAGTCGTCGAAACACGGAAGTGATCGCTTGGAGAACACCAACACTTTAATGTAGCTGTGAAGAGAGGACAAGCAATCATCATGGTTGATATCATCAGCCATACCCATATGGTAAGCTGTGGCAAGCCTACAAGACTCAAATTGAGATAAGTCGAGATTATCAGGAACATTGGAGATTGGAGTTCCGAGGATAGGATGGAGGAGTTGGGTGTTTCCTTTGGTGATCTCGACAACACTAACAAACCATGGGGTAGAGCCGGAAGCACGAGAGCGAAAGACGAAGACGGAGGACGAAAACACAAGCCTAGGAGCAGGACTAGTTTCCATTAGTTGGGGCAAGAGTGCAGACATGGTTGTTGTGCTCCACCAGTTGTTGCACACCTCTTCTTTACAATGGCGCAAGTCATCATTGGTGTCCTCTTTGAAGAATTTAGCAGCTGATTGAAGCAATTTTAGAGGGAGATCAAACCAGAAAACCATCCTACAAATACTTTGCATCTCCTTTTCTACTTATCTTGTAGGTTAGTAGCTTATTATCATTAATTTGATATCCTAGTCAATGTAAATATAAAAACTCCAAGAAATTTAACGTGCAGTTTGGTTGTTATACTATGGAGTACTACTAATTAGTCTCAAGCAATAGAATTAAGCATTCTCCAAATCTCAAAAAATACAGATGCATTTGTTTTTTGTGGGAATATAAGACTTATAGACATTCGCATTGGTAATCATTACTCGTCTGTCTCTTTGTTTTCCTACTCTATCTTTTTTTTTTCCCAAGGCAATTTTACGGGAATTGTCAATTAAACAGCAATTTGAAGGTCAAATTTCTTGATTTTGTATCCATTTGTATGGGTACTGTGAATTTAAGCATATTGTGAAAGTTAATTTTTTTTTATTTTATTATTAATATTAAAAAATTGTGATCTATGTAATATGTTCATGTTTAGGAAAGAACCTTAGTGACTTAACAAATATAAATAAAAGAAATTCAAAATAACAGTTTTGACGAAAAGATATAAATAGATAGACGGTAGACCCACTTATAAACTAATGCTATATAAAAACAACCAAAATAAGTTAAAGATTTATCTATCCTCTGACCATAGACTAAGGGATGGAAAATAAAAAATATATTGCTGCAGCCAGGATTTGAACCTGGAATCTTTAAGTCTTTAGATTTAACCAATGTGCTACTGCAGCTTCTTATATTATGAGTGCGCATAAATAACCTATAAATACGACCATTTGCCCACTGCCCCCTTTTGAGGAATTTCTTTCCAGCATATGAATAGTCACACACTCACCGGCACCGCCCATCAACGAGCCAGCGTCCAGCGAATTAGGTTTGATTTGATTTTTCTCTGACATGAAGCATGGTTGGATTTTCTTTCGTCATCATTAAGACTAGGACTCTAGGAGTGTTCATAAACATTCGTACCTGATCCGTGATCTGGTCGATCCGGTCCTTTTTTACGAATAGTCGGTCCGATTTTTTAGTTTTCGAATATTTCAGATATTGGATCGGATACGGATCGAAATTTTTGAAACATGGAAATTTTTCGGATCTTTCGGATTTTCGACCTGAAATATTCGTTTTCGAGACCGGATATCCGAAACTTAGGCTATGTTCGGTTCACCTTATTTTTGCTTATTTCAGATCAGATCAGATCAGAAAAAATAAGTTCAGATCAGATCAGATAAGTTCAGATTATACTTATATTTAAAAACTTATTATTATTGTTATTATTATCATGATTATTAGTATTACTAATGCTATTATTGTTATTGTAATAATTATTATTATTGTTGTTGTTGTTGTTGTTGTTGTTGTTGTTGTTATTATTATCATCATCATAATTATTATCATTACTATTATTATTAATATTACTTTATACGATTACTATTATTATTAATATTACTATTTACTATTACATTTGTTCAAAAAGATTATTATTATTGTCGTTGTTGTACTTATTAATTATTAATATTGGAAATTATTATTAATATCGTTGCTATTATTATAAATGTCCTTGATATCACTATTTGAAGCTATTTGTGTTCAAGAAGAATAATGTTCTTTTGGCATATGTACGTGTTTTTTTTTTATATTTGTTCTAATTAATAAATTTGATATGTGATGTTCTTTTTGATGTACATGTAACGAACATGACAATAGTATATGATGTTTATTTTTTAAAAAATTTTGGTAGAATAATATAAATTATATGTTACTAGTCTATATAAAACATGAGTAATATGGAATAACCTAATGGTGTTGTCATCACATTCAAAATTTTTCCTACAAAGGATTTCAACTTATCTTTAGAAACAAAGTTTATATAGAACAAGACAACGATATAAGAAGAATATTTAACCATTTTGTTCAAGATCATATGATTATATATATTTATAGGTTTATTTATAATAAAAAAGGACAATTTATTGATATAACAAAGAACATGTTGTTAATTAAATCCAAACGTGTCATCAATATAAAAATAACATCTATCTTTTATTTTTAGAATGTGTTCTTTAAATAGATTTTGTATGCTCTTTCAGTATATGTTGTTTTTTTAATATCATTATATGTTATTTTCATTACTATCTAAATTCTTATTATTAACGGACCTTGAACATGAACATACAATATGTTCTCTTTACCATGAACAATATGTTTTTTTTTTTTTACTTAAAATTTGTGTTCTTTTTTTTTTTTTTTTTTTTTTTTGGGCCTCAACCCCGTGGTAAGTTGAATTTCCTCTGGGCTGCCCACGCACAGGGTCACTCACCTAGAGCCCCAACCCCCCCTCCACCACCACAACAATATTGAAATATATGCTTTCACCAAGATTTGAACCTTGGTATCCCATGTGGGAGATAGGAAGCCAAACCATTGGACCCAAGAGTCATTGGTCTTTTATTTTTAATTGTATGTTCATATACTAATGTGTTCTTTTTCAAAAAAAACTAATTATGCTATTATTATTATGTTATCTATATTATTTTATTATATTATTATTGTGATTATTATTATAATATTATTTATGTTATTATTATAATATTATTATTATTTTAAAATTATCATTATTATTATTATTATTATTATTGAAAGTTGTGCTTAGTAATAAAATGATAGTAATAGTAATACTAGTAATGAAATACAAAGTAATAATAATATTAGTATTAATATGTTTTGTAAAAGATAAGTTCATATCATATCAGATCAGAAAAAATAAGTTCAGATCAGATAAGTTCAGATAAGTAAATTTAAGGTGAACTAAACATAGCCTTATTTTTATGAATTTTTCCCTCAAAATTTCATTTTTTCTTAGCTTTCGGATATCCGATCCGAAATTTTTCGGATCACATATTTTCCTATCCAAAATTTTCGAATATCTGGAATTTCGGATCTGATTGGATATCCGAAATGAACAACCTACATTTGGACAAATCTAATATTGGAAATATTGAGCTACTTTGGAAAACCTTCTAAAAAGGTGGAAAGAACTAAAGTAGTTTATTGTAACGCCCCGACTTCTAAGCATCATTAAATTCATTAATTAACTCTTGATTAGCAGCGGAAGGCCTAACTTAGTCGGTGTGTTAGCAGCGTAAAGTACAAGGCAACATAAGTTCGTTAAAGAACATAACATTATAAATATGAAACTCCATAACTAACTTAGAAATGCATAAATAGCTAGGTGAAGCATAGTTAAGGTTCATAAACTAATGTTAGCTTAGAATACATAATAATAAGAGTCTTCATAATTTAAGTAGTAATTATTCCTCACTGCTACGCCATTCCATCAACTCCGTCATTGCCTAAAACAGAAAAACAAAACGTCATGAGCCGAAACTCAGTAACATACTACTCTAACATTGTAAATTCATTTCGAATCATTTTAGTTGCAAACAGAGAAAAGGTGCCACCAGGGGCAATTGCCCCTAACCAGAAGGTGGCCTTTTCGCCATAGAACAAAACGGTACGTGCACGACCAACATAACATAGTACTGCCAAGAACCATCTTTTACTTTTGTTTATCATGTTTCATATCTTTTATTTATAAGTTATACTTCATAATCATCATGAAAATCATATTCTTTAATCTTCAGCAAATCATCATAAATTTCGTAACATTGGTATTACATGAATAACGTCATGAAACATCATATTTATTAAAGTATTTCATATCCCGTAATCCATAAAATATACATTTAAACATAAACATTATTTAAAGTTCAAAACATATATTTAGAAAGGGAATGCATGCGTTAGCAGTAGACTTTACCTCAAATCTTGTATTGTAACTTTGAATAGCCGGGAGAGGCTGTGGTATCCCTTTTTCCTTAATCTAACCAAGGATTGAATAAATATTAATAATATTCTAAATTTTTAACTCTTGGATATATATAATTATCTTCACCTACATTACTCTGTTTAGTCAGTGGTTGGCGGAAGTGCGGTAATTGGCGGAAGTGCGGTGGCTAGGGAGATACGGCAGCATACGTGGGTGGCGAAGTGGTGGTTCAGTGGTGGTGCGGTGGAGCTCGCCCAAAAGACAGAGGAGGAAGCAAAGCAGGGGGTTAATTTTTTTTTAGTATTTTTGGCTAATATTATGTAACAAAATTCTGATTTTTGGTTTTGTTTTGTGTTGGCCATTGCTGGAAATCAATCAGTATTTATAGGTTTTAAAGCTTCACCATTGTTCATGAAAAATCTGTTTAGTCAAGGTGTCCATTAATGGAGGAGATACGATAATCGTCATTTGAGATTTTTGTTGGCTCTAGAAGTTGTTCTTTGCTGACTTTGTGTTTGAAATGGACGGCTACTGTCATGAGCATTAAAAAATTTGTAGAGTTGTAATGGTTTTCTTCAACTAATTTATGGATGAGATGAGACACGGTGAGAGGAAGAAGATGTGCTAGACCATAGGGGCATTTCTTGTAAATTTTGGTTATATTTAGTTTCTCAATTTATTTAACTTGTTCCATTGTCCATAGCCAAGTTAAATAAAAGAACTTGAAATAACTTATTATACTTTCTATTATCTATAATTCTTGTTTTTGTTAGTTTCGAAAGATTTAATTTATAATTTTACTGACAATTACAATGATTAATAATATTTAGATACGGGATATTACATTTATCAACTCAAGTAAAGGTACATTCTTTTCCATTTTAAAAAGTTTGATGCTTGGTCTTGTAACTCTAGTAACATGACTAATTAGATTCAATCAGACGTAAACATATGAGATAGTTTAATAATTGATTAGTCCAAATAATTAAGTGTAATAAGTTTTAATAAGTTAAATTCAGTAAATTCATATGAAAATAATGTAGATGACTATATTCCTTATTGGGTTTCTCCTAGATGGACACTACATTAAATTGAAGTTCATCAACTGATCATGATTTTGAACTTCAAATTCGATAAAAGGTTGATTTTATTTTAATCAACTGATCATAATTACAAGTTTTGTCATACATATGCTCGGAATAGAATCAGGATCCGCCTAACTCTAAATACAGGGCAAAGGTTGCAAAACATTTTTAGTCTTCTCAACCTTCCAATAGCAATACATATTAAAATAGCACAAACAGGTGCTATGCTCTCTCTAATATCTACCACATAATCCCAAAACAATATGCCCTCATCTTTATAACTGTAGTTTAGCAAAGTACTCAAAACAATCCTTCTCCAAGACATGTATCTGGATCTATGGGTACACTTCCTGTCATGCTTTCGAAAACAAGTTGCGTCTTATCTGGATTGAATCCTTGCTTCATTTCAGCCATCTCTTTAAGGAACTTACGGTTTATCTCTTCAACCTTAGCTTTGGCCTTCTCTAGCTCCGCCAAAGCTGCTTCTAATGGCTTCTTCTTGTGCAGTGCCAAAGCCTTCTCCACAGAAGGAACCAGCCAGTCTACTTTCAGGCGCATGGATTGCAGATCGGACAGTGTTGAAGCCATGTAATGAGCTTGGTCATCAGTCAAGGTGTTTCCGGAATTTGTTTGAAGAATAAGTATCATTTTAGCCAAAGAAGCCAATGCCACGGATTTAATGTCACAACTACGTATGTTACTCGCATTAACAATATCTCCATGCTTCATCCAAACCTTCTGCAAAATGGGGAGATGCTCTGACTGGATATTTACGCCTTGAAACTTCAAGGTTGTAACTTCGTCCACATCAGGCTACAAACAATTGGATTTTTACATCTTTGTCATATGTGTGCATATATTCCATGGTGTTTTTCATGCCCATTATTTACAAAATTATTTAAAATTACCTGAACAACTTCATGGATATTTTCGCCTTGAAACTTCAAGGTTGTAACTTCATTCACAACAGGCTACAAACAATTAGATTTAAACATCATTGTCATATGTATGCATACATTCCATGATGTTTTCATGCCAATTTACAAAATAAATTCAAGATATTACCTGAACAACTTCATTCACACCTTGAAACTTCAAGGTTGTAACTTCGTTCACAAGAGGCTACAAACAATTTGATTTAAACATCATTGTCATATGTATGTTTTCATGCCAATTTACAAAATAAATTCAAGATATTACCTCAACAACTTCATGGTTTTTCATGCCTTGAAACTTCAAGGTTGTAACTTCGTTCACAACAGGCTATGAACAATTGGATTTTTAAACAGCATCGTTATATGTATGTTTACATTCCATGAGGTTTTCATGCCAATTTACAAAATAAATTCAAAATATTACCTGAACAACTTCATGGTTTTTTACACTTTGGAACTTCAAGGTTATAACTTCGTTCACAACAGGCTACAAACAATTGGATTTAAATATCATTGTCATATTTATGCATACATTCTATGAAGTTTTCATGCCAATTTACAAAATATATACAAGATATTACCAGAACAACTTCATGGTTTTTCACGCCTTGAAACTTCAAGAGTGTAACTTCATTCACAATAGGATACAAACAATTGGATTTAAACACCATTGTCATATGTGTGCATACATTCCTTGATGTTTCATACCAATTTTTTAAAAAATAAATTGAAGATGGTACCTGAGCAACTTCAAGAGGGTCAACCGAGTTTGTCTGAACTATAGGATCTACTGGGCTCTCTGTATTCAAAGCTAAACAAAAGAAGATTACTCCCAGATTCTAAGTATACAGCTAAGCCCCATAACTGAGCTTCAATGTTAATGCGCTAAAAGAGGAGAAATTCCTGGTTAATCTCTGACCTAAACAAAATAATACACATCAAGTGAAATTTCCATACTACAGATGAAACTAACATGTCGTCAAAATGATTGAACATATAGTTTATAAATGAGTCAATTTTTCTTGCTTAGTTGGAGCCCATCTAAATGAGCAAATGAGTAAAAATTATATTCCAAAGTCATCCAAAAATTTGTAAATTAATCACTATGAGACCCCCCAGCCAGTAGTACCAAAAATGTTCTACATTTGAGTAAGCAAAGTTCAGAAATAATGTGATCTTAAGATACCTGCAAATTTAGGAGGAGACATGACTGCAGGTGGTTCTCGATCTAGTTGCATCTCATCGTCATGAGAATCCCTTCAGAAAATCAGAAGTAACTTCAAAATTGACAGCACTTCTAGTTCATTGGCTCAAAATATCTAGGGTTACATTTACTCAAATAAGTCATTTTATAGCATGAATTGAAGATTTTATACTTAATAGTAAGTTGACTGATCTATACTACCATGCACGAATTTACCTTCGATCAGAATGTGATTGGAATCGAGATGTACAACCTTCCGACATCCATGGTGGGGGTGTCCAGAGCATGATAGGAAAGTTTGAGTTGGACAAAATGGGCTGGAAATTGCTATGATCGTCATGTGCTCCTAACCGAAAAATCTGAATATCTTCTTCAGCTTTGGAATCTGTATGGTACACCCAACCCCGAAAAGAATAGAGAGGGAAAGCATCGTCTGAGAAGACAATACAGTTGTGAAGTTTTCGACCAGGAAACTCTCTAGCAGCTGCAAAGAAACCATAAACTCTTGACAAAAACAGCACTTGATCATCGTCCTCGAAACTCTGAACATTAACCCAAATCCATATCTTGCCATGCTTCGATAACTTGTAAGTTTTCAGCATATCCTTTTGATCTCTCACAATTAAGTACAGTTTTTGATCTGATGACGATCCCACCAACCGTTTCCTCCATCCTTTATAAGCACCAGCACTTGAAATTGGTGCAGAAACCAGAGTTTTCTGCACAGCAACTTTATCAGTTGCCATTTCATAGAGCTTTCCTTCCCAATCTACAGCATAAATTATTCCTCTAAAGTTGACAATATCATCAAAATCATCAACTCCATGATAAGACACATCGACCCAATGTGGGTCATCATCAAGAACCTTGAAACAAGGGTACCCTCCTAACCTACCATTATGCAAAACCAGCAACAAACAGTCATTTATACACGGGAGAGGCCGTGTCGAAAACACCAACACTTTGTCGACACCCGAAAGAGCTGATAAACAGTTATGATCCTCGAGAACCCCTATATGGTAGGACACCGTGAGAAGAGATGGGTGAACTTGAGACACATCGAGATTACTAGGAAGATTAGGAAGGTTAGTACGAAAAAAAGGGTGGCAGAGTTGGATGTTCCCTTTAGTGATCTCGATAACACTAACCATCCAAGGAGTGGAGCTAGAGCTCGAATCGACGGAGCGAAGGAGGATGACAGAGGAGGAAAAGAGGTTGTAAGAGGGTGTAGAATAGTCGCAAAAGGGTAATAGAATGGAAATGGAGGTTGAATGTCGCCAAGATTTGCAAACTGCTCGGAAATTGGTGAAGTCATTAGAGTTGTTGTCAAGGAATTTGGCTATTGATCGGAGAAGTTCCAAAGGAAGTTTTGACCAGCTAATTTTCCTACGATTACTCTGCATTTTTTCTTTAATTTCAATTATCTGATCTCACTTTGTATAAACCACTGTAAATGTTACTAACAAGCTAAACAATAACGGATCTTTTTTTCACTTTGTGGTTGAAAATGCAGAGAATTCAAGACTCATGGGTATTGGAGAAGGAGAACGGCAAACTTGGCCAATGGTGGTAATTCACCAACTAAGATAAACTTGGCCAATGGAGAGTATTTTTCATATATCCTCTATCATTATTATCTTTGTTTCTGAGTTGGATTTACTAATGTTCATCGGTATCTACTCTTTAACAAGACAGAAGTAGCATCATTACTAATAGAGGGTCCGTTCTATCAGAAAAAATAAGTTCGAGGTTTTTTTTTTACAAGTTACACTCTCACTTTTCACGCGTGTCTATGCAAATATATCTCTAATTTTGTATTTGTAAAAATTATAAAAAGTACATATTAAAAAAATGCATATTAAGACGAACCTAACAAGATCCCACATGACTATATCTTTATTCACGAATAAATTACAAACGATAGTCAAAGTGAAATTTGTGAATAGTGTAAAATGTCAAAGTGTAACATGTAAAAAAAACGGAGAATTTTTCTCACAACTTAAAACTTTACAACAATTTGTATTTTTCTGCGAGAAATCAAAAACTATTATAAATTACAAAAATGAATAAAACCAAAAAAAAAGAACATGACGATATTTAGTAAAGAACATCATACTGATTATAAAAGAACATGCGCATATAAGACTTGAGAAACAAAAAACTTTTGAAAATCACAAAAATGAATAACAACATAAAAAGAACATGGAAGAATCTTATTCACAAAATGGAGGTGAACTTAAATACTAACTTGCATTTTCAGTTTGTTTACTACTTAGTATTAGGCCTAAAAATATTATCGTACGCATCGCGTGCACAAAAGGCTAGTATATATATAAGTCCAGCTAAGGTCTAATAAGTTCAGATCAGTTCAATTCAACAAAAATAAGATATGACATTCTCAGAAAATAAGGTCTGATGAGTTTAGATAAGGTTTAATAAGTTCAGTTAATTTCAAATAAGTTTAAATAAACAAAAATGAGTTGAATAAAACATGCTCTTCAAATCTAGACTAACCATCAAATTTTAAATTTTCTCATCTGCAATTAATGTTATTAGAGGGCGTTAACCATTAAATAAGGATCTAAGGACCGGTTTGTTATTGTTTTTTGTTTCATTTTTTAGTTTTTTTCTAAGACTAAAAACAAAAATATATATAGAAACTAGAAAATCTAGTTTCCAGTGTTCTGTTGTTAGTTTTTAAAATTGACATGTTTAGTATAAATATGACTAATTTTAAGTTCATTATACCCCTTATATCATATGACTTTTACATTCATAACACAGAAAATTAGAAACTAACTGTAACCCCAAACGACCCTTAAAGTTTGAGATTTTTTATCATTAAAGAACTAAAGTGAGTGCATTCACCATATAGCCGGGTGTACCATGCTCATGGTACACCCAAGGCTTTTTTTTTTGTTCATTTGAAACTCTACCTATTATGTGATTATGCTCATTTGGAGGTTTCAAATGAGTAATGAACAAAAAAATAGCATTGGGTGTACCATGAGTGTAACATCCGGTAAATAATGAGGACTTAATATGTGATTAGGAAACCTAAGTCACGGAAATTAGAATATAATTTGTGATCGTACGTAGGCAATACGTATGATAAGTATAAGTGAAAAAATAAGATAAGGATTAGTTGTGCTTATGTGTAATTATTGTCTAGAAGAGAAAAGAAATAATAAAAATATCATTAGTTAAATAAGAATATGAATAATATTTTGTGGGTACTAGGATCGATACTTAATACATAAGGATTCGCAATTATGGGAGTTGGGAAAGGTTACAAGATAGGAAATTAGAAATCGACTATTAAGCACATTAATGAGTATGTTAGTTGGGATAATTTTTGAGACTTCTTTGTATTAAGGGTACTTAATAAACAAAAGAGGATATGTTGGGGGGAAATTAGAGTAATATAAATAAAAGCCTTGAGAGATCATTAGGCTACTAATTGGTGGTAAAATATCTAATTAGGAATTATGCTAAAACAAAAGAAAAGAAGAGCAGGAAATTATTGTGCTGATCAAGTGTGAGTAGGACTTCAAAATGAACCTTGTAAGTGGGTGATTCACATGATATAAATACAACCAACCCTTCCTCACATGATCCCCTAAACCTTATAAAAATTTCAGCACAAAAATCCAAGGGAAACCTGCAGCCCAGAACTCTCTCCTCTTCTCCCTGCTTCCTTGCCAGTCCTGTGGTAATGCAGGGGCTGAGCTCCAGCTTCGATTTTCTCTATTTTTCCCTCCTAAATCTTGCATGAAAGGCCTAATCTTGGTTATATATATGTAGGTGCATATTAGGAAGGGAGAAACACGAGCTTTATGAGCAGAGAAACTCAAGAAATAAGGTCATCTTCCCCAACCAAGCAAACAGATAGTTTAGTGAAAGTTTTGAGTCAATTCAAGTACTTCCTTTGGGTATTTTCTTATGAAATTGTTTGTGGGTATAAATTTGTGTTTTAGGATTCCAAAGAAGGCAGAATCACATCTTAAGAAGAAGGAGAAGTCGAGTTACACTAATTACAAACTAAGGTATGCAAATTCAATCCCTTTGGAGAACAAGTATTGTGGTAACTATTAGGAGTATTTTTGAGAACGAATTTGAGGATGAATTTTTGGTTTGAATGACTATTAGCTACTGCATGTTGATGGTAATTAAGTATAAACCTTTGCATGTTGAAAAGCAAATGAATTTGGGTTCCTTTCTTACACTATAAACAGTTAAGTGAGGATGGAATCTGTTTCCTGAAAGGATTTGTGTTTACTTGTCTTTGGATGGTATTGGTGTGATTAGGCAGTAGGTTAGATGATGATTAAGATGTTCCATGTATTTATGTCAATGGTTAAAAAGAATCTCATGGGTTAGCGGTGGAATTATTACACTAAAGAATTGGTGTTAGAAGCCTTCTTACTATGTGATTTCTACAAGGAATGCTCTTTGAATTGTAGGGAGGATGTATTGGAAACTTTGCAATAAAACCTTGATAATGTAATGCTGTGTTTCAATGGTGTATTTTGATAAGACTTGTTACCTCATTTCATATTACAATAGATGCGGAGAAAACTACTTAAAACATGTTTTTAAGAGCAAATTAAGCTCGGTTTCTTCAAATGTTTTCGACGAAAGAATTTCCTTGCCATAATTCGAGAATTACAGTAGGTTGAAGGTGAATTTACCTACATTAACCAAAGTTAATTTCAACATAAAAATTTGTTAAAAAGAAATCTTCCTTTACATACTCAAACCTCCCTTTTTACTTGCCTTAATTCGAATTTCACTAAAATAATTGGGTGACATGGTTTGTGTGATTTTCTAAGGTTGTTTTGCATCTCATTTATCATTTAGCTACTGTCCTTAGTCCACCAATACATCCATACCAAACTTCTTGGAAAGATTTTACAACTTTATATTAGAAACGGAACATTTACGAACTGTTTTACTAAACTGTGTTTATTATCAGTGATTCTGAATCTGTTTTCGCGTAGTGAAGAGGAGTGTGTGATTATGTGTGAGGACATGTCCTCTAAAAGCTTGCAAGCGAGTAAATAGTAGGAGCCTAGCTCCGAATTGTGTGGAGGCCTGCACCTTGGTGCACCTCAATGTGTGATCTCTTCTTCCTGCGCACTAACGTAATCAGTTAAACTTGTGTTCATATTTAAAATGTTTACCAATGAACATGTTGAACATTTGATAGTTGTGATCTTGTGACAAAGGCACTTTAAATGATGATTTGCATATGAAATGTTGGAGTATGTCCACTCCTTTGTTTTCAACCACCATAATTAGTTTTGGATTGATTTGTATACCAGCGTAAGCTGATTTTGTTCTATGAACCTGTCCTGGTGGGGGCAGACTCTTGTGTAGGATCTAGCAAGCTAAGGTAGGCAGATGGAAAGCTTTAGAGAAGTCATGTGTCAGCAATCATAGCATACCAAAGCCTGAACATGATCATCTTTTGGAACTTAACTTTTCTTTTGTGAAGAATGCTTGAATGTACATTGTGGTATTAATATGGGCCTGTAATAACTAAACTCTGTTTTGTATAATGTGTGTTTTCCTAACATCGCTCGTAGAGTCAACTCAGCCATATTAATGGGTTTGACTCAAGCAGGTGACAGCCTCCGTACCATTTTATTATGATTTGCTTCCGCTAATGCTATTAAGTATATCTTTAACTTGATTTAAGGAAGTTAATAAGTCGGTGGGCTGTTACAATGAGCATGGTATACCCGATTCCCACCTAAAGTCTCAAAACTTATCATTCACAACCTCAAGTCAGATATTAGTTATAACGGTGTTAATAAAGTTACTCTAGATCCTTTTTTTTATATAGTTAAGTTACTCTAGATCCTTAATGATTAAAAAAACATAATTTTAGTTCTTAACTACTGCCTCCGTTTTCTTTTGTTGTTCCTATTTGGAACCGAGGAAGGAATCAAGAAAATACAAACTTCATTTCCTTTTTTTTAAGGAAACTTTATTACCATTTTAGTTTTACTCCATTCTTCGATTTCTTTAAAAAGAAAAAATTAGAACAGTCTTATAAGCCCAATAATATACAACTATTTCAGACTTTGTTTTTCAATCACTTGCTCCTTATTAAAAACCCCAAAATAGACACCACTCAAATTTAACATTTCCCCTTATATAATAAAAGGGAAAGTATACGATATAATTCCTCCATTTTTTTTAGTGCAACATATGTTTTTATGGTCAAACTTGTCAAATTTTTTTTTATATACATACACACACTATTTTTTTTTATTTTAAATAATTATTAATTTTTAGACTTATAAAGTTGCCATAAACCTTTTGAAAGTTGAAGAATTGAGTAAAACTAAAATGGAATAAAAAAAGGAAAAATTCCAAAGAATAAGTTAACCTTTTATCCATCTTCTAAAATTAAGTCAAACTTTAGATTAATACTTAATAAGTTAAGCTTCTAGGTTTTTTTTTCTTTTAATGAGTCAAAAAACTTACAACATGAACAACAATTTTTTTGGGTTTCATTTTTTACTTTTTTATTTATTTATTTATATTATATAAATTCTTTAACATTCCCTTTCCCAAACCACCTGTCCACCTGAACCATCCACCACTGACCGCACCACCAAGCCATGCCTTTATCCCGACGCCTGAAACCACAACCATCCAATCACCCGGCCAGCCACCAACACATATGCACCCACCTCAAAAAAACCCCACCCATCAGACTAATTCCTGACCATCATTAGACCCACACCACCATCACTTCAACCTAACTCCCTTCAAACACTGCAATCTACAATATCTCAACCAATTCACCACCATTGTTCAACAATGGCAGCAAAGTACCACTACCCCCACCAATTGAATTTTTTTTATCATTAAGGACCTAGGGTAACTTTATTAATACCTTTATACCTAATATCTAACTTGAGGTCCTTAACCATAAGTTTTGGAATTTTAGGTCGATAAAGATGAAAAATTCTCAAACTTTAGGCCTTATTGTATACACCCTTGTTCCTTTTTTATTTGCTCCTTTGGTTTGTTTCACACTTTGCATGACAGTTCAGAATATAAAGACATATTATGGGAAATTGGGGAAGCATGGAACAACTTTTTACGAGAGCATTCATTGTACACTCGAGTGACGAGTCTATCATGTGCATGGTACACCCAAAGTTTTTTATTTTCTCATTTGCGTATTTGCTCATTTGGAGCTCTCCCTATTGTTCAAGTTTTGCTAAACAATGAGTAAAAAAGTAGCCTAGGGTGTACCAGATACAACCAGATGTATGATAAAAGTTGTACTTTTTTACGAACAAAAGTAATTGAAAAAGAGGAAATTAAAAGGAATTGAGGGTATTACTACGATTTTTTCACCATATACCCCCGACAAATTGAAAAATTCACCATATACCCTCAATGTTTCAGATATGCACCATATACCCCTGAGTTTTGGAAAACGTTCACTGTATACCCTTTTGCTAACCGCCGTTAACTCACCGTTAGCATTATTTACGATTTTGCCACCATTAACCACTAACTCTAAAATCCTAATACCCTAAACCTAACCTTAACCCTAATTATAACCCTAATCCTAAACCCTGACCCTAACCTACCCCTAACCCTAATCCCCGCCATCCCATCCCCCACCCCCTTCCCCCCACCCCACCCCGGCCCCCACCACCTCCCTCCACTCACCGCCGCAACTCCTCCCCCACCCCCTACCGCCGCCGCCCAACCCCCATTCCCTCCCCGTCGATTTCCCCCTCCCCCTTCCCCGGCGATTTTCCCCTCCCCCTTCCCCCGTCGATTTCTCACTCTCTCGCCTGCGCTGCTTTCACCGGCATTCCTTAGCTCGCCGGAGCTTTGCTTCCTCGCCGCCGCTTTGTCTCCCTCTTCCCCCGACACTCTCCCTCTCTCTCTCCTTTCTTGTCGGTGTTGTTGGTGCTGTTTTTGCGCCGGTGCTCGTGTGCCGCCGGAGATGTTGTTGCTTGCCGTCCTTGGTGGTTCTTTCGCGCCTCTTCTTCTCTCTTGTCTTTGGGGAATTCTCACCCTCCTCGAGTTTTCTCACGCTCCTTGTGCCGCCATCGGTTAGTACTTCGACGGCCGGCTGAATTAGACGGGGAAGGGGGAGGGGGAAATCGACGGGCCGTGGGGACGGGAATCGACTGGGGAAGGGGGAGGGGGAAATCGACGGGCAGTGGGGATTGGCAACGGCGGTGGAGTGGAGGGGAGGGTGGAGGGGTTTGGGGGCTGGGGGGGCTGGGGTCGAGGGGATGGGGTTGGGTGGTGGGCTGGGTAGGTTAGGGTTTGGCGGAGAGGAGGGTGGGTTAGGGTTTGGGTAGGGTTAGGGTTAGGGTTAGAATTAGGGTTGGTATTAGGATTAGAATTAGGGATTAGGGGTTAATGATGGCAATATTGTAGATAACATTAACGGCAACCTAACGTCCGTTAGAAAAAGGGTGTTTGGTGAACAATTTAGGAAACTTTGGGGTATATGGTGAATATTTGAAACATTAAGGATATATGGTGAATGTTCCAATTTGTCGGGGTATATGGTGAAAAAACCGGTATTACTAATGATACGCACACCACCATGTCCAATGGTACGTGATATTTTAAAAACTAGTCAAAGTTTGTGGTGCTACTTACCCCCAAGTCATAGTTTGGTTGTGTTGAGGCCTATTTGGCCAAAACTAAATAAATGTGGAGGTAGTTGAGGAATACAATGGAGGATTTTGAAAAATTTATAGTGTAGGTATGTTTGTATAGTTGTATTCAATATGTGTATACTAGTATTTTTTGCACGCTATGCGTGCGTGTCATATTCACATTCTTTTTCTCAATTAGTTATTCACCAGTGCTACAAAAAATTTGATTTGAATAGACATTTATAGTGATTTTTAATTTTTTTAATATATTTTTCTTAAATCAATGTTTCGTTGGTTTTGTTAGTTATTTATTCATCATTATTCAAATCTCTATTATATAAGTGAAGGAAATACAAAGAAGAAGAAAGTTTGTGCTCAAATAAAGTGGAAGAATTTGTGTATTAAATTCAATCGTTGAATATTAATAAAGTGGAAGAGTTTGATTTATATAATAGAGATTACCGAACAATAATCAACATTTAGGTTTTAAAATATTATTATTATAATTATTATTATGAAATTCAAGTTTTTTTTTTTTGGTACGGATTGCTTCAATCAAGTTATATTGTCAATTTAATTTTCGATCAGAGTTTTTTACACATGTAAGAAGAGGAAATCATCCTCCTTAATTTAATATTTAATTGAAATTTGAAATTCAATTCCATTATTAATTTGTTTAATATATATGGCAAGTATAAAGAAGAAAAGACTATTTAATATATATGGCAATTTAAATCATTAAGGGTATATAAGACTTTTAGTTAGGGGACACCATCTTCCTTCCCCCTTCACTTATATAATAGAGATATTTTAGATATTTAACATCATAAAATGTTTTTTGCGGATTCTTTTTCCTAGTAATAAGAATAAAAAAAACTTGCTAAATAGAAAATAGTTGAATATCCTATTTAGTGTCCAATATCACATTTGGGTAAAGTTGTGAGGGGTGAATTACCACAATTGTTACTTGATGGGCCAAATCTCACATTTGATCAAATCTAAGGGATTAACTACCACTTTCACGCTTAAACAATCAACTCATATCTCGTGGATATGAAATTCGTATAGCTCCGGAAGGAAAGACTCATTCAACAACAAAAGGACCTTCCCATGTAGAAACTGAACTGAATAGAAATTAAAACTGAACTGAACTGAACTGAGAGAAACATAATTGCAGGGAGTAACTGAACTGAACTGAACTAAACTGGACTGAATGGAATGGAATTGAAAATAAGTCCAAAAGATCAGGGCCCTAATTTGTCAGTTTACCGGGGAAAAACTTATGCCTGGAGTTTTATAAAGCCAAACAACCTCATTCAAAAGATTTTATACCAATGTCTTTTCCTGAAAAGATTTGCTAAGAGAGATATATAGATTATATATTATCAAGGATATCAATATTGCTAGTAATATACTAATATGCAACTTAAGATAATGATAATCATTTTTCCTAAAAAAATGATAATCATTGCAAGTAAAAAAAGAAGAACGAATTTTTCACCAGGTTCTCCTGATTCCTGAGGTTTTACAAAATGCATGAGGTACCTCTTCAATTTCAAAAATTCATCAGGTACCTCTTCGCTTTGGATATAATGTACCAGATACCCTCAATAACTTAGTGGTGTTGATTTTTTTTTAACTTAAGTGACCCAAAATCAGTTGACCCATATCCTAATTTCCCTAATATTTCACATTATGCCTAACAAAGTCGTTTAAAAGCATGAAAAATTGCCTAAAAGGTACTTGGATCACTATTAAAATTATTATGACCGCAGGAAAAGCGATTTATATCATTATGAAATGACATTTTTGGAATAGTATGGGTTAATAGGTGAAATTAGGTTGAAGTTTAAGTGATTTCAAGTCATATAAGTTTTTTTAATTTATACAAGAAAACCTGCTTTTATTAATACTTCATATTTGCAATATCAGTTGCTACATATTGCTCAAGAACATCAGGATACTTTTCAATCCAAACATGCAAGCAACATTTAAGGGCTCGTTCAGTATCAATGTGGTTTCACTTTTTTGGTTTTCTGTATTTATAAGTCATATGAGATATGTCCAATAATGGATAAAAAATTAGTCAGACTTATTAGAAACATGATAATTTTGAAAACAGACAACTCAAACGTGAAAACTACTTTTTCTAGATTTTGTTTTTTATTTTTAGTTTTCAAAAAAACTGAAGATGTCTACATTTTTTAAACCACAAGAGTACCTTATGAATTTCGTAGACCATACTTTCATTTCATTTCCCTCCTTTTGGCAAAAGTTCAGAGCAAATCAAATTATCATTTTTCTACTCATTTTCGCAAAAATTAACCAAAATAACCGCAAAACCAGCAACTTGTGTGCCGCAAAATAACCATACCTGATGAAAGATCCGGAAAAAGAGGTACTAAAACAAAACCTAACTCACAAAACATTTGTTAAGAGAGTTCAACCCTAATCTCCATTCATCTCATTGTTTCTTGTCGCTAGCTTCTCTTGGAATCTCCAAACCCAATTTTTCTACTTATCCCACATAAACACAGATCACTATATCATCAGAGGCTGACAAGGAAAACGACAGTGTTACACAAAAATGAACCGTTGTGAACCTAGCCGGAAATACTCATTCTCTGACCTTCCACCAGATCTTCTCTTAACCATCGCTGATTATCTAAAGTCTGACTCAAACCTTCCGAAGTTTCGTGTCATCTGTAAAAACTGGCGATCCGCTGTTCCACCTCCTAATCATACCTTGCATCCGCTCACACCATGCCAAATTTCCTTCGGTAGTAATCGTCCGCCTCCTCGCTTCGCTGATTCTGCCGGTCCTTTTCTCCTCGTTTCCACCGCTGTTTACCTTCTACGACCGCGCAGTAACTCCCACGGTAACTCCGGTTGGTTGATCGCTGTCGAAGAGTCCAAGTTCGGTAAGTTACGCCTCTTTAACCCACTCACAAAGGTTCCAGTTGATAATCTCCCAGAGAACTTCCCTAAATTTATCTCTGGCTTTAGTGCGTTAAAACTTAGCGAAGGGTTTAATATACGATTATGTGATGATACCGCCCCTGTATTTCGACAAGAGATTAACCCATTAAATAAGAATAAAGTCCTATTGTGGCAGGGTCCTGAATATCTTGAAGGATCTCCACAACTTGAGGGTTATTTTCTAGTGGTGTTGTATGATATAGGAAAGCTTGAATGGTTTCGCCTATCTAAAAATAAAACATGGGTAAGGGTACCCAAGTTTGCAGCGGGTATCGAAGGCATAATTGATGATATAGTAACTTGGAAAAGCATGGTGTATGCCATAAACCGTAGAGGAAATCTTTTTAGAATTGGTTACGAGTCGACTGAAGTGAGTGATATTGTTGTTGACTCAGGCTCACGAGGTTGTAGACGGAACCGCTTGTTGTTTGATTCCGGTGGTGGATTATACTTGGTTGTGACTAATAAATATTGTGATGAGTTGAAGATTTATAGGCTGAATTCAGTATATGCTGTATGGGAGAGGATTGTGAGTTTAGGGGATAAAATTTTGTTTGTGGGTAATGATACTTGTTTCTTTGCTAACTCACAAGATCTTCCTGGGTTTCAAGGGAATTGCATTGTTTTTGCTAAAAATTGTTTCCCGAGTTACTCTCCGTGGAGTTATGATGATAGAAGTATCCTTTTCCAAGAAGCTAATGGATACATTGAAGTTGCTATGTACGATTACGGGGAGGGTAAAAATGTTGGGATGGATTCGGCATTTCTTAAAGTTTCTGCTGTATTATGGCCACCTCCGCAATGGATCAGGTAATATACCTCCATAGCTCATAGGTAAAATTATGGAAATTGCATATTAGAAAACATATTTCATATTATAGAACATAGCCATACGAGATTGTCCTCAACATTTACTTAGAAGTATCAACTTTTTATTAGTTTTAGGAAAAATTATTAGAAAACTACCTATTAAAGACACTTTTTTAAAAAAACTACCTTATATCACGATTATTTTACAAAACTACATTATAAGTGGAAAAACTTTAAAAAGCACTACCAAATTCAGAATTTACTAACCATGGTTAACTACTCCCTCCAATTATCCCTCTAATATAAGATTACAAAAATACCCCCCTTAAATTACCCCAACCACCCTCTTTGTTAATTTCCCTCACAGGAGCGTCAAACTCATCCCTTCAACCAGCGAAATCCCAATTCATTCAATGATTTCAACCAGCGAATGCCCAATATCACTCGTCTCCCTCTGTTCTGTGATGGAAACTCATTGATTTTTTTTCACTTTCTCACTACCACTCGTCTCTCTTCTCTCAATCAAGTAATTAGGGTTCTTTTTTTCATAATTTTTTTTGAACAACTTATTTTCAGAATTGGGTATTTGATTTTGAGGCAAATTAATTTCACAATTGAATTAGGGTTACGTGATTTGCTAGCATAATTGCACCAAATTTGCCTCTTTTGTGCTTGAAAATGAAATATTTATTGCTGCAAAATTAAATCTAATGCTTCTTTCATTGTTTACGAATTTCAAGGATGTCAGGCTCCTCCTATAAATCTGCCCATGAGGTACCTTGCGTGTGTCGATGTGGGGTTCCTGTAGCTCGCAAACAATCTTGGACGTCTAGGAATCCTGGAAGACACTTTGTGGCTTGCAAGTTTTACAATCCTGCCACTCGGTCCAGTGGGTGTGAAATATTAGCTTGGGTTGATGTTGAAAAACCCGTGGAATGGCAGAGACTTGTGACTAATCAATTGGTGCTTGATAAGAAATTGATGGAGAGACAACTAGAGCACTTGAAGCTTCAAATATGCAGCTTAGTCAAAGACAATGAGAAGTTGAGGAAGAAGTGTGAAAAAGCATTGACCCAAAGCAATGAGAAAGTGAACCTTGCACTTTCAATTGTGATTGGGGTGTTCATGGCTGCTTCGTTTGTGGTTTTCTCATCACTGTTTTAAGGTCCACTTATTAAGCTTAGGAGGGATGTATTAGTTAATTAGTCGGCTTTGCTACATATGCTTAAATTGAATCCTTTTTTTGTGATAATGTGATTGTCAATTAATCATACATATTGTGTTTGGTAATGAATGAAATGAATGAAATCTGACTTATTTTGGTACTACTCTTGTCATATATGAAGCTGTTGTTTACAATTAATAGAAAACAACAAAAGAAAATAACATGACATTACTCTGTCATTACAAAAGGCAATATAGACAATCCTGTAACTATTTTAAGTACTTCTTCCCTTTCTTTTTAGTTGCAACACTTTTTTTTCACAAACTCCAATGCAAAATTTGGGTAGGAGAGAGGTAAGAGGAAAAAAGGAGAGGGGCCCATGTGATTGGAGAGAGATAGAGAGAAAGGAAAAGCAAAAGTAGAAAGTGTTGCAACTAATTAGAAATTTCCCTTTTAGGGAAGTGTTGCAACTAAAAAGAAACGGAGGATGTATTTAAATGCATAAAAATCAACCATTGTTGCTGTATAAACACAATCATTGCAAAAGGCAACATAGGCTGCTAAATTATCAAGTTTACAATCATT
This sequence comes from Beta lomatogona, assembly GCA_947646795.1. Lineage (NCBI taxonomy): Eukaryota > Viridiplantae > Streptophyta > Magnoliopsida > Caryophyllales > Amaranthaceae > Beta > Beta lomatogona. The sequence continues at coordinate 423,578 of CANSNZ010000823.1, forward strand.
ATTTGCTTAAATTGCTTGCTAAATGAACATTGTCATAACATTAAAAAATAAGTCATACTTGCACTTTAACATTCTTAAACAACTGAAAACATCAATTAAAAACACTAAGATCCCTAAGAATAAATCAACATGAAGATCATTAAGTGGTCAGCCATCAACGTCTTCCAACTTCTTCTTTTTGGGATTAACTTGCAACTTTACCCTATGGTTTGGTGCTTGACTTGATTGGCTTGGTTGAACATTGCTTGTAGTAGCACTGTTAGTAGGTTTGAACTTGGGGGTAGCTACCTTCTTTGTACATTGTGACTTGTGGATGCTTCTTATTAAAAAAAACCCCAAAGTAGTTCTTTCAAAAAAAAAAAAAAAAACCCCTTATATACTAAAAGGGAAAATATAGGATATAATTCCTCCATTCTTTTTTAAGTGCAACATGGAATCTAAAAAATAGAAAGGAAGTTTGTATTTTTTTATAGTTAAGAACTTCAAGTACTTCCTCCGTTCCAAATTAAATGCAACATTTTCTAAAAACGGTAATTTCAAATTAAATGCAACATTTTACTTCTTTCTATTCTTGGTAAAAATTTTGAGTGTGAAATTACGAATATACCCTTATTAAAACTAATTAAGCCTTATTAACTTAGTTACATGCCCTTACTTTTTCTGTGGTCCCACTTTCTCTATCCTTATTACCTTAGTCACATGCCCTTACTTTTTCTTAATCTTACCCTAAGAAATTTTGCCTAGGAGAATGTGCCATCCAAATTGTTGCATTTAATTTGGAACGGAGTCATTAAGGACCTAGAGTAACTTTATTAACACCTTTATACCTAATATCTAACTTGAGATTCTTAACCATAAATTTTGAAATTTTAGGTCTTTAAAGAAAAAAAAAATCTCAAACTTTAGGTCCTTATTGTATATATACACCCTTATTCCTTGTTATTTGCTCCTTCGGTTTGTTTCACACTTTGCATGACAATAGCAGAATATAAAGACATATTATCGGAAATTGGGGAAACATGGAACAACTTTTTACGAGAGCATTAATTGTACACTCGGGTTTACCATGTGCATGGTACACCCAAAACTTTTATTTTCTCATTTGCTTATTTTTCTTTTTTGAAAGAGAAATTTCATTAATCAAAGTCAAACGGCATCTACAATTAGGGCTGTTCAGAGTGCGGTCTGGACCGCACCAAACCGCAACCCAAACCGTTTTTTCGCGGTTTGGATTGGTTTGCAGTTTCAAAATTGCGGTTTGGGTTATGTAATCAAGAAAACCGCGGTTTTGTAAACCGAAACCGCATTGTAAACAGCAATTTTATATGATTTTTTTTTTATCTTTTTTGATTTTTTTTTAAAATACACTTGACAATGTGGCATACAACTATACAACTGAAAAAAGAAGTTTGAGGTAAAGAACTTAAAGACTTTTGATAAATTATTATTTATGTTTAATTATGAAGTCAACTTCATATTTATTTGGACTCTTTATATTTATTAACAATTTTTTTTTTACTCTTAGTTTACAAAATTAATGTCGTGGAGGAAAAAATGGTTAAACCGCAAACCAAACCGCACCAAACCGTTTCGTGCGGTTCGGTTTGAGTTGGTTTGGGCAAAAGTGCGGTGCGGTTTGGGTTGGAAAAATGTCAAACCGTATATTTGCGGTTTGGGTTGGGTTACATCCCAAACCGCACCAACCCAAACCGCGAACACCCCTATCTACAATAGATATTAAACAAACCAAAATACAATCAAACAAGGCTAAATCAAACTTGTCTTCAAACAAACAACATTAGCCTTATCAAGCAATACAGCGCAACCCTCTTGAAATTGATGTACCAAGCAGCTAAGGATGAGGAAGCCGATCATTATGACGTAGTTGAGGAAGAGCAATCGTGATCGAGCCCTGTAAACTGCATCCGAAATGCCAATACCATCGAGATGAGGCTTGAACTTCAACCAATGAAACACCATACTCAAACACAAACTAGATACAATATACAAAAACAAACTAACACACCCCATACAAGGGACTAAAGCCACCACACAGGTGGGACTTATTGAAACAACCCAAAAACCAAACAAAAGCCGATACTAATTGCTAGCGTGTCCGCACGAAACATCCCCTGCATTCCAAATTTGCTGACGTAGGAAGGAACCACGCCAGACTAACACAAAAAGGGAAGGGGAAAGGCAGGCCCGACTCACAACTGGGGGAAGGGGATGGGAAGCCCAAAACTCTAAACGAAACCAGGAGGGGAAAGGGGAAGGGAAGCCCGAAACTGACGACAAACGGGGAAGGGGGGAACACAACAGACTACAAGGAGAGGGGGAGAGGGAGGCCCGAAACAACTAGGGGAGGGGAAAAGGGAATCCCGACACACCACCAGAGAAGGGGGAGGGGAAGCCTGACACATGGGAGGCGGAGGGAAGCCCAACCGTCGATCAAATAGGAGGGGGTTAACGGCACCACGCACGAAAACAAACAATCGATCGGCAAACAAAGCAGGAAAAGGGGACGAGGGCTCGACGACCACCGTAGGAGCTCTGAGGTGGCTTCAGGGGTCGGCGAACCCTAGGGCTTAGCGGCGCTAAAAAGGAGAGAACAAAAATCGCACGAAGGGTTTTTTAAGAGAGCGAAAAAGAGGGGTATACACTATGATATATCTCTCATTTTCTTATTTGGTTATTGAATTTGAGCTCTTACTATTGTTTAAATTTTTTGCTAAACAATGAGCAAAAAAGTAGCCTTGGGTACACCTACGTGTATGATAAAAGTTTTACTTTTTACGAACAAAAGTAAAATTGAAAATGAGGAAACTGAAAATGAATTGAGGATATCATTAACAATACGCGCTACACCAAGTCCCATGGTTCGTAATATTTTAACTACTAGTTAAAGTTTGTGGTGCTATGTAACCCCAAGTCATAATTTGGGTGTGTTGAGACCAATTTTGACAAATAACTAAATAAATGTGGAGGTAGTTGAAGAATACAGTGGAGAATTTTAAAATATATATAGTGTAGGTATGTTTATATAGTTGTATTCAAAATGTGTAGATAATTTAGATATTTAAAATCAGAAAATGATTTACGGATTCTTTTTCCTAGTAAGAAGAATAAAAAATGCTCTCTCCGTCCCTTAATAGTTTACCCATTTCTTTTGGGCACAAGTATTAAGAAAAAAGCATGTGTGGGACCTTAATTGTATTAAATAAGAATTGAAAATAGAAATAGGTATACTTTTTATAAATTGTTTTTTAAGGAGAGAGAATGTGGGCCCAATTATGAAAGTTAACTTCATCTTCACGTGAAATGGAAAAACTGATAGAAAATTCCCACCAAACAAATTTCCCACAAATATTCTCTGGCGCTACTTTTTTGGAGCCAAAAGTTTGACTTTCACTTAAATCCCACTTTTATTGTTTGGAAGCTACTTTTTGGACTAAAAATTTACAGTGGCGCAAAATAAAAAGGGGAATATGGTGGAGTCAAAAATCAAAAATTCAAATCTTTATTGAGAAATTTGTACAGCTTACATTTAACATAAACCACTATAAATACCAAACATTTATTACAAACATAAACACAATCAATGCTTATACAACTTCAACTAAAAGAAAGAGAAAAAAGTGTCTCCCACAATAAATTTGAAGAGTACAGTATCAGAGAAAAATAAAGGGGGCTGGGGATGTAAAAAGGGAGTAATTTAATTTTTTTTTCAAGAAAATATAACCTCTTAGAGAGTTTTCATCATTGAGGTTTTGGGATTTCCTTATTAGCCTCTGAAAGATATGAGAAATCAATGGAATCTGAGTTTCTAATTAAGCATCCTAATTTCACACTTGATTATTTTGAGTGGCTTAATTTAGCCTCTTCAAAAAAAAATCAAGGAAATTAGGTTCCATAATTAGCCATCTCAAGAAAACAGTTGATCTCTTCAAATATCTACGTGGCATAACAAGGAAATGCGACATACGAAACTCACCAATGATCAAAGGAGACATCTGGTTGAATTTTTGCTTCAACAAAGTCCTCATGGAAATGTACAACGAGGTGGCTTCAAATCAGCAATAACAAAGTTCAAAATCAGCAGAAGGCAAGTTTACAACATATGGAAAAGAGCAAAGCATTGCATGGTGCGTGGCATGCCCATTGACGTTAACTCATTGCAAGGGAGATGCGGAAGGAAGAGCTTGATTTTGATATTCAACAAATTGCTGAAGTTCCATTGCGGAAACGAACCTCAATCAGATCACTTGCAATTGCCTTAGGAGCATCGAAGTCCTCAATTCACAGGTTAGTCAAAAGGGGTTTAATCAAGAGACATTCCAATGCCATAAAACCAACTTTAACAGATCACAATAAGAAACAAAGGCTAATTTTTTGCATGAATAGTTTAAGGATAGATTCTACACCTTCATATCCCCTTTTTAGAGAAATGTTTAACACAATTCATGTTGATGAAAAGTGATTTTACATCACAAAATGCAAGGACACTTACTACCTTCTTCTACATGAAAAACATCTTTATAGGCATACCAAAAGTAAACGTTTCATAGCAAAGGTCATGTTTCTTGCGGCAGTTGCAAGACCAAGGTTCAATGCAGCAGGAGAATGTACTTTTGATGGGAAATTAGGAATGTTTCCTTTTGTGCATTGGGTGGCAACAAAGAGGAAAAGTGACAACAGACCTCAGGGCACATTAGAGTTGAAGCCAATCACTAAAGTGAACAGAGTTGAGTACAGAAAAATGCTCATAGAGAAGTTGTTGCCATCAATTGTAGCAAAGTGGCCAGGGTTAGGACAAGGGACAATTTACATTCAACAAGACAACGCGAGGCCACACATTGGTGGTGCTGATGTGGAGTTTCGTAAGGCAGTAGATGAGCTGAATTTAGACTTGCAACTAATTAACCAACCCCCCAATATTCCAGATATGAATATCCTAGATTTGGGATTTTTTTAGGGCCATTCAATCTTTGAAGGATCAAACCTCCCCCAAAAACTTTGAACAACTTGTTGCAAATTGTCAAGAAGCTTTCAATTCAATACTCCCCAATTCACTCAATTATGTTTCCCTAACTCTACAGTTATGCATGATAGAGATTATGAAGGTAAGGGGAGGCAATAATTACGTTCAAGTCCATGTAGGAAAGCAAAGATTAGAAAGAATAGGACAACTTCTCGTTACATTCAACCCCTCTCCAACTTTGGTGCAAGAGTGTGTGTTCTACTTACAGAACATGAATGAGTAATGCAACGACCATGTGTGGCAGCCATTGAGTAATTTTTTGGGTGAACATTTTGTAAATTTTTTGGACAGTTGCTAATGTGAAAATCATGTATTTGAAGCCAATTATGCAACTTTTTTGTAAGCAAATTGGAAACTTATGTACTCATGTATATATTAATGGAGTTTCATTTTTTTTGCTATTGATTATGTGATGTACATCGTGGATATATTAATGGAGCTTACCCAATGCATATTATACCCACACAAAAGTAATAAAAATTCAGTAAAAATGAAAGAATAAAGTTAAAAAAAACATGAGCCCAAAAGAAACATCCTATACAAGATTTATGAAATTATCCACCTACACTGATGAAAACCATGGGAAAATGAAGGAGCATGTGGCATCAAGTAGGTAGCAGAGCACATGAAAATCAGCATGCATGTTATCCCACAAAACGAATCAAACAAAATGAAGTTCATGTCAACCACATGTAGTTATCTTCAACATGTTATACAAAAAATTACAGAGCACCATATCCCACACAAACCAAAATTCATATCAAGCATAGAGTATCGTTTTTAGATAATAAGATTAGAAACTTATCTTCCTCCTTTTTTTGGGTTTGTATTTTGGAAGATAGACTTTTATCAATTCCTCACAATATTCATGTAGTTTAGCCTTGCATGGAGATCTTTCAGGGGTGTCAAGAACAATTGGTTCCTCTGATTTGTTTAAATTCGGAAATTTATCTGAAAATGGTGATAAATTTTCAGATCTAGCCACCAAATCATCACTTGTGGTAATTTTTTAGCCTCGGGAGTTTTAACTTCCTTTATGGATCTCAAAATAATCTCCTTTGCTACTGAACTTGCACAATCAGTGAGTTGAACTTCACTTTCAGGTACATCAACCCATGAGTCAAAAGAATCATCCGCAACTGCAACCCACAATTGAGAATTGGAATAATCGTCGAATTTGGAAGACCAATTTTCCATTTCCACAAAATTACAATAGGTTTTGATGAGAGAAAGAGAGAAGATTTTGGAAGTTTGCAGAACAAAAATGGCGAGAGAGAGAAAGAAGATGAAAAGTTGCAAAATAGATAGAAATGGCAAGAGAGAGAAAGAAGGTTCCAGATTTTTTAACCAAAAAGGTTGGGTAAATAAACGATCCATTGCTCATTAAACTATTATTATACTTGTTTATGGGGAAGTGGGTCATATTATAAAAAATGAAAGCAAAATAATATTTATATTAGTGGACTCATACCAAATAAGAAAATGGAAAATCTATTTGGGACAGACAAAAATGGAAAAATGGGCAAACTATTAAGGGACGGAGGGAGTACTTGCTAAATAGAAAATAGTTTAATATCCTATTATTTAGTGTGCAATATCACATTTGGGTAAAGTTGTGGGGGTGAATTACAACAATTGTTACTTGATGAGCCAAATATCACATTTGAGCAAACTTAAGAGGTTAACTACCACCTTCATGCTTAAACAATCAACTTTTATCTCGTACGTGGATATGAAATTTTGTACAACTTCGGAAGGAAAGATTCATTCAACAACAAAAGAACCTTCCCACATAGACTTAATTTACCGGTTTATCCGGAAAAACTTAAGCTTGGAGTTTTATAAAGCCAAACAACCTCATTCAAAAGATTTTAGGAAAATTTCATTTGGTATCATCGTAAATTGGACTTTTCTATTTGGTACCAAAATTAATTTTTGGATTATACATGGTACCAATATAGCTTGGACTTATTCTCTACTATAACATTCCATTAAATAAAACTTTAGTTTTGGGTTAAATAAGGTTAGTAGTTTACCTCGTTTACGTGCCTTGTGCATTAAAAATAGTTCATCTAGGTTTGAGAGTCATTTTGGCTCTTAAGGGTCAAAATTAAAGTCGAAATTGGAGAAAAACGACTAGAATCTCGTTTTATGTGTCAGGAAATGCTTACTGTATTTTGACCAAATTGGACCTTAAATTTGGTCGTTAAGGACAAAAATGATTCCAAAAACCTTAATTAGGCAAAATTAGACAAACCCCTAACCCTATTTAACCCCCAAAATAATGTTTTCTTTAACATATACAGTAGAGAATAAGACCAAACTATAGTAGTACCGCATAGAATAAAAAAAATTGGATACCAAGTGGAAAAGCCAAAGTACAGTGGTACCAAGTAGAATTTTCCAAGATTTTATACCAATGTCTTTTCTTGAGAAGATTTGCTAGGAGATATAAAGAGATAATATATTATCAAGAATATCAATATTGCAAGTAATCTCTATTATATAAGGGAAAGGGGGAGGAATATGGTGTCCCCTTTTGAACACTAGTATAGAATTGACGATTTGCATCGGATGCGAGGCGGCCATTTGCGTCTGACATGGGTCCTACAGCACAACTCTCGACGCAAATCAGAATACATGATCTGCGTCGGACAAGCATGCGACGCAAAATGCTCACCATTTGCGTCGGACCCCGACCACTACGCGACGCAAATAGATCTTGGCTGCTAGCTGCTATGGATGCAGGGCTGGACCATTTGCGTCGCATGTTGCTCCATATGCGACGCAAATGAGTCACATTTGCGTCGCGTCGCACATTGAGCAACATGCGACGCAGATGGTAGCCCCATGCAACCACAACCAGCAGCCCCTGCTACCATCTAATCTAATGGAATAAAAAAATTCACAAAAAAAAAAATATTTAAGAACCATTTTTCATTTAAACTTGTTATTCTAAACAAGTTAAAAATGATATATGCATCAAATATTTCAATCAAAAAATTAAATGGACAAAATATCTTTACCTTTTTTTTATAAGAGAAGATGTTATATATGACGTCCACCTAAAAAGTCTGAAACTCTCGCTACCTTTGATATTCCTAATTCAGCCAAACCAACTTATTATGTCTATTCTTTTTGTTCAAAATTCATTTACAAAAAATTAATATTAAAAATCACTTACAACCTTTGTTAGTTTTTCACATTAGCGATACTCCTTCCGTCCCAGAATACTCTTTACACTTTCCTTTTTCATTTGTCCCAGAATACTCTTTACACACTTCTATTTGTCGCCCCTAAAGTACTTAAAATTGCCCCAACAACCTTGTGAATGTACCATTATGCCCTTCACTCCTTTTTACCGTTTTACTTTACTTGAGCATTGAAATTTATCCTTCATTTGAAATCTGAATTTTACCAATTTACAATTCTCTCTAAAATCACCAACAACCAATCGCAACTCATCACCCAACGCCATCATCGCCAGCAACCCAATGCTATCATCGCCGGCAAGGATGTCTTCTTCAGACGAAGAGGTAAATTAATTTTTTTTTTTACTTCTGTAAACATCGCCAACGTTTGGCCAGAACGTTGGATCCTTGGAACCAACGTCTGGCCGGGACGATGATTCCTTGGACCCAACGTTTGGCGTAACGTTGGATCCATGGAACCATCGTCCTGGCCGAACGTTGGTTCCAAGGGATCCAACGTTCTGGCCAAACGTTGGATCCAAGGAATCAACGTCCTGGTCAGACGTTGGTTCCAAAGATCCAACGTTCTGGCCAAACGTTGGAACCTTCTATATGTTTATCTTCTGTTATTTAACTTTTACAAATCAAATCGTTTTTAAAAAATTAAAATAAGATTAAACTGGTATTTGTGAATATTGTGATATTTTCGTGTAATAAAAGATGATTTGTTTTTTCAGGAGCCTGTTGGTGATCGGATTAATTATAACCCGTATTTCGATAATAGTCCAGAATTTGAAACGCGTGATGCTGCTGCCGAGTGGTGTAGAAACATTGCCGTTGAGCTTGGGTTTTTCTTGACGATCACTAGTCACAAAAAGAAGTATCAACTTTTGGATTGTGATCGTGGCAAGAAGAAGGAACCTCGTGATTTCAGTTCGGCAATTAGAAGAAAAACAAAGAGAAAAGCATGTGGCTGTGAGTTTCGGTTGTTCCTAGTCCCAAAAAACGACTACGCGTGTTGGGTGGTCGAGACTAGGGTTGAACATGGGTTTCATAATCACCCAATGATGTTATACCCGGAGGGCCATCGACAAATCTCTGGTCTCAGTCCCGCCGCCAAGAAGTTAGTTGGAGAACTAACTTCATCCCATGTGAAACCACGAAACATTATGAAAGCCATTGAAGGTGCATTTCCGTCTTTGAAGCCTAACATGAGGCACATATACAATTGCAGAGATATATTGAGAAGGGAGAGATCAGAAGGCAGAAATGCAGCCCAACAGTTTCTTCAACAGGCTGTTGAAAGCAAGTATCTTTTTTGGATTCAGTCGGACGAGATGGGTAGGGTGACACATACATTCATTGCACACCCGACGTCCGTGAATTTAGTGCGTACATATCCGCACGTGATTCACATTGATGCAACGTACAAGACAAATAAGTACTTGTATCCTTTGGTGGAGATTGTTGGGGTGACACCAACCAACAAGAATTTTCTTGTTGCATGGGCATTGTTGCAACATGAGGATGCTCGAGTTATCGCTGGATGTTGGACCAGACTAAAGAACCTCATTGGTAGTGTGGCTCCGAATGCCATTGTCACTGATCGAGATTTGGCTTTGTGCAAATATATCTCGGAGATTTTTCCCACATCTGCACATCTACTTTGCACCTGGCATATCAATCATGATGTGGAGGCCTGGGTAACAAGGAAGTGTGGTGGGAAAAGAAAGATCGGAATTAGCTTCGGACGAGGAAGTTGGGCTAGGGTAATGAAATCCAAAACCGAGGCTGAATATGAAATAAATGTAGCCAACATGATGGAGGAGTGGGGTACAGTTGGGAATACCACATCCATTGATTTTCCTACCTACATCCACGGGACTTGGCTTGTGCACAAAGAGAAGTTTGTGCAATGTTGGACTAACCGAGTAAGACACTTCGGTAACACAACCAACAACAGAGTCGAGAGCTCTCATTCGGCTTTGAAAGCGTGGATTGCTACTCCAACTGAGGCAATCGACACATTGTTTATGCAAGTTGATGCTTTTGTTTTAGGGCAGTTGAAAGAGATAAGAAACTCATTGGAAGCATCGCGGCGTACTCATGGGACTGAATTTGACCCGCCACCATATAGCGCATTGAACGGTATTTGCTCTCAATATTGTTTGGAGCTAATTCAGAAGGAGCTTGGAAGAATAGCGAGCTTGACCGGGATTGGAGTAGATGCGGATGTGTTGTTGAGACTACGCATGGTATTCCATGTGCTTGCCATACTTTTTTCTCCTTGCAATCGGATCAACTCTTATACACTCAGGAGGTTGATGCATTTTGGTGGAGACTAGCCATTGGTGATGGGACAGATTCGGCTGAGATACTATCGGAGTGCGATCAGGACCGTCAGTTCTTCGATACATTAGTGAACGAGGTACATGATAAGGATTTTGCGGTCATGAGATCTATTTCTCGGGTACTCCATTCAGAAATCCACCCCGAACGATATTCCTTTGAGGAGCCTGATGTTAACGTGACGAGTAAGGGTCGTTCTAAGTTGAACAAGGGCATGCGACGGGAAAAAGTGGGTGGGAGCACGTTATGGGCAAGTCTCCTAAGGGTAAAGGCAAAACTTACGGGTCGGCTCCTGGTAATAATATATTTGTGTATATACTTTAATTGTTTGTTTCGTATAATTGTATTTGCGTATAATTGTAGACATTTAATTAAATTGTTGTATATTAACTTTGCAGGGTGGAGATTCGATATGGAAAATTTTCCATACTTTCATAAACTTCCACTAGCCATCCAACACCACATAGAAGGCTGGCATGATGTAGTTGCTGATGGTAATTGTGGTTTTCGATGCGTAGCAGATGCTTTTTGTTCCGGCCAAGAAAATTGGGACATTGTACGCCGATCAGTAGTGAGTGAGTTGCATCAAAATGGTCGTCAATTTCATTGGGTCTATGGTCAGGACCTCAAAGAGGCAATTAGGCGTGTTCGATGGGAAGGTAAAGGTTGTGGGGAGGAACATTACATGGAGGCCATTGCAGACTTGTACCCCATTGCGAACCACTACAGATGCACGATCTTTTTTTTCGCTCTTAATGGTCGTATTGATATGTCGACTACAGTTTTCCCACTTGATGTTGGGGGCATGAACGCTTTGCCACAAAGGGAGTTAGCCATAGCTCATCTAGGGTGTTACAAGCATTTTATTCGGCTTCAACTTTGCCGAGGTCATCCGGTCCCTACTATTCCTCAACAGTGGTTTCAAGTTGCTTCTCAAGCTGTTCGTCCTTGGGCAAGTCATTATTCAGCACGGATAGCACAGTGGGATGATTCATCTACCTCAACAACCCCAACAACTACTTCTTAGTTTTACCTCTTGCTAGTTGTACTAATGAACCAATTGTGTTAATTTATGAACTAATTGTGTTGATTTATGAACTAATTGTGTTGTTGTATGAACTAAATCACAATATAACTAATTAAATATGCAATTACTCATAATTAACTAGCATTAAAGTGTTATGATTTAAAAAGCATACATAAACATTGAGTTCAAATTAATAGCTAAAAGTTTTTTAACATAACTAAAACCCGCTACTCGTTCTCTTCATTCGTATTGTGTAACACTTTGTTCCAATCCTCAATGAGTTGCTCAACATTCGCACGTGCATCATCCCATTCAGATTCGTCCCGATGTTGCATGAATGGACGAGTTGCATTTATCCACCTATTCATCCACTGTTGCATAAAAAAATACTAGATCGTCAATATATTTAATTTTGGTACATTGATACAAATTATGAATCCATTAAAATACATTTACCTGCTCGGTTGCGGTACGATCTGGTATGGGTCGAGCACTACTACCTCCATCATTCAACAAATATGGATGTGAATGTCGCTAATACCAAGACAAGTAGTCAGTGGCGCAAGTGGCCGGTGCAGAACCCTTCTCAAACATCTCAATGTTTACACAATTACCTGTTTGTAAACAAAATAACAATTGTAATATACTAACAATATTAATAAACATAATATTAATAATATATTAATATACTAACAATAATAATAAACAACATATTAAGATTATATTAATATACTAACAATAATAATAAACATAATATTAATATTATATTAATATACTAACAATAATAATAAACAACAAATTGATATTATATTAATATAATAACAATAATAATAAACATAATATTAATATTATATTAATATAATTACCTGTCGGGAACGAGAACCGGCCCGATTCACAATGGACAGCGAGAAGATTTCACGAATACTTTCCCTTGCTAGGCCTAGATGCGGACTACTGGAGCAATAATAGGAGCAGTACGATCCGCATACGGCCTAACTGCCGCACACATCGATCAAGCATATATGGCTCGATAACTCCCCGATAACGAATGGTGCCCCTATATAATGTTCTCCGAATAGTGTTCGGATCAAAATGATGACCATAAGGCAACCAATCCACCTGCAATTATTACAAAAAAAGCGATTTTATTTAATGAAATACAAGTAAAAAAACAAACTGTTAATAATAGTACATAAATAGTCACTTACATCCTCTGCTGTCAGTGTGTCTAACTGTCTCCTGATAGAACAAAGACGGTCATGAGACCTCGGCTCTGGGTACGCAGTCCAACTCTGCGCTCATGGAGCTTCCCCACCAATAATATGCTGTGCGCGCGGCCTGAAGCATGGAAAATACTCATAAATCCATGCCAGGAGTAAAGTCAAACAGCCTCTAATCCCGACTGTGGAGGTACGACTAGCCTCACCCAACTGACGATACAAGTACGCAAGTGTAGCCGAACCCCAGGAGAACGTGTGAACGATATCTGGAGACCTGGCCTCAACAATGTCAAAGGGTCTCAACCTCGATCCGCTCTTATCTGGGAACAAACAGCATCCTAGAATCAACCATATGATACATGTCAGCTGTTTCTCCAATGAAGCAGGTGTCTCTCCATCTGATAGAATATCAGCAACCCCTTGTGCAGCAATAGCACCATTCTCCCAAAGTGGACTCCCGAGCTCTGCAACTGTCCTACCGATCGAGTCTGCAACCAAACCCCTAAGAGCAACACTCGGAGTGGTGTCATTGACCGTGCACCCCTCAACTGGAATATGCAATATATGCCACACATCATGCATCATGATTGTCATCTCCCCAAACGGTAGGTGAAAAGAACTCGTATCAGGCTACCACCGCTCGACAAATGCTGAAATCAAGGGCGCATCAATGTGCGTGAACATAGTAAAGGGGATATGGTACAGGGACGTTCTACGAAGACGATCCTGTATCGGTGGAGGCAACGCCCTAGCCCACGTCCTCAAACGTGCACAAATCCTCTCTCGTGTCTGACACTTCAGGAGAATTATATCCCCCTCCTCCCAAATCTTCATAGCTACATGTCCACAAAAACTAGGGATAACAGACCCAACAATAGGTCCTCCTGCAACTGGACCTGTGACCTTCCAGCTAAGGTCATCGGCATCCTTCCCCTTCCCCTTTCGACTCTCAACAGTCGATGAACTCCCCTCGCCGCGTATAAACCGCCCACCCCTACCCTTACGTACATTCCAACGATCACCGGCTGTAGGCTCTACCGCATAATTGCATCCTGAACATCATCATCGTAAAGAACATCAGAACCCGCCTCATATGTACCCCGGTCATCCTCCTCCCCCTCATCCATCTCCCGATGCTCCCTTGCATCGTACGATCCACCAACCCCTCATCGTGTAAGCCGAAGCCGACGTCGCGGACCGGTCGGCTTCATCCGCGCCCTCCTAACTGAAGCTGAAACACCACGTGAGTGGGGATGTTGCGGACCTGAATCCTCGTTGTGTATGCGAAACCCGGGAAGTGTCTTCCCGGCAAATTGTCGAAACCCAGATGGCTATTCAATACAACAATATTATTTAATAAAATAATTATTATTAATTCATAAATTAATATATTAACCATACAACAATAATTATTAATAATCAAAACATATTATTTATAATTTTTTTACTACCTATAATAATAATTATTTATAATCAAAACATATAACATTCTACAACCTACAATATTAATTATTTATAATCAAAACTTACTATTTCTAATTTTCTACAACCTACAATAATAATAATTAAATTAAAACATACTAAATAATATTATATGAATTATTTTTATAAAATATTCAAAAAAAATATCAATTACATTTCATGAATTAATAAAATAATAACATTTTAAATATGAAAATATAACATAAATAACAAAATTAATAATAACAGAAATTTAAAAGAAAAAAAAAAAATTCGCTGCTTCCACAAAAGCAACGTTTGGCTGTAACGTTGCTTCTATGGAAGCAACGTTTGGCTGAAACGTTGCTTCCATAGAGGTAACGTTCAGCCAAACGTTGCTTCCATAGAAGCAACGTTACAACCAAACGTTGCTTCTATGGAAGCAATGGGCAAGCCAGACGTTCTGGCTATTTTTTTTAAAAAAAAAATTACCTGCGATGCTTCCGCCTCTGCTGCCGCCATCTCCGCCGCTGCCGTCGCCTCCTCTACAGCTTCTTGCCGGCGTCTTGCCTCTATAGCCCTAGCAACTGCATCCTCCGTGTGACGCTTGAGTACAATTTTCTTTCGTGGCCTTGGATTTTCTGACATTTTTTTGGTTTAGATGGTGGTGATGGTGGCAGTGGTGGTGGTGGTGATGTTTTTGTGAAGAAGGATGAGAGGGATGGTGAAGAATCTGATGAAGGATGAAGAATGGTGAGATGAGAGAGAAGATGGTAGGTGAAGTAAATTAAGTAAAAATCAAAAAAGTAAAATAAGGGTATAATGGTCCAAGCATATAATAATTGGGGCGATTTTAAGTAGTTTGGGGGCGATATTTAACAATCCCCTTCTATTTTTGGATATGACTCACTATTATTTTAATTCTTGAACCTTTTAAGTTGGCCCACACTCCCTCTCCTCCAAATAAAATAATACCACTCCTACCACCCGCCAACTCTAACCATGGCCCACACTCTCTCTCCTAAAAATAAAATTATATACTTTTACTAACTACTAACTCCTATCACATCTACTTTTCAATAAAATAACAATTGATAACCAAACAACAACTTATCATCTAAAACTACGTGCATTGATAAGTGAAAAGAGTATTCTGGGACGGAGGGAGTATAATATATCTAAATTCATCTAACTACTAATCTTTCACATTTTAAGTGTAATCATAGCTATAGTACATATGAAGTATGTAGTTGTAACGCCCCGGAAATACATAACCTTAATCGTCAGCGGAAGCAGGCCTTAAGCCTGTGGGTTAGGGCCCACTAATAATATAAATAGCCTAAAACGGCTTATTAAACATACAAATGCTCAACTTAGAGCTATAATTATTACCCATAAATACAGAGTATTCTAAATATCCCAAATATATATACGAAGTTACTTCAACTTAATCTTCCCGGAACATTACTGACATAACCGGTCCTTCGCCATCTTCATACTACCTGAATATTATCGCGACCTTTACCATTAACTTACATTTGTTACTCTTTAAAGAAAACACTTTAATAACATATTAATATTTTCTAGAAATTTCGGCAGAGTTTCCTTTGTAAATTGGACAACCCAAAATGGGAAAATGTTTGAAAAACCTGTCACAATCAAATATTTCCAAATCCATAACTCAACGCTTTCGCGGAGTAGCAGCTAAAGAGAATCAGGAGCACTATTGCTCAACCAGAACTAGAAATAAAACAAAACCATTACTTATTAACTATTACAAAGTGGAACGTCCTCGCCTCAAAAGAAACGTAAAACAATCATAGCATAACTCTTAGCACATAACTGCTTCTATCTTGGAAAAGATGCTCCAGAACTTCAACCTGTAACTATTGTAACACTGCCACCCACGCCAAGTGACAGGCCACAGTAGTGACAAAACATTGACGTACATATCAGCACAATGCTGAGTACTAACCCATAAATCATTCTTAAAACATGCTTTGGTGTCTACGACTCTCACGTAATCATCATGTTCTCATCATTCATAACCATATCACAACAACATAGCAATATCCACATCATCCAGTATCATTCATCATATTTCGTGACCTTTCTGTATTCTCAGAAATCATAGCAGGGTAGTAACATCATCATAGTTCTCTCATATCAAAGTAGAAAGCATACTTTCATATCATTAGACAATAAACATTCATAAACATATACTTTCAGTCATACAGGATATCATAAATCATCATCATCTTTCATTTACTTAACTAGTAATGATCATATCATCTTAATAACATAGTTATTTCATAGCATTCGTTCATAAACATTACTAATCATCATATTCATAAAACATTGCATATCTCCTAATCCAATCATCGATAACATAATGTGTGAAATCATAAAACATATTCGCAATCATAATCATACTTCCGTAACATCAAAGTCATCATACTTCATAGCATTAAATCATTTGATAGCATCATCTACATAGCCAATATTTCGTATCATATCATAAGTATCATCATAACTTTCCACCTTACTTAATTCATATTAGTAACTTGATTAACACCCGAGCTTTGTAAAACAAGAAAGAGCATGCATTTAGTAAAGAGAAGAGCAACATAAATCATTGCATAACATATCATATCGGTTCATATCATAACATGAGATTCATCATTATCTTTTCATTTTACTTATTCATTTTGGTTACTTGGCTAGTATCATTAATCAGTCGGGTGGCCACATCATAGGTGACAGTTGCGGTACCTGTATACATATCATTAATCAGTCGGGTGGCCACATCTTAGGTGACACTTGCGGTACCCGTATACATATCATTAATCAGTCGGGTGGCCACATCATAGGTGACACTTGCGGTACCCATATACATATCATTAATCAGTCGGGTGGCCACATCATAGGTGACACTTGCGGTACCCGTATACATATCATTAATCAGTCGGGTGGCCACATCATAGGTGACACTTGCGGTACCCGTAAAATACTGCCAAGAACCATCTTTCACTGTACTTTATCATGTTTCGTTCCTTTTCATGAATCATGATTACATTACATAACCGTAATCGTAATCATGAGACGTAATCATAATCATAACGTAACCATAACTACATTACATCATCGTAATCATAATCATGGAACATATCTTAATCATAACATAACCATGATTACATTACATCATCATAATCATAATCATGGAAAGTAATCATATGCATGACATATTCATAATCATGTTCATAACATATACTTTTGCATAATCAGATATTCAGAAGCATATCTCATAACTTAAAGTACCTTTCAGGATACATAACAGAAGCATATCTGAAACATAACAGATACATAGCAGAAGCATAGTAGTCCTTTCGTATTTTACATCGTTTATGAACCATTCATGCTTTCATATTATTTCGGAATTTAAAAGTATACTTTGGCATATTCTGAATACATAAACATATATCATAATAAACATCTCATAACTTGTCTATCATAAGAACAAAGGTAATCTTTTCACACCTTCCAATCACTTGAGAAATAGAAGGCATACTTATTTCATACTCCTTCATATCCATATTAACAAGCTTATTAGCGATATAATTCCCATAATCGACTATGGTCATTAAACATAATTCAACTCCAATTTCCTCGAGGAGTAATATTAACCAAGTCCTACAATTAATTCAAGTAATACCAGAAAGAACTAGCATACTTGTGATACTTATAATAGCATACTTGTGACACTTATAATAACACAAGAAATCAAAGCATCCATACTTAACACCCAAATTTCAGAATTAATAATCTCAATAATATCATCTAACATGAGGAGAATAAAAGAGAGGAAGAAGGGGGTGTAGTACCTCTGCTCACTTGGAGCAGGGACGAAACAGGCGCGAGAGGGGAGCCGAGCTCCGGCGATCGACATCGGGCGGCGGTACGGGAGGTCGGCGGCAAGGCAGGGGCCACCACAACAAAGATCAACGGCGTCCAACAACGAGCAGCAGCAAGAACAACAACGACGCACAGCAAAGCAACGAAACAACGGTACAGCGGTGGCATGCGAGCAGCACCACACGCACAACAACGAAGAGGAGGAGAACGAAGGGCACCGGCAGCGGCGGGAAGCTCCGGCGAGCTTGGGACGCCGGCGAAACGCAGGCAAAGCAGCGAGGGGAGAGAGATCGGGGGAGAGGAGAGAGAAAGCTTGGGGGTTTGGGTTTTGGGGTTTTTCCACCGGGAGAGAGAAAGAAATAAAGGGGGTTGGGGTCTTTGGGTGAGAAAAATGACAGAGAAAGAATGGGGTTTTGGGGTGTTTGGGGTTTTCTTTTGGGTGAGAGAAAATAACAGAGAGAGAGAAATGAGTTTTTGGGTTTCTTTGAGTGAGAAATCACGAGAGAGAGAAAATTTGGGGGTTTTATTTCACCCAAAATAAACCGACAAAAGTACTAGAATAATACACTAATTTTATTTCTCATTTAACCAAATACTACTCAATTACTATACATAAAATCCAAAATAGATTTACTTTAGAAAATAACTTAACCATAATCATTTTGGAAAAATTTTAGGACGCAGTTAAGCTAATAAACATAATTAGAAATTAATAAAACGTAATTAAGGTTCGGGATATTACATCCTACCACCCTTATAAAAAAGTTTCGTCCTCGAAACTTGCAATAAGTTGATCGAGGAAACAACAAGCTAAATTCATTTAGACAAAAACCAAGGTCTCAAGCTTTCATGGCTTCGTTAGGAATTCAGCCTCCATTCCGCCATCATCTTTTGTAACTCTACTTCAACTCGACTCGCGAAATCGAGGAGCAAAGAAAACAAAAGGGGCAAACTTGTTGGCAATGAATTCCAACTAACTCATTCAGTGAGACCTCGTTTAAAAACCTTTTGATTACTCAAACCATATAAGTTAAAATTAATCGAAAAACTATTAAAATTCACATAACGTCACGTACATCACAACAATCATATAATCATATAACTTAAGACCAACTAGGTCCAGGATAAGCCACTTAAACTCCAAGAGGGCTTCTATAATCCTATTTCTCATATCTTAAATTCTATCAACCCAATTAATCATCAAAACGAACCTCAATTTCCTTATCGTCTAATTTCCCAAAGGATCATACCTAGGCGATGCAAAGTCTAAGAATCCGCACTTCCGGCTAGGTTTCGGCTCTGATACCAACTCTGTAACGCCCCGAAAATACATAACCTTAATCGTCAGCGAAAGCAGGCCTTAAGCCTGTGGGTTAGGGCCCACTAATAATATAAATAGCCTAAAACGGCTTATTAAACATACAAATGCTCAACTTAGAGCTATAATTATTACCCATAAATACAGAGTATTCTAAATATCCCAAATATATATACAGAGTTACTTCAACTTAATCTTCCCGGAACATTACTGACATAACCGGTCCTTCGCCATCTTCATACTACCTGAATATTATCGCGACCTTTACCATTAACTTACATTTGTTACTCTTTAAAGAAAACACTTTAATAACATATTAATATTTTCTAGAAATTTCGGCAGAGTTTCCTTTGTAAATTGGACAACCCAAAATGGGAAAATGTTTGAAAAACCTGTCACAATCAAATATTTCCAAATCCATAAATCAACGCTTTCGCGGAGTAGCAGCTAAAGAGAATCAGGAGCACTATTGCTCAACCAGAACTAGAAATAAAACAAAACCATTACTTATTAACTATTACAAAGTGGAACGTCCTCGCCTCAAAAGAAACGTAAAACAATCATAGCATAACTCTTAGCACATAACTGCTTCTATCTTGGAAAAGATGCTCCAGAACTTCAACCTGTAACTATTGTAACACTGCCACCCACCAAGTGACAGGCCACAGTAGTGACAAAACAAAACATTGACGTACATATCAGCACAATGCTGAGTACTAACCCATAAATCATTCTTAAAACATGCTTTGGTGTCTACGACTCTCACGTAATCATCATGTTCTCATCATTCATAACCATATCACAACAACATAGCAATATCCACATCATCCAGTATCATTCATCATATTTCGTGACCTTTCTGTATTCTCAGAAATCATAGCAGGGTAGTAACATCATCATAGTTCTCTCATATCAAAGTAGAAAGCATACTTTCATATCATTAGACAATAAACATTCATAAACATATACTTTCAGTCATACAGGATATCATAAATCATCATCATCTTTCATTTACTTAACTAGTAATGATCATATCATCTTAATAACATAGTTATTTCATAGCATTCGTTCATAAACATTACTAATCATCATATTCATAAAACATTGCATATCTCCTAATCCAATCATCGATAACATAATGTGTGAAATCATAAAACATATTCGCAATCATAATCATACTTCCGTAACATCAAAGTCATCATATTTCATAGCATTAAATCATTTGATAGCATCATCTACATAGCCAATATTTCGTATCAGATCATAAGTATCATCATAACTTTCCACCTTACTTAATTCATATTAGTAACTTGATTAACACCCGAGCTTTGTAAAACAAGAAAGAGCATGCATTTAGTAAAGAGAAGAGCAACATGAATCATTGCATAACATATCATATCGGTTCATATCATAACATGAGATTCATCATTATCTTTTCATTTTACTTATTCATTTTGGTTACTTGGCTAGTATCATTAATCAGTCGGGTGGCCACATCATAGGTGACACTTGCGGTACCCGTATACATATCATTAATCAGTCGGGTGGCCACATCTTAGGTGACACTTGCGGTACCCGTATACATATCATTAATCAGTCGGGTGGCCACATCATAGGTGACACTTGCGGTACCCGTATACATATCATTAATCAGTCGGGTGGCCACATCATAGGTGACACTTGCGGTACCCGTATACATATCATTAATCAGTCGGGTGGCCACATCATAGGTGACACTTGCGGTACCCGTAAAATACTGCCAAGAACCATCTTTCACTGTACTTTATCATGTTTCGTTCCTTTTCATGAATCATGATTACATTACATAACCGTAATCGTAATCATGAGACGTAATCATAATCATAACGTAACCATAACTACATTACATCATCGTAATCATAATCATGGAACATATCTTAATCATAACATAACCATGATTACATTACATCATCGTAATCATAATCATGGAAAGTAATCATATGCATGACATATTCATAATCATGTTCATAACATATACTTTTGCATAATCAGATATTCAGAAGCATATCTCATAACTTAAAGTACCTTTCGGGATACATAACTGAAGCATATCTCGAAACATAACGGATACATAGCGAAGCATAGTAGTCCTTTCGTATTTTACATCGTTTATGAACCATTCATGCTTTCATATTATTTCGGAATCTAAAAGTATACTTTGGCATATTCTGAATACATAAACATATATCATAATAAACATCTCATAACTCGTCTATCATAAGAACAAAGGTAATCTTTTCACACCTTCCAATCACTTGAGAAATAGAAGGCATACTTATTTCATACTCCTTCATATCCATATTAACAAGCTTATTAGCGATATAATTCACATAATCGACTATGGTCATTAAACATAATTCAACTCCAATTTCCTCGAGGAGTAATATTAACCAAGTCCTACAATTAATTCAAGTAATACCAGAAAGAACTAGCATACTTGTGATACTTATAATAGCATACTTGTGACACTTATAATAACACAAGAAATCAAAGCATCCATACTTAACACCCAAATTTCAGAATTAATAATCTCAATAATATCATCTAACATGAAGAGAATAAAAGAGAGGAAGAAGGGGGTGTAGTACCTCTGCTCACTTGGAGCAGGGACGAAACAGAGGCGCGAGAGGGGAGCTGAGCTCCGGCGATCGACATCAGGCGGCGGTACGGGAGGTCGGCGGCGAGCAGGGCCACTACAACAGCAGCAGCGTCCAACAACGAGCAGCAGCAGCAACAACAACGACGCACAGTAGCAACGAAACAACAGTACAGCGGTGGCATGCGAGCAGCACCACACGCACAACTACGAAGAGGAGGAGAACGAAGGGCACCGGCAGCGAAGGGAAGCTCCGGCGAGCTTAGGACGCCGGCGAAACGCAGGCAAAGCAGCGAGGGGAGAGAGATCGGGGGAGAGGAGAGAGAAAGCTTGGGGGTTTGGGTTTTGGGGTTTTTCCACCGGGAGAGAGAAAGAAATAAAGGGGGTTGGGGTCTTTGGGTGAGAAAAATGACAGAGAGAGAATGGGGTTTTGGGGTGTTTGGGGTTTTCTTTTGGGTGAGAGAAAATAACAGAGAGAGAGAAATGAGTTTTTGGGTTTCTTTGAGTGAGAAATCACGAGAGAGAGAAAATTTGGGGGTTTTATTTCACCCAAAATAAACCGACAAAAGTACTAGAAGAATACACTAATTTTATTTCTCATTTAACCAAATACTACTCAATTACTATACATAAAATCCAAAATAGATTTACTTTAGAAAATAACTTAACCATAATCATTTTGGAAAAATTTTAGGACGCAGTTAAGCTAATAAACATAATTAGAAATTAATAAAACGTAATTAAGGTTCGGGATATTACAGAAGTAGAATAACAAGTTTTGAAATTAGCGCACGCATCGCGTGCATATAAGGCTAGTATACTAATATGAAACTTAAGATAATGATAATCATTGTTCCTCAAAAAAATGATAATCATTGCAAGTAGAAAGAAAATTGGATTTTTCACCAGGTTTCCCTAAGGTTTTACAAAATGCATGAGGTACCTCTTCAATTTGAAAAATTCATTAGATATCGCTTCGATTTGGATATAATGTACCAGATACCCTCAATAACTTAGTGGTGTTGATTTTCTTAACTTACATGACCCAAAATCAGTTGACCCATAATCTAATTCCCTTAATATTTCACATTATGCCGAACAAAGTCTTTTAAAAGCAGGAAAAATTGTCTGGAGGAACTTGGACCACTATTATAACTATTTTAACCGCAGAAAAAAGGCGATTCATATTACTATGAAATTACATTTTTTGAATAGTGTAGGTTAATAGGTGAATTAGGTAGAGGTTTAAGTTGTTTCAAGTCATTTACGTTAACAGAATCAACACTAGTAAATTATTGAGATTTGAGGATGTATGAATTTATGAAACCACAAGGGTACCTCATGAATTTCATAATATCCGGAAAAAAAATACTAAACAAACTCTAACTCACAAAACATTTGTTAAGAGAAGTCAACCCTAGTCTCCATACATCTCTCTGTTTCTTGTCGCTAATAGCTTCTCTTGGAAGCTCCAAACACAAATTTCTCAACTTGTCTGCTACATCATCACAGTTCACCAGATCAGCGGCTATAGAAGTAAACAACAGTGTTACACAAAAATGAACCGTCGTGAACTTCGTCGGAAATCCTCATGGTCTGACCTTCCACCAGATCTTCTCTTAACCATCGCTGATTATCTAAAGTCTGACTCAAACCTTCCGAAGTTTCGTGTCATCTGTAAGAACTGGCGATGCGCTGTTCCACCTCCTAATCTTTCGTTGCATCCGCTCACACCATGTCAAATTTCCTTCGGTAATCGTCGGCCTCGTTTCGCTGATTCTGTCGGTCCCTTTCTCCTCGTTTCCACCGCTGTCTACCTTCTACGACCGCGCAGTAACTCCCACGGTAACTCCGGTTGGTTGGTCGCTGTCGAACAGTCTAAGTTCGGTAAGTTACACCTCTTTCACCCTCTCACGAAGGTTCCAGTTGAAAATCTTCCAGAGAATTTCCCTAAATATATCTCTGACTTTGGTGCGTTAAAACTTAGCGAAGGGTTTAATCTAAGATTATGTGATGGTACCACCCCTGTATTTCGACAACAGACTAACCCATTTAATGTGAATAAAGTGCTATTGTGGTGGCCTCCTCGATTTACCGAAGAAGCTCCACAACTTGAGGGTTATCTTCTAGTGGTGTTGTATGATGTAGGAAAGCTTGAATTGTTTCGCCTACATGCAGGTAAAACATGGGTGAGGGTACACGAGTTCACAGCGGATATCGAAGGCTCAATTGATGATATAGTAACTTGGAAAAGCATGGTGTATGCCATAAACCGTAGAGGAAATCTGTATATAATTGATTACGAGTCGACTCAAGTGAATGATGTTGTTGTTGACTCAGACTCACGAGGTTATAGACGGAAACGCTTGTTGTTAGATTCCGGTGGTGGATTATACTTGGTTGTGACTAATCAATATTGTGATCAATTTAAGATTTATAGGCTGAATTCACTATATGCTGCATGGGAGAAGGTTGTGAGTTTAGGGGATAAGATTTTGTTTGTGAGTATTGATACTTGTTTCTTTGCTAACTCACAAGATTTCCCTGGCTTTCAAGGGAATTGCATTGTTTATGCTAAGAATTGTTTCCCTAGTTACTCTCGATCGGCGAGGTATGTTGATAGAAGTATCTTCTTCCAAGAAGCTAATGGATACATTGAGGTTGCTATGTACAATTACGAAGAGGGTAAAAATGTTGGGATAATTTCGACATTTCTGAAATTTTCTGCTGTATTATGGCCACCTCCGCAATGGATCAGGTAATTAGTATACCTCCATAGCTCATAGCCTCATAGGTAAATTATGGAAATTGCATATCAGAGAACATAGATTGTCTCAATGTCTACTTAGAAGTACCAACATTTTATTAATTTTATCATGGAATAATTAAAGATAGGTCAAAGATGTGTTTGCATACTGTATAAGAAGCAAATGGAAATTCTATTTGTGGCAGAGGAAGTATGTACTAAATTGTTTCATTTGGATAGATGTAAATTTAATTATCTTTGTATCAATAAATATTCCATGTGTCTCGTCTTGCAATGTTGACTTGTTTTGCTGATATAGGTCATTTAGATTAGGGACATACCATAATATTTCTACAAAGTACAAAATTGACTGCCAAATTTTTGTTATCATTCTGTGTTTATCTGTTAAGGGATACAACTGATTATGGGGAGAAAGAGGCGCAAACTGTTTCTAGTGACCCATATACTAGTATTCCTGTTGGGAGTTGCAACAAAATAATAACCTCTTCTCTACTAGTTCAAGCCAACGGAAATATTGAAGAGCATTCATCCAAAGTTAATGGTCAGAAGCTTGTACATACAGAAGGTAATAATTATTTGTATTGTTTCTAGTGACCCAGATGATTAATGCAGATAATTATTGGGAAAATGATGCAATCAACATTATTCATGAATCATGATTGTAGGTACTTAGCTTTCCGAGTGTCAAATTCGGTTTGAAGAAAGGAAGTTCAACAATGCGGCAAACACATTGGGGAAGTATGGGTATTATATGGATCGGAATGTATTTCAACTGAACTAGATGTTTTGTATAATGTTCCTCTTTGGGCATTTAGCAGCTATGAAGCTGAGAGGAGTAGAAACAGTGGCCATCTTATGGTCTGTAATAACAATCTAAGTACTCAGTTGGAATAGGATGTAATTGAAGTTTACTTATTTTATGCCCCTTTTATCCAGGAAACAAAAACATTGAATGCTTTTGAATTTTTTTTTCTCTCATGGTTTTTAAATTGGACCTCCAAGTGATGCTTACGTTTCCATTTTAATCTACAACAAAGAGAGGAGGACAAACGGTGCTTAATAATATTATTACCTTTTTTAGTTCAAAAATAAGTCCGACATTTTGACTTGGCATGCTCTTTAAGAGAGAAAATGCCGACGAAATCTTGTGAATATAGTATGAGTAAAAGAATACTAAAAGAGGGAAAATTAAATAAATCATGTTGCATTTGTTTTGAAGCAACAAAAAAGGAATATGTTGCACTTAATTTAAGACGAAAAAAGTATAATTGAACTTTTTTTGCATTTGATCATCCTGATTTTTAGTGTCCATATCATATACTCGAAGGAAAATCACTAGGGCCCGATGCTACGCTTGCTATTACTTCAATCAAGGTAATTTTACACCGTCTTTCAACTACTAGCTAATTTCATAGTGCTTAGCCAGTCAGTTTAATCGCGCTCTTTTTTATTTCTAAAAAAAATTCGCGCTGATGAATTTGTGCAGCCTTGTGGTAAGAATACATCAAATATCCAATTCCACGACGTACAATGTACATGTACGAGCTGAGCTAGTTCCAGTCCTACAAAAGATTTTGAAAAAGCATGGGGATGTCATGGAGTGTTGTGTAGTTAATTACCGAGGCACGATGGCTAGAGCCCTAGAGTCTCTTGTTGAGGCGGTACTCATTCTTTCAAATAACATAGGGAAGTCATTGAATAAATAAGTAACAAGTTGATGATTTGAGCGCGATCTTGCTTGACCTTCAACACGTGTTTCAAGGTAGACTGGTTGAAGAAGAGGCTAAAGGAAAAAACCTTTACCTTTAGGGGAGTACTTAAAATTTTATGTGGAGTCATTATTAGACCATGCAAATAAAATCATTATTGTTGCCGGTCATTATTTAGGGGAGTACTCAAACTTGTACGGAGTTATTATTATTCGTAGGCGATTTATGGAATTTGATACTCGAGACACTTTCTCCTTTACTCTCTCTATCGAATAATTGAATACGACACTATTCCGCCAATTATGTGCTTGAAACCCATTTAAACCCAAAATGAGGCTCCTCCCCATACTCATTGTAATGACAATCGTCCGCTTCTATCTTGTTGGTAGGGTTAAGGATGGAAACCCGATAATTCCCCACAAATTCTCCCCAATTCAAGTCCGACAATGGAAGAGCTGCATTTTTTTCTTGTTATCGGTTCTATTTCTTCTTTTAATCATCATGTAGGTTGTACTAGAGCATGATCTCTTAGTCTCTCTGTATACACAAATTTCGAGTCAAAATAAATATGACAGGAAACAAAATAACAAAGAAATTATATTTCAATAAATATATTGAGTACAATCTCTGTAAACAGTTTATAATGAAAATAAACCAAGTCCTCTGACTCTGTTCCGTAGCTTGAGAGTGACACGTATTGATGTCGACGTGGAGCTGAGTGTAGACTGACGTTTTGTCAACGCCAACCCGAGTTTGAATGTGGGATGACGTTTTGTCAACGTCAACCTGAGTTTGAGTTTTGTTTGGGTGTATTCGAATGAGGGCTGACGAAAGCTTGAATCTCAGTCGAATGTGTTTGAGTATATCTGAACAGTCGGCACGGATTTGATGTGCTTGTTGACTATTTGCAGATTGAATTCCAAGAGAGTTTTATTAGGTCTTGAGAATAATGATTTTCTGGTCTCCTCAACTAAATGAGGTGAGGTCTATTTATATAGGGAATGGAGATCCCTTCATGGACTTGGTAGTTTATGGGCTTGGGCCCGTTTATGACTTTGAAGTCTTTTTTTTTACCTTTGCCATTTTACCATCTTATTTGGACTAGTAATATGGGCTAGCCCAAATATTTTAGAATCCAAATTATATTTGTTTAATTTAATTTGGATATCTTACTTAAGTGGAAAAAATTAATTAAATTGTGCTAATCATATTTATTTTAGCTCAATAATAATTAACTTATTTTAATATAGAACACTAATAAATTTTTAGTGTCTACACCCTTTAATAATCATCGTCATGTTTTTCTGGGAAAATTAGATTTTGGAATTTGGTCTACGCAACTTCCAATGGCAGAGGAACGGGGAAGAGTTAAAACCCATCGCTCTATTTTTTAGTCATGCTTGCCTTTTTTCATGGAGATTCAGTTTCTCAAAGACCGACTCTTCCATTTATTTGGCTTTATGAATTTGAGCTTTGCCCAATTCATAAATGTTTTATACATTTTTTTGTTCATATCATCAAGAGAAATAATATATATCTAGTAAAATTACGTTTAATCAATAAAGTTTATTGGAACCAAACACGATGTTGCGACATATCATAAAAAAAGCAGCACGTTTTTGTGATAATCCTATAATCAGGTCATATGTAGTGTTAGATTTTCATGTAATAAATAAACAACCGTCGTTCTTACTTAATATGCCACCAAAAATCGTTTCTAAATATAAAAAAGTTCAAAAGTCGGAAACGTTCTGATTTATAGGTATATCTCCCCAAGTTTTCTCTACTCTCAAGAGGTGAACCCTTTTCAAGTCTGAAAGTTTGAAAGTCATCACAATTTAAACAAAAACAGACAGCAGCTGCAGAAATGAGTCGCCGGAAAATCTCTTGGTCGGAACTTCCACCGGAGATATTAGCAGATATCGCCGGACGCCTCGAAATTCGCTCAAACTTCCTCCATTTTCGGGTAGTATGTAATTCTTGGCGAAAATCAGCCCCTTTCTCTGTCTTCGCCGGAAAACCCAACATTTTATCCCCAATTTTACCCCATGAATTCTCAGTCAATCTTCTCGCTTATCAACTTGAGTCTGTTCCTTGGTATCTCACAATGCCTCTTGTTTTGGTCGCAAGCTCTGTTTATCTCCTTCAATCAGTCGCAAACCCCAACCTCCAACCATGGTTATTTACCGTTGAGGAGTTTAACCCTGGTAAGTTTTTTCTTCGAAGACCACTTTGTCGGTCACTTCTTCAATTATTACCCCGGAATTTCCCAGATAATATGGATTTGTCTCGTTTTCATGTTACAGAAATTAGTAAACTTTATAATCTTAGTTTTGTTCCTAGTTCTGATGCTATGTTAGATAAGAAGAATAGGGATTCTTCTTTTTTTAGTAAAGTGATTCTCTTTGTGGATTCTGATGATTGTGAAATTAACGAAAACCCTAGATTTGATGATTGTGCTGTTTTGGTGTTGCATGATGAGACTGGAAGTGATGGGGCTCTGGCTAAGATAAAGTTTGATGATGATGAAGGAGGGGAAATATTGAGTTTGTCTAGTCAAAATGTTAAGAAGTTTGATGATGTACTGAATTTTAGAGGCCGGGTTTGTGCAATTGACCGTAAAGGAAGATTGTATAGGGAGAAAAACGGCGTGTTGGGGAGGCCCTTAGTTGTTACAGAGCCGGTGGGTGAAGGTTCGGGAGGTGATCGGAAGAAACGATTGGTTGAAACGTGTGGTGAACTCTATTTGATTTATAGATGTCCAAGGTACGCGGGGGTTGCTTTTAAGGTTTATAAGCTAAATGAGGAGAAAAAGAAATGGGATGAACTTATTAAAGGTATTGGTGATGATAGGATTCTTATTGCAACTCATGATGGTTGCTTCTTTGTCTTAGCAAAGGATATACCTCCATGGAAAGGCAATTCTCTTGTGTTTCGTAGAGGTGTTTTCCCTGCTTATAACTGTGATTTTCGAGCTGACAATGAAATATTTGGAACTCCGGAGAGAACCTCATTTGATATCGCAGTTTTTCACTTTGGGAGTGGTAAATTTGGGCCTATAGAATCTTATTCAGGCTACTCTGAGGTGCTGTGGCCACCCCCATCGTGGCTTTCATCCACTGATTTGGCCAAAGAGTAAGTTTTTAGTCTGTACCTTTGATAAGATGCATTCAAACATATTGCATTTGATTTACATCTTGGTTCTTTTTTATTAGTTGCAGGGCATTTAGTTTTCATTGCTCATCGTTGATTGCATTCTAATTTATATTCTGGCTTCTAATTGGTTCTTAATGCACCCAAATTTGTGTATTATTGGAACCTTAATACATGTACATTCAAGATCTTTATTAGTCTTGTAGCAGTTCAATTAATCTGTCTTCATGCCTTGGAACAAGCAAGAAACTTCTCAAATCAAGTAAGCGCGCTTATTGCAAAGATGTTTGTTTTAAGGTTTCTAAACTTCGCAGTGTACATAAGACTTCTTATAATTCTATTAATTTTCTAATTATTATGATGCATGTAGACTGTAGTCTTAGGGGTGGCATAGACGCATTCAGAGTACTTATGTTACTTCATATGATAGCAGTAGGATCAAAGTATTACTGTTAATAGATTGCATGTATTTTATAAAAATTAGCATATACAAGGATAGTCCAAGTTTGTTTGTTCAGGAATCGTAACTCACACCATCAAATGGAGTAATAACTGAAAGGGATTTAAAATTATGTTCTTTGGTTGAAAAGGGAATCTCATAAGGATGGAGAAAGACAGAAAGATCTTTTTTCCCAAAAATGTCCTGAATCAAGTAGCATCAAAGAGAACACTTTTCCACTAGAATTTCAAGTGGATACACAAGCTAAGGACCTTTTGTCTCCAACAGAAATCCAGGCGAAACTATCCGTAGAAGGTTTGATCACTAATCTTCAAACTCTTAGAGAATGGCACGTTGATGTTTGTTCTTCTCCTGTTCACTCTTTCTAATTTTATTATGTTTGATTTAAGATGTTGGAGCCTTGAGTATCACAACTAAGATGCAGATTGTTGCAGATCCTACACCTGCTATTACTAAGGTGGTTGTCATATCTGATTGGTTACACATGTTTGTGATTTTATGACAATACCTTACACTTCTCCAATTTTTGTTATATATGCAGTCTTTTGAAAGTGGTATATCAAAGACGAAATTCCAAGGGGTGGATGTAAGCTCAGAATTCTTACCAATTTTGAAGAATATATGGGCTAATCATGGCAACATATTGGAAGCACATCCAATCCGGAGCTGTGATCTAGTAGCTTGGGCATTGGAGTCAATGGCTAAAGTGGTAATACTTCTTCAAAACACCTCAGGCAGGTCATTGAACAGTTCTGATGCTGAATATCTCAGTGCCACACTTTTTGACCTTCAACTTATGCAATTGAATGTAAGTTGGCTGGTTCCTGCTGTCGTAAAGGCTTTAAAATTGAATGAAGGCATAGCTGATAGAGAAAAATTGGAGGTTAGTTTAAAGGAGATTGAGAAGGTCACAGCCCAAACTACAAACATGAAAAGGAAGCTCCTTGCTGAAGTAGGTGGCATGGAGCAGATGTTGGATGAACAAAGAAAGATAGTTTGTGAGAGCCTGAATGTGCTAGACGGCCTTAGCAAAAGCAAAACTTTAGGAGAGGAATTATGTTGATTCTTATGTTTTATTAGCTTTTGTATTTTTGAACACGACACATGTTAGAGATGTCAGCCCATATCAGCTACACTCCCAGAGCTCTCGTCTCATCTGGTTTTGCTTGCTCGAGAACTTTTCATGATGGTCTCTACTGATCGTATTGTTTTCGGATACTAGAATCGTTGATGTTCTGGCTGCAGATGTGCAAGATTATCATGACCTCTTCAGGAAGAATGTATACGTTAATGTTGGCTCCTTTTTGTAATATTTTTGGGTGTTGTAAACTTGCTAATCACGGGCCACCAATTCTGTTATGTTTTCAAGTTTTTGGTTGGACTGAAAACTTGAGAGTTAGAACGTACAGTAAGTTAAACAGATATGTCTTCTTCGTGGGCTGGTTTGAGGATTTATTTCAAAACTATCATTAATGTGATATCTTTATCAAGTCTGTCAAAATTGCGCAGTCTGATATATAAAGAATGAAATAATACTAAAAAATATAAGAAAACCTTTCAATATTCATATTAAGTAATTAGAAAATCTATATCTTCACGATGAAAGAAGTGCCTTCACATCTATGATGAACATGTATTAAGCATTCAATTAGTACTAATTGTAAATTTCTTGCAAGAAGTATTAGGTTGTCAATCGTTGGATATCTGTTCTTTTTTTAAAACTTATGTGTTAGATTGTCTGAAGACAACTTATTATATTTGGACTTATCTGATGTTATTTTGTCTGAAATGAGTCAATATAAGTTAGAATGAGAGACCCTCAGAATAAGATGATCTTCATATACTTAGCTTTTAATACATACAACATTTAAGATACAATATATTACCAGTTTCAAAAATTAAAATACTTCAATATAATATTTTTCGCCGTTGAATATATCATGGAAATTTGACCTTTTCTCCCTTTCAGTTTCAACCTGCCAAGAAAGAGGTCTTTGGAGGATAAAATGTCTAAATCAAAATTGTTTTGAATTTTTTTTGTTGAGAATAATTTTTTGTGGTATATTCAGCAAAAAAAATAGTGTATACTTTTAAAGAAAGTACTATATTTATGTGAAATAAAGTAGTATATAACAATCTAACATATGAGTCATATGACTTGATTATAGGTAATACTTCCTCCGTTTTTTTTTAATTGCAACATTTGTTGTTTTACACTTACGGAGGCACAATTTTGACCATAAATAACTTTAGTTATGTATTTCAAAAAATTATGCAAATGATACTTCCTCCGTTTTATTTTAGTTGTGACACTTTTCAAATCACGGACTCCTATGCAATTTTTTGAGAGGAGTGAGATAGAGAAAAAAAACAAAAGGGTTCCATGTAATAGGAGATAGATAGAGAGAAGTTATTACCCAAAATGAAAGTGTAACAACTAATTTGAAACTTCCTAAAATGGAAAGTGTCACAACTAAATTGGAACGGAGGAAGTATTAAAAAGCTACAAATTGAGATGAATCAAATAAAATCTCATATGACTAAGATTATCCTTGTGTATAGATCATCATACATCGTCAAAGTGTGAACTGTGAATAATAGAAAAGTAAAAATGTTGCAATAAAAAAAATGGATGAAGTATTATTATTATAGTAATAGGCAAATGGCAATCATCAACATCGACTCACAGGTTGGTCCTGGTCAAAGGCCCCTGCAGATTTGGTAGCAGACATTACGAGTCTGCTTACAAGGCTTGAAGAAATATCTCGAATTCGAGCAGTCTGTGGAAACTGGCGTTCCTTGGTGCCTTCTCCAAAACCTAACCTGAATCCTTTAATCCCCCAATTTGCCTCATAAAATCCTGTTAAGTTTGTCTCTGTCAACCAATACCAATCTCGGTACTGGTCACCCTTCTCTCATTAATCAATCACACGTATTTATACTACAAAGTTAAGAAACGTTACTAATCACTAACTCATAAAATATATCCAACTAGACTCCTATATCCTAATTCTATCTTATTAACTTTAATAATATCTCCTACTACTAGATTTCTATTGGTATAATAATACCATATATGATATTCTATCAACTACCTTATCCTTAACAAATCCCTAGTAATGCTCAAATTCCCTTGAAGCTTGAACGAATGTTGCAAGTACAAATCTCTCATCCTCGTTGCAGCTGCTGTTTTTCTTGATTCTCCTTCGAAAGGTTTGATTCTCTCCCAATTTGAAGACCAAGAGATGTATTCTACCGCGCTTTGTTACTCATGGATACCTCGTCGATCATTGATATGCTCTGCGTATAAGGTGGATCGCACATTGTTTATGAAATTGACATACTTTTCTTTTGGATGCAAAGCAAGAACTCTAAACTACATTACTAGCACTCTAGCAGTACACTGTACATACAGTGCAGTCATCCACAATAATAGGTAGTAATAAGTTATCTGAGGGGTACAAGTACAACAAAAGTTTGGTTTATAGCCAAATGTCTTCTAATTTCCTGCACTACTTACCTAAGGTGTCAGCTACTTTGTTGCCTTGTCTTCGAATGTGCTCAATGTTCACTCCACGCTCGTAAGACCTAAAATTTTGCATTGTAGCACAAAAGTATGAGTGGCTTTCCTTGCATACTTATATAGACTTTGTTGCTCTACCCTGTAGCTTAAGCAATCTATAGACTTTGCAGGATTGCCATCACTTTAACGATCAGGGGATCGGTCATTCTTGCATGCTTTTGAAAACCCAATAGCCATTTGCCATTAGTCTTTAGAAACTTCTGCCAGACTTTTAAAGTGAAGCAATATCCTGTTGGGGGGGAGGAGGATTCCAGATAGCTGGTGCTGGAGGTGTGGGGATAAATTGATTCTTGAAGCCAAAGTGTTTCCACACAAGGGAGATGGCACTGCGGAAACAAGCATCTGGAGAATGATTGGAGCTAGAATAATTGGCTGCACTTGCGAAGCCAAATAGCTCCGGGACAAAGGAGAAGAAGGTGCCTCATATACATGTCAAAAATATTATTATGATTAAGAAGGCTCAATAGAATTACCTTTGACCTTAAAAAAGGGTACAAATGCACAGAGTGGTTAACACATTCAATAAATATGATATAGAAGTAATCCTTAAGGCAAGACCCATAATAACTTCAGATATCAGTCACTACATGACAGGTCAACTAAATAATTTACCTAGAGTTTCTTAGGGTATGCTCATCAAGTTTCTGACCTCACTGTTAGTAGAAGCAAACCACCTCATTACATATGACTGCCACGCATAGAGAAGTATCAAAATGTTCTACATCATACGTATTCAAATAGTAGCAAAAGCATTCTGTAAATACCACAGCTCGAAGTGGAAGAATTGAAAAAGGAATTTAATAGAATTGGGTTTTCAGGGGCATACAATTATCTGACTTCAGGACAGATAATCCTGTACAGAACCATGCTGGTGGTGGCCATAATATGTCAGAATATCCAGCAAAAGCTGATATTGGCCCAGCATTGCCATTCTCAAAGTGGAATACAGCAACTTCCAAATCCTTGCTTGCTC
Organism: Beta lomatogona; assembly: GCA_947646795.1. Classification (NCBI taxonomy): domain Eukaryota; kingdom Viridiplantae; phylum Streptophyta; class Magnoliopsida; order Caryophyllales; family Amaranthaceae; genus Beta; species Beta lomatogona. The sequence goes on from CANSNZ010000823.1 coordinate 458,356, forward strand.
CTTCGAAGAAACAATCATCAGATGATCCTCTACCACCATATGTGGGGAAGGCATCCTTAAAGAAAAACACGCAATTCCCTCTACAACCCGGAAAATCAGCTGCCGATGCAAAGAAGCACCAATCAACACCCACAAACAATATTCTATCATCTCCAATTCCAACAACTTCATCCAATCTACAATTCTCTTCATCAAACTGGTAAACCTTAAAATGTATCTTATCACCACAGTAAGTAGACCTTTCAACCAAATACAACACCCCAGAGGAATCCACCACCAATCGCTTCCGCCTATCGCCATCACAACCACTACCTATCAAATCACTCGCGATACATTCCATCTCCAACGTCTGGCAAAAATTCACCCCCTTAGCCGGTTCTAGATCATAATGAACAACATATACCCTCCCCGTACGATCAATTGCATAAACCCTCCCTTTAAAATTTACAATGTCATCAAATTTCGAGGTTCCACGATACACTAAAATCCCCCAATCTAAACACCGGGACAATCTCACCCACGCAACACGACCATCCTCAAACCACACCAAAGCAGAGTAATCATTAACCGATGAAGGTTCAAAACAAGCAGGATTCGCAAACAAAACCATCTTATTCTTAAATAATAACCCACCATTTGATGAGTAATCTGGATCAATTTCTGGAGCTCTTACACTAAACCCACTAGCAATCAAGGAGACATGAAAATCGGACAATTTCAAATTCGTCGGAAAATTCACATTCAGGGGTAAATATCCTTGAGCTCTAATTCTAGATAAAGGGAATCGAACGGAAAGTTTACCTCGGTATAATTCTTCGACAGTAACAAGCCATGGTTTGGAAGATTCTGGAAGATTCCGAGGTCGGAGGAGATACACTGCATCTGCAATCAAGTGATGAAGAATTCCACGAGATAATGAAGAGAAGAAGTCGGGATAAACAGCGGAGAATCTGAGAGGAAAGAGAGGGCAGAGTTGAGGAAGATTTCGTCGGATTTTGGGTACAGAAAAACGCCAATTTTTGCAGACTTCTCGAAAATTGTGCACATTAGGTTTAGTTCCGAGACGATCGGCTATTTCCGAGAGGATTTCCGGGCAAAGTTCCGACCAATCGACTAATTGGTGTTCCATTTTGCTCGAGTGTAAAACCCTAATAATCCCCGGAAAACTAGACGAATTGGGGAATTGGGTGCTTGTATAACGCGTCGTTTGTTTTGTTGGTTTAGCATTATTTAGCAACCTTTATTGACAATTTTGGCGCCAAGACTTTTTGAGAGAAGACTTCGCAGCGAGATAGGAACTAGAAGGGGTTGTGGACTGTGGTTGTGGACTTGTGGTTTGACTGCCACGATTTATCACGTGGAAACAAATTTTCCAAACTATTGGAGTGTTTTTATAGTTTGAAAAGGAGAAAATCAAGAGAGTTGTCTAATCTATCTATACTAATCACATATATAATATTAAAGCAAGAAAAACTTCCGTCCTATGTGGCAGTTCTTATGATTCCAGTCCTCTCTCATTGCATGCAAGGTTAATAGAGCAAGTATATACATGCCACGTGTCAACTAATACTAAAGAAACCGGTCATCTAAAGCAAGAAAATCGGAGATAATAAGCATTTGAGAGTATGAATCATTAAAACACATACAATTTCAAAAAACTGGTGGCTTTAAGGAAACAGATCATTCACTTCCAAAAATAAATCCATAAATTCAGCTTTAGCAATATGATTCTTACTAACGTTAGAATAACACTTTAAAACTGCTACTATATATGATAAACCCAACTGCAGCAACGAAACAAGCTGAAATCGAACCACGATGGCGCATCACTTGCGATACCAACCACAATAAAAAAGAAGCTCATTACCATCATTTCTTACGGCAAAAAGGACAAAGGATTTGAGGAGCTAACAAACACAATATATACACACACGAACAGAAACAACAACAGATTAACGGGTTACGAAGATCTGGGATGGTGGGATTGATTGAAATCAAGTGCGAAATTTTGTTTAGTGAACAGATAAAATGGGTTTGCATTCTAAAGAATAGAGAGAGAAGAGAAAATGGTTTACATTCTAAAGAATAGAGAGATAGTGTGTTTTATTGTAGATTTGTTATACTAATACTGAGTATAATACAAAGCTAGGAGAACTGAATGTATCTTATTACATTTATGTTATTCAGGTAGATGAGTCGTGCACATCAATAGTTACGAAGTTAAATACTTCTAAAGATTAGAAGTTACATTATGTTATTCATCTTCATGGGTATTAGACTAGAAACTGTCATCGGAAAACAGCAAAATAACTGTCACCACAATAAAAATAACGCTATAAAATATTACCCAAATGTAAAAAGTAGCATGTAAATTCATCTTCATCAAATTCTTTTTTTCTATAAATAAGCTTTATTTTATCTCTCTTCTTGACGACTTTTTTAAGTCCACCAAGTATACAACAAAAATACAGAATAGGGATAAGATGGAATTGATAACAAAAAGTGTAATTAGGATGTGAGAGTATTTTAATTATATTCATCAGCTAGGTGAATTATGATGGAAAATTCAAGGAGTTTATGTTTTTTGGAGAATGATTTATAGAGAGAAACTATAGGATGAAGAAGAAGCATCCCACTAATGAAAATTGAACTAAGAAGAGCTTGAATCATATTAGGAACCTACAAAACACACATATATAATACTTTATTACGTATTTATATGTTCTAAATTAGTTTAATGAAGATTAAAACTCGTGTTGACTTGATATATTTTTAAAAATTCTACCTCCATATTTTTATGTTCTTCCGAATTGGTTTTTGGAAGTATTCAAGGATTAAGGGTTAACGGTGGTTCATTGGAGTCAGTTGGGGTATTTTTTGGGAGGCATAAAGTAAAGTAGGTAGTACGAAAATTTTACACCCACAAAAGACATTTGGAGGAACAAAAACCAAGAAGTGAAGATTATATTTATCAATTTTTTAATCAATCTGATTCATTATGCAGTTCAAAAGTATACAATATCAAACTTTTACAACAAATGAAGATACAAATGGGAGCGTAGAACTAAAAACTAAACAAAGATTGAAATTCATACACAATATAGCAAACTTTTAGGGTTTACAATATAACATGAAAATAAAAGCGGTGTATTGACTAATTTTGTTTTGTAAATAGTATCGTAAACAAATAAGGATTTGAAATTTTGTATTGCAACGAGTTGATCAATATTCGATTTGAAATTTTGATCATTATCCTTATCATAATTAAACTTTGGATGATAGGTAAGTTATTTAACTTTAGACAAAAGACTAATTATCATGACATGGCTACTATATACTCATTGCCAATTATATAGATGGCGGAAATAATGATCTTATATCGCCTATAGTGGAAAGCATATATTCGGCCACCTAAAGGATCATTTAGAGGAACCTAAGTATTTCCAAACAAGGGCTATTTTTGCTTTGACTCATGAGATAGTAGCGACGATGAATGATCATGAGTTGTCCGAATTACCCGCGGAATTAATAGAGTATATTTAACTTTAAATACAATTTTCAAGGAAAAACCGTCCGTCCTCCGTCCTACAGCCACCCGAAAAGGAACAGCAGTGATCTTGAATAGGGATACTACAATTTTCAAGAAGTGCATGAAAATCTACCGCACCGAATTCCTAAATACCATTAGATGTTACGGTCCTCTTGAATCACTATATAAGATTAAAGGAGTCAAGTTTGATACACCAATGATGCTACCGAGGAATATTGATCCAAAGATCTCGAATTCCTAAAAAGTGTCTAATAATACTAATTTGTAAGAAATAACATGGGATGTCTAATGCTACTATTGATGCAGCATATAAAGAGTCTTCCAAAACATATGATTATTATGTATTTGCTAAACAACTTTATAATTAATATAAAGGTGCATTTTTATTATACAAGAAAGTTTTTGATCGAGTAGTCGTAAAAAGTCGCTTATATGTTTTCAATATAGCTGATATATAAACATTCTCATTAAACTAAAAAAATTAAAGTTCCCTTGCATTATGCACGGGTCCAAGACCTAGTATATTAAAAGGCATACTTAAACAAGGAACGGTGCCACGTGGCATTCTTCCTAAGGGCATTTTATACCATATATATAGGGTTCGATCCCGTGACTTCAAGTTGATATACAAAAGTCTTAACCATTAGATCAAGTGTTATTATGTTAAAGTATAATATTAATAATGAAAATTTTCCTTACCCGAGGCATAGTCCGGGCCTAATAGCTAGTTTATTATCACAAAAGTTGATAATTGGAAATAATTTATGTTCATGGTTTTTATTTTCTACTTTCTTACCATACATTTTTTATTTACAAACTAGCAATGTTTTTCTTTCCCCTCATATACTTTGTTGTTTTAACTTAACAATTACTCCCTCCGTTTTTTGAAGTTTTAATCTGTTACTGTGGACACAGTATTTTAGGCATCAATAGGAGAAAGAATATAATTTTTGGGTTCACTTGCATTAAACAAACAGGAATATATGAGGAGATTGAACATCGGGTCTACTTGCATTAAATAAATACTAGCCTCGTATGCACGCGATGCATGCAACAATATATTAGTATTAATACTGATCTTCGAAATCGTAAAACACATTAATATTAATGCGAATAATAAACATGTACTTCGTACTTACAATTTATTTTTACAAAACATCGAATTGAAAATGCAGATTAAAGAATTTGGTTTATGCTTACCTTTTCTTATCAGATTTCACTATTTCGCTTGAATAACATCTTGACTACGACATAATAATATGAGTTATACTCTTGTTTTCTCGGTAATTTTATGAATTTTTAATTTATGTACTTTATAATTGTCATTGAATATTTAGGTAAAAGAAAACTTTGTATTTTTAGCTTTACAACTGTTGGAAAATTTCTTTGTTAAGTTAGTTTCCTCATCGTAAGTAATCTTTTAAAGGCAATCTTAAGCTTTTCTATGTTAGTTCTCTTTTTTTACAACTTTCCTTATTATATATAATTGTAAATCAGGAAATAAATGAAAAATTTTGAAAAGTTTTTTTTTTTGTTTTAAATTAGGGGCATATAAGTCTTTTCATAGGGGGAACACTATAGCTCCCCCCTTGGCTTATATAATAGAGATAAATAGCAAACAACAGTGGGTGATAGGCCAATTAACTACTAATATTTCTTTGGAAAAATTCACAGGAATAATCCAAACTAATGAGTGTCTTCTCAAATTAATCCCAACTACGTGTTATTCTGGTATAATCCCAACTTCATGATACCCCTTCCCAAAATGATCCCATATGACCAGCTACCTGTTAAACAGGTTAAAAAAACAAATTTCTGTTTTTTTCTTTTCACTTCACCCTTTCTTTCTCTGCTTCTCTTACCCACCACCTGACCACCCCCTTCATCTAGCCACATCCACACGCCCAGCCCATCTGCAAACCCACCCACCCCCAGTCACGCGTTCTCCACCCCCGCGAACCTCGCACCCCACCGCCACTCCCAAGCCCACCCGCAAACCCACCCACCCACCCACAACCTCGCTTTGGCTCCCATCACCATCACAGACCTCGGCACCGCAAGCACTGGCACCAGTGAACCACCACCGAGCCCCCTCCTGTTCTGAGCAGCATTGTTTCTTCTTGTCGTGCTACTGTTGTTGTTGAATTACAAAGGTAAAGAGGTGATTGATGATGAAGGGGTGGTGGTGGATTTGGAGACGAGAGAGGTGGTCGTGTATTTCGGGAGGGGAGGGGGTGGTGCCGTGGTGGTGTATTTGGGGAGGGGGAGGGGGGGGGTGGTCGTGGTATTTCGGGAAGGGAAGGGGTGGTGCCGTGGTGGTGTATTTGGGGAGGGGAGGGTGGGGTGGTCATGTATTTCCGGAGGGAGGGGGGTGGTCTTTGTGGTGGTGTATTTGGGGAGGGGAAGGGGGGTAGGGGGGGGGTGGTCCTGTATTTCGGGAGGGGAAGGGGGTGGTGCTTTGTGGTGGTGTATTTGAGGAGGGGAGGGGTGGTGATGGATTTGGACGGTGGACACCAAGTGGAAGAGATGGTTGGTGGTAGTGAGAGAAAGGTTACCTGCTGCAACAGGTTACAAAAGGTTAACAGAGCAAAATGGGAAGACCACCCCCAAAGTATGGATTATACTAGAATAACACATAGTTGAGATTAATTTGAGAAGACACTCAATAGTTTGGATTATTCTTGTGAATTTTTCCTATTTCTTTTGTAAATTTAGGAATAAAATAAAGTGTGTAGAACTTCACATAACCCTCATTTTACCAGATTAATTAACTCAAAACCCTCATTTTACCCCCTACAGTTTCCCGCTCACGTTTGTCTCTCCTCTCACTCTGAATTTTGCAATTGAACACTCTCACTCTAAAATTCGAACTGACTTGTATGGCGAATTTTCAGTTGACGAATTCTCACAACAAACCTCTCTCTTCTCGAATTTCATCTTAATTTGAGGTAAAGCTCTGTTTATTAACTTATTTTGACTTATTTCAATCAATAAATAAGTTAAGATAATGTTAGATGAGTTCCAATAAGTTAATTAATATTATAAGTTTTGATATTTTTCAATAAGTTGTTGTAAGTTGTAACACCTTATAAAATAAGATTAATAAGTTCAAATATGTTAATACAAGTTCGGAAACATCAAAATAAGTTAAATAGTTAGCACTTGGAGTGTTATAAAACGCAATAAGAATAAGTTGGCCCCTTTAAAGAAATTAACTAATGATAAACATTAGTTAATAGTGCTATTTTTTAGTAAAGTTAAATACTCCCTTCGTCCCAAAATATAGTTACCAGTTTTCTTTTTTCATGATAATTTATGCAAGTAGAATCTAAGAGGGATAATAAAGATTTTTTATTTATTTAAATAAATGTTGTATGGGAAAAGATGATTTCAGGAGAGAGAATGGAGAATAATTGGTGAAAGAGCATTAATTGTAACACTTGGGTTGAATAAACAAAGCAAAAAACAAAATTCAAGAAACAAATAAATAATGGGACACGGTTTTTCTAAACAAATTACGGAAAAATGTGGAACTAAATATGAAAATGGAAACTATATTTTGGGACACCCAAAATGAAAATGAGAACTATATTTTGGGACGGAGGGAGTATTAGTTTAACAAAAGCTTGTTGTTAGGTAATTGTTTTTCAACAGAAAAATATGAGATAATTGTTTTCAAAAATTCGGTTTAAAATAGAAAGTCGCTCACAAACTTTATTTACAAATCTTTTAACTCTCCTCAAAAATTCTTTACCTTGTTTCAGAAGATACTTCTTGAAGAGGTCCTCGTGGGAGCTCAATGGTTGGTGCTCCCACCTCCCAACCGCAAGGTCGGGTGTTCGACTCTCATCACTCCCCAATTTGGGGAGTTTGTATAAAAATGTTTGCTTGTGGGTAGAAATCTCCTCTACCCAGCCAATGAGCTGGTGTGCCCTGCAGCAGGGGTTGGTCTTCGGACCAATTATCTTTCCTAAAAAAAAAAAAAAAAAAAAGATACTTCTTGAAAAATTAAATCCACTCTCTCTTTCTTTAATTCTTTTGTTTTTTTTTTTCCTCAAAAAAAAATAAAAATAAAGCTCAACCTTACCGCAGAAGAAAAGGCGGCTGTAATAAAAAAAATAAAAATGAATTGCATTTACCAAATTCCACCCTATTTAAAACGCTTTCCTTCCTTTTTCATTATAAATCCTCCATTTTCGCTCACTTCACTTCACTGCAAACAGAAAAAAGAAACCCAGAAAATTTCCCACACCAAGAAGTTCAAGAAAAGCTTCTTCAATGGCTTCTTTCTTCGTTTTCTCTCTCCTCCTCATCCTGTCAACCATGGCTTCCTTCGCCATTGTTAACACCACCCCACTCTCTCTCCTCTCCCCATCACCATCTCCCAATTCTCCATTCTCTCTCCTCTCACCATCACCATCACCATCTCCATCTCCCAATTTTCCACTCTCTCTCCTCCCTCCTTCACCACCAACCATCGACTCAATCTTCAAACTCGTCAGAATTCAATTCCATCAACATTTAACCACTCTTTTCAATTCACCCTACTTCATCCCCGACGACGACGTTTTCTTTCCAGAAAAAATCTTCCTCATCACCAACGAATCCGCCGCAAATCTCTCCCTTAAGTTGTCCTCACGACCTTACCCTCTTCTCTTTCACTACGGCATCGATTGGAGCAAATTCAACAATACCACGCCGGAAAACTCATCGGAGATGTCCCCCGCACCGCCGGAAAAATCATCGGAGATGTGCCCCGCAAGGGAGTTTGTGAGTACGCTGGAAATATCATCGGAGATGTGCCCCGCAACGGAGTTTGTGACTTCGCCGGAAAACTCACCGGAGTCTGTGAATACGCCGGCAACAGAGCGCATACCATTCAAGATATCTCCGGTGGAACTTGTGACTACGTTTGCAATGTATCTTTTTGCTATTCTGTATTTTTGCTACTTTAAGGGTAGGATTGGTCCAGCGTTCCGTGAACTTTTAGAAAGGGCAGATGAAGTATTAGAGGGAAGGGCAGATGAAGTATTGGAAGATGAGGAACATGAAGATTGATTAATACTCGTAGAGTAAGAATAGACTGTTGAATTTGTAAGTAAGTAAAAACATTGATATATGTGTTTGTTGTTTTGGAAATAAATAAGTTCTTGGTGTTGGAATAAAACAAAGTACCGGATTTTCATCTGTTATTAGTTTCTAATTGTTGTATGATGCATTTCTTGAGATTAATCATATGAATTGATTACACTTAATGTTACAGCATTATTGGTAAAGAAATTAAAGGGTTATAATAAGATGATCTAAGAAGTTGTGAATCGATGAAATCGTCTTCTGTTGTTTTGGCTGTGCTTGTGTTCATGTAGAATGTTCATAGATTGCAATCTGGGTTTTTGTTTAGTGCGTGGAAAAGTTTGATGTTGAAATAAATGAAGTACCAATTTTCATCAGTTATTACTTGTTAGTTTCTTAAATGTAGTGTGGTGGATTTTTTAAGATTTGGAAATTTAATTATGTGATCATAAAATAACAACATTAGCAACGCTTTCTTCAAAATGATCATATGAGCATACTTTATTCCAGCATTGTTCATAAAGAAAAGGGTTATTTTATTAAAAAAAAAATTAAAGAAAAGGGTTATGTGATAAATCTAAGAAGTTGCGAATCGATGATATCTTTTTCAGTTGTTTGCGTTGTGTTTGTTCGGCTGTTCTTCTATATACCTTCTGATCAAAGTAAGGAGTATAGTTTAGTTTATGTTTTAAGAGATCGAGAAAGATTTCGATGTCGATCAATCTTAGTTCAAGTTTTCAGCTAGAAAGGAGCAGTATGCCACAAGGCATTGGATAGGTCAGATCAATTATGGAACATAATCTAAGCTTACAAAAGAGGCTTTCAAATTGATAAGGGACTAATAATGCTCCTCAAATAAGCAATTTGCAATTAAGGGCACACTCTAAAAACTAAACATGTACTAATATAAAAGTTTCGAGAAGAAAAAGAGCTACAAAGACATGAAATTATGCATGCATGATTCAGTCTCCATTTTTGTAAAGAAAAGTTTGTCAAGCTAAGGTTGAGTTTATCCCTCAGACTCAAACCCAACCTTCAGACTGTGCCACATTAGCTTTCCACTAATTTTTATCTACTTTTTATTCTTCATACTCACTCCAGACTCATTCCAGTTTTACATTTTATCCCTCAGACTCTCTCCAGACTCTCTACCAAAAGTTTAACATATTATTTTATATTTAATCTATTTTTTTCTATAATGTTAATTACTTAATATGACGATAATATATCGTTCGAATATTTATCGACTATTATATCATTAAAATTACAATTTGGAGAGAAATAGAATATTGATATAGGAAAATTTGGAAGAATGAAAAAAAAAATTATACACACAAATGGCTATTTATAGCAGTTTCACATAATATTACCATTGGGAATTTTTTTAAAAAAAAAACACTTGTCACATTTTAATTGGGTAAAACAAATAATATGACCGTTGGTTGTGGGGGAAGGAAAGCAAAAAGAGTAGTTCAATGGCTTGTGGGGCCTCGCACATATTTGTTGCATTTAATGCTTGTGAGTCTAAGGATGAGTTTGGGAAACCAAAACCCATTCCCAGACTCCCTCACCATTTCCGCCCAAATATCGGTAGTCTGCAAATGCAATCAAGACTCACCAAGTCTTTGTCTCAGACTCCCTCCTCAGACCCGCGTTAAACATACCCTAAGATTTAGAAAACATATTCTAGGAAGCTTGTAAACATAGAGTAGACTATTAGGATGCTATATATGAATCAAAATTAAGGCTCACTATATCAGTCCATATATAGATTGCAGTCTAAGTTTTCGGAACCGACGCAAGCCATAAATCCATGAAATTGAGGCGCCTATAAGCTGATGAACTAAATTAACATAATCCTTTTCCTTCAAAATAACACAATCCTTCGAGTCAAAGAATATCATCAAGACATCATCTACTAATTTGAGACCAGTCAAGTTATGAAGCTAAGCCTTTGGGATAGACAAACTATGAAGAACAAAGGGAAATCAAGAGAGTAGAACAAACATAAGCTAAGTCTTTGCTATATGATATGCTAAATGGCATTTAACGTACATATAGTGGATTGGACTTACCTGCTAGCTAGCTTGATGGATGTTGTCATGTTGGTTTTGTGCCCGGACTATGTTGGGTCGACTAAACCCAAGGTGCACAAAATATAACTTTTTTTTTTTTGGCTAATGGCATATTATTAATTATCTCCTTTAGGTGTGATGTTATCGGTCTCATTGAGAATGTGTGCAAAATTTATTATGTGGATATGTTAATGTTAGTGGAAACGATAAAATATTGGTGAAAGTGTAATGTTAATATTAAATATTTTGGTTGAAATATGATGTGGTCTATAGTGTTTGATGCTAATCTTATAAAGTGTTGCTGAAATTTTGTTGTTTTGGTGGTAAACTTATTTGTCTTACATTTTTAAATTATATGGCTTAATTTCGGAGATATTACAATTGGTTTGACTTTGGTCAACTTAAAACTAAGTAGAAACATAGAATCCTTTTGACTCTATTGGGTGAGAATATTTCTTGATTTAAGTCTTTAACTTTCCAAGTATAAGGATCACATGATTTGATATGACATTAAACAAATGAAAAGATTAATTGGTTGATAGCATTGTAATTGACATATATTTATAGTAAATGGTCTGTTCTACTCAACTTAATTTTGCTTATCTGAATTAATCTAAACTTAATTGAACTAGTCTATCTAAACTCATTGAGCTTGTATATATTAGGGCTGAGCAAAACTGACCCAACCCGTTTACCGAACCCCGAATCCGACCTGAAAAAAGCGGGTTTGGGTTGAGATTTTCAACCCGTTTAATTAAACGGGGTGGACCTTATTAAACCATTTAATTAAATGGGACAGGTTCAGGTTAGATTTTTAAACCCGAAAATAACCCACCTAAACCCGTTTAATAAAACAAGGGTGATATTTCAAAAATCCATCTCTCTTTACTTGTTCGATTTTTCTTTTGTATTGGGCTAAGCCCAAACGTCCAACCTAAACCGCTAAATGAGCTAAAACAAGGGTGCTATATAATTGCCCTAACCTAACCAGCTAAGTCACTCTCCAGTCTCCCTCATAATTTCCTTTCTGCCGCTTCTCATTTCTCACCATTTTTCATCACTTTTTCACTTCATTATTCCTACGCTAGTAGGTAGGAACCAGTTCCCTTGGTATTTTCTCAATCCTTTTGCTATATGATCGTTATTCTTCTTTAATTATCCTTTTTCTTCTTTGTCTTTGTTATACAATCGTTATTTTAATGGGTTTTTTTTTTCCTTTTTTCTCGAGTTTCAGTTAAAGCTTCCAAGGTGAAGCAACATTATCAGGTATTTCTTCTTCTTTATCTTTGTTTTGCTGTTTTTGTTACATATTATCAATTATGTCGAAGTTCATATTTTTCGAATATGTTTTGCTATTTTTTTATATGCTTTGTGTCGAATTTTTTGAGTAATTTTATACTTCTGTAAAGTTAAATAATTTATATTGTGTGTTAATATTGAGTGCTAAATCTGTTGAAACTTATATGTTTTGATAGGACTTTTAAAACTTAATATTAACTGTTAACATTCGACTAATTATGTTTGATTTTGCTTTTTCCTTTTAGTTATGGAGTATGAAACATCTCCTGATCCAATTGAACTTGATTCTGGAGAAGAGGAAGTTCAGGAAGAGGTTCACAACAGTAAGAAATCTGGGAAGCAAGAGACAAAGAGAAATGTCCCCCATAAGCCTATTTTGGTTTGTAAGAACTTTAAACGCCAACGTCGATTAACTTCTGGTGTGTGGGTGCATTATGACTTTCTTGACGAACCGGATGAAAATGGTAACTTAAGATGCAAATGTAAAAAATGTGGTCAATCTTTCAATGCTGACAGTAAGATGGGGACTGGTAACTTAAAACGTCATTTGAAAACTTGCAAGATGATGAGGTATAGGGATGTTGGTCAAATGATTCTCGAGAAAACATCTTCTGGTTTAGAGAATAGAATGCCTAAGTTTGATGTTGATGTTTTTTGTGAATTGTTAGCTCTTGCAATTGTTAGGCATGACCTACCTTTCCAATTTGTTGAGTATGAAGCGATTAGGAGGTGTTTCAATTACTTGCATCCTGATGCTAAATATGTTTCACGATTCACAATTAAGGCTGATGTTATGAAAATGTTTAAAAGGGAGAAATATAAATTAAAGGATGAATTGAGGTTGGTTTCTGGTAAGATTGCACTAACATCAGATTGTTGGACTTCTATAACAACTGATGGTTATATCACCTTAACTGCCCACTTTGTAGACAATCAATGGTGTCTTCAGAAGAGAATTTTGAACTTTTCTTTCATGCCTCCTCCTCATACCGGGGTTCACTTGTGTGATCAAGTTTATAGTATGTTGAAGGATTTGGGGATCCAAAAGAAAATTCTCTCTATTACCTTCGATAATGCTTCTTCTAATGATGTTTTTGCTGAAAATCTACAGGGTGAACTTGACTTGTCTTGTGGGTGGGAATTTTTCCACGTTAGATGTTGTGCTCATATCTTGAATCTAGTGGTCATGATGGCTTGAAAGAGATTCATGAGGCTGTTCTTAAGGTGAGGGAGAGTGTTAAGTACTGTAAAGGATCTCAAGCTCGAAAACAACGATTTTTGAGTTGTGTTGCACATGTGGAATTAGAGAGTTCTAAAGGATTGAAGCAAGATGTGCCCACTAGATGGAGTTCCACGTATTTGATGCTAGAGAGTGATTTGTACTATAAAAAGCTTTTAATCATTTTTAGAAAGTTGATGATAATTATATTCATTGTCCATTTATGGAAGAGTGGGTGAAAGTTGAAAAGATATATATTCAAGTTCTTGAAAGTTTTATATGAAGTCACAGTTGCGTTTTCTGGTTCAAAATACCCAACTGCCAATTTGTGCTTCCCTAATGTTCTGAAAGTGAGATTGTTGTTGAAAGATGAAATGGCTAGTTCTGATAGTTTCATGCAAAGAATGGCAGCAAGGATGTTGAAAAGTTTGGGAAATATTGGTCGGAGTTCAGCATAATCATGGCAGTTGCTGTGGTATTAGATCCTCGTTTCAAGATGTAATTTATTAAATGGAGCTTTAATAAAGTGTATGGGTTCGGTGCTGATTATGAGAGTGAGTTATTCAAGGTTAAGTACAGGTTGCAGCACTTGTATGATGGCTATGCTATGTCATCAGTTTCAGCAGCAACCAACAATGTTGCTGGATGTCGATATGCTCAAGCTACTTGTGATGGCACATCTGATGAATTCATGACTGTAAGTCTAATTCTTACTTCTTTTTTCTGATTTTTTTTTATTTTCTTCTTCTATTTGATTCTTTTTTTTAAAAAAATATTACTCTTGAAGGATTTTGATGATTTCTCCAACGAGCAACATAGTGAAACAAGCAGGTCTGATTTGGCTTCATACCTTGAAGAGCCTTTGCTGCCTCGTTCAAGTAACATTGATCTTGTGAGTTATTGGAGGACCCATGAAATTCGGTATCCCATAGTTGCAAAGATGGCCAAGGACTTCCTAGCGATTCCCATATCAACAGTGGCCTCGGAGTCTGCATTCAGTACAGGTGGGAGTGTTTTGGATTGTTATAAAAGTTCTTTGAAGCCAAAAACTGTGGAGGCTATAATATGTCTTAGAGCTTGGGCTTTCGGAGATGGTAAGAGTTTGTTTAGTTTCTTTGTACTATCATCTCTCATGGAATAAATGAATAATGTATACTAATTCTTTTATTGACTTGCTTTGTAGCAAAACTGGAACCTCAAATTGAGGACTTATGTGACCACAGAACTTAAAAGTAGAAGAAGCTGATGATACTCCCTCCCCATCTCCAAGTCAATCTCCAAGTCCTGTTGTTGGAAGTCCACAACTCTCTTCATCCATACTCTAAGAGGGTGTTTGCTGCTGTTTATTGTAATGGATTGCTAATTAATGGCCTTTAGGTCTAAACTTTGGTCTGTAATAGCTTAGAACTTAATATGTTGTTTTTGACTTTTTGTGTGTGTTTAACACTTTGTGGGTGGTACTAAAGTAAAAACCCAAACTTATTAGTTATTATTAATATATGATTTTACATATCTAAAATTCTGATTACTAACTTTACGGTAAATGACCAATTAATGTATGGATTTTTTTTTAATGTTAAAAAGGGCCAAAAATCAGGTTGGGGCAGATCAGGTCCGGGTTGACCTGATCTGCCACAGATCAGGTTCAGGTTTTAATTTTAAACCTGTTTAAGCAAACAGATCAGGTTCAGGTTCTAGGGGTACCAACCCGTTTATAGCCAACCCGAACCCGAACCTGACCTGATATGATTTGTTAATCAGTCCTAGTATATATATATATGAACTTATTAGATCTTATTATTGGTCCTGATTTGACCTTATCTGAACTTATTTGAACTATTATACCTTGAGGACTCGCTTGGATTGAGTGTAACGAATTAAGGGGGTAAAAAAAAGTCAAACTAAGGAAAGTAAGGTGGTTAAAAGTGATTATGAAGGGGAAGAAGTGGTGATAAAAGGGATAAGCTAGTGATAGTAGGAAGAAAAAGGAATGGATAGGGGAATTGTTACTCTAATTATGGTTGTAATAGTTACCCACACCCCCCTAGAGTAATTGTCACCCTCATTTGGAGGGTAATAACTTCTTCTTCTCTTCTTTTTCATCACAACAAAATCACATTATCTCCTTGCAACCATTTCAAATCACCTCCATTTTTCCTTTATTAAGGTGGTTTGACTTTTATTACCCCCTTAATCCATTACCCTAAATCAAGCATGCCCTAAGTTGTAAAAGTGTTAAAACGTCCTTTTTGCTAAAAAATAACCTATTTTCCATTTTCCTTAATAATTAATAGTAGTAAAAGAGAGGTCCAAGTATAGGTAAAAATTTCATTATATACCGAAAACACTACAAAAGAAAAAATTCCTTCATCACCTTTGTTCTAAGTTTGATCTTTTCTGTTTTTCCTCTTTCCTATTTCATTTAAC
The DNA here is from genome assembly GCA_947646795.1 of Beta lomatogona. Taxonomy (NCBI): domain Eukaryota; kingdom Viridiplantae; phylum Streptophyta; class Magnoliopsida; order Caryophyllales; family Amaranthaceae; genus Beta; species Beta lomatogona. The sequence goes on from CANSNZ010000823.1 coordinate 473,999, forward strand.
ACACATAAATGTAAAATAAGCAAAGTTTATGCATTACAATAATTCTTTTTTTTTTTAGGGGAACAATACTATAATTCTTGCCCAATGCTTATAAAGAATAAACCATTCTATTAGTAAAAGTAATTTGCAACCTTTATATCCTTATCCCAGATAAAAGGCGGCTGTAAGAAAAAAGAAAAAGGTAGAACATTACTCTATTTACCCTCTACAAAGATTTTTGTCCTCCTTCCTATAAATCCTCCACTTCCACTTACTTCAGATCTCTACAAACAGATAAAAGAAACCCAGAAAATTTTCCACCCCAAGAAACTCAAGAAAACTTCTCCCATGGCTTCCTTCTTCATTTTCTCTCTCCTCCTCATCCTCTCCACCATGGCTGCCTCCGCCATTGACATTAGCACCACCCCACTCTCTCTCCTCTCACCATCACTATCACCATCTTCCGATTTTTCATTCTCTCTCCTCTCACCATCACCATCACCATCTTCCGCACCTCCACCACCAACCCACCTTAAAGATTCATCAATCATCGAGTACGGCGATTTCAGAAACTCTGCTTGTCTCGTCACCAACAAATCCGCCGCAAATCTCTCACTGGACTCCGTCACTTCGCCGGAGAAAGAGTTCACAGAGTTTGAGAGACATCTGCTTGTGAATATACAGATTTCTTTGTCTACTTTATTTATTCTGTACTTTCGCGAGAGGATGATTGGTAGACGGTTGAATAGACTTTAATAATTAGGGAATATACAATCTTTCGTAGATTGTATATTCTCGCTCATGTTGATGCAGAGTGTGAATAATAGTACGTAGTATAGACTATAGACTGTTGAATAATGAGTAAAACATTGACATATATACGTGTTTGTTGTTTTGGGAACGAAATAAATTCTTGATGTTGAAATAAAATCAAGTACCGGATTTTCATCTGTTATTACTTTCTAAATGTAGTATGATGCATTTTCTTTGAATTTGGACATTAAGTGATCGTAAGAGATTAATCATATGATTACACTTAATTAATTTCAGCATTGCTAGTAAATAAATTAAAGGGTTATAAGATGATCTTAGTAATTTCAGCGTTAGGTAAAATCCAAGGTGCACAAAAAATATCTTGTTTTTTTGCCAATGCCCAATGGCATATTGTTAATTATTTCTTTAGGTGTGGTGTTACCAGAGTGTGTACAAGGTTCAATATGTGGATATGATAATATTAGTGGAAAGTGGAAACGATAAAATATTGGTGAAAGTATAATGTTAATATTAAATATTTTGGTGGAAATATGATGTATGTGATAATAGTATTTGGTGGTAATCTTATAAAGTGTTGTTTTGATTTTGTTGTTTTTGTGGTAAACTTATTTGTTATATATTTTATATTATATGGCTTAATTTAGGGGGTATTACAATCAGTTTGACTTTAGTCAACTAAAAACTAAGTAGAAACTTAGAATCCCATTGAATCTATTGGTTGAGAATATATCTTGATTCAAGTTTTAACTTTCCAAGTATAAAGATATGGAAAGATTAATATACAATTGGCTAACAGCATTGTAATTGACATTTATTTTAAGAACTTTTTGTTGAGAAAGACCTATTAAAATAGCCATTTTGTTGGAAAAGACCTAATAAAAACTTTTTTGTTCAAAAAGACCTATTATAATATTTCAATTGTTATATAAGACCACTTCAATATTTTCGGGCCAAAAAGACAATTTTCTGGCATTGACTTTTCTTCCCCTCCTTTTCTCATTAAATGAAAACAACATATTTTTTTCTATCCTAATCCCTTAACCCTACCAAACCCTTTCCTCTTGCTTCCTATTTTAAGAGATTATGGTAAGAAAAAAAATATGTTGGTCCCATTTATTGAGAAAGGGACGGGAAGCAAGTCAATGTCGAAAAAATTGACTTTATGGCTGGAAAACATTGAGGTGGTTTTAAGTAACAAAGGGAAGTATTATAATAGGTCTTTTTCAACAAAAAAGTTTATATTAGGTCTTTCCTAACAAAATAGCTATTTTAATAGGTCTTTCTCAACAAAAAATCCTTATTTTAAAGCAATGTTCTATTGAACTTATTTTATATCTGAATTTAAATGAACCTATCTGAATTTATTAAACTTATATATTATTAGATCTTATCTAAACTTATTAGACCTTATATTTGTGAGAATGACAAACCTTATTTTTTGTTGAAATGAGCTTATATGAACTTAGACTTTATTAGTCTTTGTAAGACATTATCGGAACTTGTTTTTTCTCATAAGTACTGACAATAATAAGGTGAACAGAACTACAGAAGAGGTTCAAAATCAATTATCGGAATATAACCCTTAAATCTTAATTTAATGATTTTTCTCACCACAAACTTACAATTACGATTTTCAAATTTAGAACTCCATTTAAAAAAGGTAATAACCATATAATGTCTCATAAATTTTAAAAGGAAAATTCACTTCTTCTCTTACTAAATTTTCAACTCTTGTCAACTTTTTTTTCCTAAATAATTAATAATAGAATAAGAAAGGTCCAAATAGTTTCATTCTATACCGAAAACACTATAAAAATATATAAAAAAAAATCCTCAATCACCTTTGTTCTAAGTTGAATCTTTTCTTTTCTTTTTCCTTTTGACCTCTTCCCTATTCCATTTACAAACATAAACCTAAAATGGACAAAGTTTTTTTTTTTTTTTTTGAGGGGAAAATCCAGGGAACTTATATTAAATCAATGTCCACCAAAGTAGTAATATTTTGGGAAAAGGAGTCAAACCATACAATCTCCGAGTTACAAGGACACTCCCAACTAGCTAACAGGTGGGCAACAACATAACCCGCTCGTTTAACATGAGAAAAAGAAAAGCGATCAAAGTTCCCAGCTATCCTATTAATATCACTAAAGACTCTAAAAATAGGGCAACACCTTCTACTTTGTTCTTCACTGCATTGACAATCGTACTTGCATCTCCTTCACAAATCAAATTATCATATAGTGCCGAACCGAGCAGTCACCTCCACAGCATATCTAGCAGCCATAGCTTCAGCCAACGTTGCATCCAGTGGCGGATCCAGGATTTCACCCACGTGGGTTCGAAATCGATAAGTATACTTCAATTCAAGTAAAGAATTACAACCGATAACTATGGGAACAACTTCTTAGATTACATGAAAAAAAAAAACTAAAAAACCATTCTACGAGTTTTCATACTTTAAAAGCGTCCTAATACATTATCATTGCTAACTCGAATGAAAATATATCTCTTAAAAAATGTGACTAAACTATACATGGTCGTCGCAATTAGGACAAGCAATACTACTTACTAACTAATTATATTCATTAATTCACCCGTACCTAATTAATCTCAATTCTCAATGCTAATTCAATAATTTCTATTTATTCAAGCATTATAAAATCCAATTTGTAATTAATCCAAGCATTACTAAAATAATATACATTGCAATTGACCATTTACTATGTACAACCAGCATATCTCATGAGTTAGGTAATTATAATTGATAGCCTAGTATTACGCTAACAGTAATCTAGTATAGGGCTATAGGCTAACAGCATTACTTCAGCATTATATATATGGACTAGCCAAAAAAAAAAAAAAAAAAAAAAAGCGTAGCCTATATACGCTAAAATGCTGGGAGCATCCTCGAACCCCGTCCCGCGTATCAAGAGAAGCATCAATACTCACGCTGTCAAACCACTGAGCCAATGTTTGTCTAACTGAACTATTCAGTGCGATTTTAATTTTAACTGATGTTTATTTTAACTTTTTTCCAGTTTTTTTTTTTTTTTTCTAAATTTTCATGGGTTGAGCTGAACCCACGCTAGATCCACCCCTGGTTGCATCCCTTTTTGCCGCATCACGCTTCGTGGCCAATAAAATCACTCCACCACTACTGTTCTGTAGCACAACACCCATACCAATCTCCCCATTTGCGTTAACATGGGCATCCAAGTTAATTTATAATTCTTGCCCAATGGTTATAAACAATAAACAATTCTATTGGTAAAAGTTAATTTATAACTTTTATGTTTTTATCCCAGAAAAAAAAGGCGGCTGTAAGGAAAAAAAAAACGAGTAGAATATTATTTACCCTTTAAAGGTTTTTGTCCTCCTCCTTAAGTCCTCTAATTCCGCGTACTTCACTTCTCTGCAAACAGAAAATTAAAACCCAGAAAATATTCCACACCAAGAAACTCAAGAAATCTTCTCCCATGGCTTCCTTCTTCATTTTCTCTCTCCTCCTCATTCTCTCAACCATGGCTACCTCCGCCATTGATAACACCACCCCACTCTCTCTCTTCTCACCATCACCATTTTCCGATTCTTCATTCTCTCTCCTCCCACCATCACCATCTCCCAATTCTCCAATCTCTCTCCTCCCACCTCCACCACCAACCCACTTTAAAGATTCACCAATCATCAACACAATCGTCGAAGACGGCGATTTCAGAAACTCGGCTTTTCTCGTCACTCAATTACCTCAACCTTCAACCATTCTTCTCAATGCACCCTACATAATCCCAGACGACGACGTTTTTCTTCCAGGAAAAATCATCCTCATCACCAACAAATCCGCCGCAAATCTCTCCATTAAGGGTCACCCACACTCTTACCCTCGTCTCTTTCAAACCGCCGTCGTTTGGACTGTTTTTAACAATACCACGCCGGAAAAGTCGCCGGAGATTTCCCCCTCACCGGATTCGACCACTTCGCCAGCGACAGAGTTCACACATTTCGAGAGATATCCGGTGGCTGTGGTGGTTGCGTTTGTACAGATAATTTTGTCAATTTTATATTTTGCCAACTTTCGCGAGAGGATTGGTAGATTTTTAGATGATTGGGATTTGGGAAATTTTTTTATTTGAGTAACGATACAATATTTTTGGTAGCTTGTATATTCTCTCGCTCATGTTGATGTAAGAGTGTGGATAATATCATGATAGTACGTAGTATTAGTATAGAGTTAGACTGTTGAATATGTGAGTAAAACGTTGATATCTGTGTTTGTTATTTCTGGAAATTCTTGATGTTGAAATAAAACGAACTACCGGATTTTCATCTGTTATTATTTTCTAAATGTAGTATGATGCATTTACTTTGAATTTGGAAATTAAGTGGTCAAAAGAGATTAATCATATGATTACACTTTATTAATTTCAGCATTTTAATTAATTTCAGCATTTTAATTAATTTCAGCATTGTTGGGAAAGAAATTAAAGGGTTATCTGTGATCGATGAAATCGTACGTCTTCTGTTGTTTTGGTTGTGCTTGTGTGCTGTTCTTCTTTATAAATCTTGATTTAAGGTATAGTTTGTAATCGAAGAATTCGAGAAAGATTTTCATGTACAATCTTATATGGGGTTTTGAACTAGGAAGAAGCAGTATGCCACAAGGACTAGATAGATCAATTTAATTAAATTTTTCTTATAGAACATAATCTAATTAAGCTCACAGAAGAGGAGTTATTAGATTATATATCCAATTTTACCCAAAATGGAAGTATTGAGGGAGTAACGACAATGCCCCCTTAATAAGGAGTTCATTCATCATAAATCATATACCCGGGTGTATCATGCACATGGTACACCCAAGACTAATTTTGCTCATTTGGAACTCTCCTTTAATCCAATCAAATGAGTAATGAGCAAAAAAAATTAGCCTTGGGTATATTATACTCACGGTACACCCGGGTGTATAATAAATTTTCACCTAAATAAGCAATTCACATTTAAGGCTCCTCGAGGTTGGAATTTGATTTGATATGCTGCCACCAATAAAACAAAAAAAAACAATCACAATGGCAAACAAGTGATACACTTGTTATTACAACTCTTATAGTAGGAAAAACACACCGTAGTAGATAGCCATATTGATCACAAGGCTTCGAGGAGTTGCATCATTGTGGTGCATATGGAGACGCACAATGACAAGGTTTTTAACAAGGAGATCCCTCAGACGGTTGTTGCAGACCGTGTCAAGCGACTAGATCGTATTGCAAGCGGTTATATGGTGCTAATATCATCCGGCCAGCTCATGCTTCCAAATTCTAAGGTGTGGCAGGTTAAAGATTCGAGCTTAATCTTACCTGTTGGACATGCATATGCACTTGATGATAGCCAATTAGTGAAGCTTGATTGCATGCGACAATCACAAGATCGAGAACGTGAAGTAAAACAAGCTCTATAGAATAATAGAATACAATGCAATCGCCGTGCGAATCATCCAGGGAAAGCCTAAACCAAGCCAAAGAAGGAACCATGAGCCATCAAAGGCGACAAACAATATTCTAGCATCACCAAACCCTTCAACATTGTCCGACTTGTGCTCTTCGTTTGGCTTATAAACCTTAAAAGCTTAGCCTTTGCTATATGATATACTAAATGGCATTTAACGTACATATAGTGGATTTGACTTACCTGGTAGCTAGCTTGATGGATGTTGCCATGTGGGTTTTGTCCGCGGACTATGTTGGGTCGAGTAAAGACAAGGTGCACAAAGTATAACTTCTTTTTTTTTTGCCAATGGCATATTGTAAATTATCTAAACCAAGCTTGCTTGGTGGAGGTGGCGGGGAACTCACCTTGTAACTTTGAGGCCACAAATTCGAACCCCACTACCTACTTATGCTTGGGAGTAGAAATTCCCTTATATCCCCCTAGTCTCAAGCGTTGACTTGTGTAGTTGGGTTGGATGACCTGCCAGAGGTGTTGGTCCAGTAGGATCCTTTTTCTTACAAGAGGTTCTCTAGTGGGGGTCCTAATTTTATTTATTTATTAATTATCTCCTATAGGTGTGATGTTATTGGTCTCATTTAGAGTGTGTACAAGGTTTGTTACGTGCATATGATATTATTAGTGGAAAAGATAAAATATTGGTGAAAGTATAATGTTAATATGCAATATTTTGGTGGAAATATGATGTGATAATAGTGTTTGGTGGTAATCTTATAAATTGTTGTTGTGATTTTGTTGTTTTGGTGGTAAAGTCACTTGTTATTCATTTTTAATTAATTATGTGGCTTACTTTAGGGGTATAACAATTGGTTTGACTCTAGTAAACTGAATAACTTAATAGAAACATAGAATCCTTTTGACTCTATTGGGTGAGAATATTTCTTGATTCATATATTTAACTTTCCAAGTATAAGGATCACATGATTTGATAGGTAATTAAAGAAATGAAAAGATTAATTGGTCAATAGCATTGTAATTGACATTTGTTTTACAGTATACGGTCTGTTTTATTCAACTTATTTTTACTAGTCTGAACTTATTTTAACTAAACTAAACTAAACCGGCCCATCTGAACTTACTTAGCTTATCTGGACTTATTAGACCTTATTAGTCCTTATTTAACCTTATCTGAACTTATTAGACCTTATTTTGTGAGAGTACCAGACTTCATTTTTGGTGAAACAAACTTATCTAAACTTATCTGTATTAGACCTTACTAATCCTTATTAGACATTATCTGAACTTGCCGTTTTTTATAATGACTGAAAATAAGGTATATAGAACAGACCAAAAACAAGTATTGGAATATAATCTTAATTTAGTGATTTTTCTCACGTCAAACTTACAGTTAACAATTTTCAAATTTATAACTCCATCTAAAAAAACTAATAACCATATAATGTTTCACAATTTTTTTTTACAAAAATTATCTTTTTCTGTTACTAAACCTTCAACTCTTTTTAACCTTTTTTCCCTTAATAATTAATAATAGAAAAAGAGAGGTCCAAATACAGACAAAAGTTTCATTATATCTTGGAAACACTACAAAAACAAAAACAAACAAAGAATCCCTCAATCGCCTTTGTTCTAAGTTGAATTTTTTCTGTTTTTCCTTTTCCTTATTCCATTTAACACACATAAACCTAAAATGGACAAATGGACAAAGTTTCTGCAACTATAATTCTTGTCCAATAGTTAGTACTCCAGAAATTATTCACCCTTTATAAAGGTTTTTGTCCTCCTTCCTATAAATCCTCTATTTCCGCTTACTTCAGCTCTCCGCAAACAGAAAAAAAAAAAAACCCCATAAAATTTTGCACACCAAGAAACTCAAGAAAAGCTTCATCCATGGCTTCCTTCCTCATTTTCTCTCTCCTCCTCATCCTCTCAACCATGGCTGCCTTCGCCACTGATAATACCACCCCACTATCTCTCCTCTCACCATCACCATCTCCCAGTTCTCCATTCTCTCTCCTCCCACCTCCACCACCAACCCACCTTAAAGATTCACCAATCATCGACTCAATCGTCGAAGACATCGATTTCAGAAACTCGGCTTTTCTCGTCACTCAATCTTCAACCATTCTTCTCAATGCACCCTACATAATCCCCGACGACGACGTTTTTCTTCCAGGAAAAATCATCCTCATCACCAACAAGTCCGCCGCAAATCTTTCCATTATGGATCACCCACGCCCTTACCCTCTTCTCTTTGAAACCGCCGTCGTTTGGACTGTTTTTAACAATTCTTTGCCGGAAAACTCGCCGGAGATAACCCCGTCCCCGGAGTCGATCACTTCACCGGCGACAGAGTTCAAACAGGTCGAGAGTCATCCGGTGGCTGTGGTGTTTGCGCAATTACACATACTTTTGTCTATTTTATATTATGCCAACTTTCGCGGGAGGATGATTCGTCGACTGTTGAATAGACTTTTTACTAATAATTAGGGAAGATTTTCTATTTGAGTACGATACAATTCCGTAGACCGTAGCTTGTATATTCTCGCTCATGTTGATGCAGAGTGTGAATAATAGACTGTTGAATATGTGAGTAAAACATTGATGTCTGTGTTTGTTTTTGTTTTTGGGAAATTCTTGATGTTGAAATAAGAAGAAGTAACGGATTTTCATCTGTTATTAGTTTCTATTATTTTTAGAAGAACCTGTTATTAGTTTCTAAATGTAGTATGATGCATTTTGTTTGAATTTGGACATTAAGTAAGGTGTCGAAAGTGATTAATCATATGATTACACTTAATTTATTACAGCATTGTTGGTCAAGAAAATAAAGGGTTATAACATGATCTAAGAAGTTGCGAATCGATGAAATCGTCTTCTGTTGTTTGGCTGTGCTGTGCTGTTCTTCTTTGTAAATTGTCGATTTAAGGTATAGTTTGTATTTGAAGAATTCGAGAAAGATTCTCATGTACAATCTTATATGGGGTTTTGAACTAGGAAGAAGCACTATGCCACAAGGACTAGATAGATCAATTTAATTAAATTTGTCTCATTAAGCTCACAGAAGAGGAGTTATTAGATTATATATCCAATTTAGCCCAAATTGGAAGTATTAAGGGAGTAATGACAATGCCCCTAAATAAGCAATTCACAGTTTAAGGCTCCTCAAGGTTGGAATTTGATTTGATCAGCTGTCATCAAAAAAAAAAAAAAAAAAAAAAAAAACAATCACAATGGCGAACAAGTGATTACAATTGTTATTACAACTCTTATAGGAAAAATACACCGTAGTCGATAGCCATTTTAATCAACATCCATGTCCTATAACAAAAACGTGATCGATTAAAATCACAAGGCTTCGAGGAGTTGCATTATTGTGGTGGATATGGAGGACGCAAAATGACAAGGTTTTTAACAAGGAGATCCCTCATACGGTTGTTGTAGATCGTGTCAAGTGACTAGCTCGTCTTGCAAGCGGTTATATAGTGCTAAAATCATCCGGCCAGCTCGTGCTTCAAAGGTATATTGGCAGGTTAATGATACGAGGTTAATCTTACCGGCTGGACATGTATATGTACTTGATGATAGCTAATTAGTGAAGCTTGATTACCACAATCACAAATCCAGACCTTAAAGTGAGACAAGCTCTTGAGAATACAATGCAATCCCTGCTTGATCCAGGGAAAGCCTAAGCCAAGGCAAAGAAGGAGCCATCAAAGGTGACAAACAATATCCTATCATCACCAAACCCTTCAACTTTATCCTACTTCTTCTGCTCTTCGTTTAGCCTATAAACCTTAAAAGCTAATTAGCTAAGCCTTTGTTGTATGTTCACCATAGTACAAATGAATGTTCACAGGTGCCATTAACTTATACCAAGGATAATATATGTTTACTATACCATTAAACCTGAATCCGAATAAACAAACATATATAAACCTAAGAATCTACCATTCAGCTTTTAATTTTAAATTGCAAACACCAAAATTAAAAATTTAAAAAAGGTACCTTGGCCTTTGAACTACTTCAAACCTGTCCTTTTTGTCTCCAACTTTCTGCTTTACAGGACCACCACCATCTTTACCCATTGAAAAGGACAAGAAGAAAACGTAAGAAGTGAAAGAGGATGAAAAAGGAAATAAAGTTATAGACTTTTTCTAGCAAAAAAAAACTTACTTTGTTAACCCTAATTAACCTTGAGTTCGTCTGCCACCTAATTGCCTTTCCAATCAATGTCTGCTGCAAGTTGCGTTTAATTCAATACCTTCATTCAATGATGATGCAGTTGAATAGGAGAAGAAGAATAGAGAGAAGAAGGAATTTAGGGGGAGAGAAATTGGGTTTGTGGTTTATCGGGTATTTTTTTTAGGGATTTTGGGCTGTTTTTGGATCATTAAATGATCATGTGCTTGGCACGTGTAGGGGTCAACGCCGGAATTTCCAGTCAACGCTCAGAATTCAGCAAAAGGTGCTAAGTTACAACAAAAAAAATGGTATAAGGTACTTGTTCACAACATGTTTTTATATAAGGTATTTTTTCACAAAAAGTGATATATATAAGTTACTTTCTGACAAAAAAAAAACAAATTCTCTCTTTTGGTTATTAAATCTTCAACTCTTATCAATCTTATTTTTCCTTAATAATTAATAATAGAAAAAGAAGGATACAAACACATATAAAAGTTTTACTGTATACACAAATTCTCTCTTTTGGTTATTAAATCTTCAACTCTTATCAATCTTATTTTTTCCTCAATAGTCTTTGTTCTAAGTATTATTTTTTATTTTTTCTTCTTCCTTATTCGATTTAACACACATAAACCTAAAATGGACAAAATTTATAATACTTCCCCAATGGTTATAAACAATAAACAATTATTGGTAAGGCGGCTGTAACTATTAGAAGTGGGTAAAAAGTGTAATTTACTATTTAAACGTGTTTCTCGTTCTTCATAAATCCTCCATTTTCACTTTACGCAAACAGAAAAAACAAACCAAAAATTCTCCACCAAGAAACTAACTAACTAACTCAAGAAAACATGCATTCATCCATGGCTTCCTTCCTCATTTTCTCTCTCCTCCTCACTTTCTCCACCACCACTCTCTCTCTCCTCTCACCATCACCATCACCATTCTCTCTCCTCCCACAACCACCACCAACTCACCCTCAAGACTCACCTCAACAACAACAATTCAACTCCATCATCGACTCCATCGTCGGCGCAGGCGATTTCAGCAACTGGGCTAATCTCCTTTCTCAAGCCGACCCTTCAACTTTTCCTCTCGCTGCCACTTTCTTCATCCCCGACGACGACGCTTTTCTCGCCGGAAACTCTCCTCCGTCGCCGGATTCCAGCAATGACCCCGTCAACTTCATCGACCCTCTTCTTTTCCCTTACCACATTATTCCCCGCCAATTCTCCTTCGCTGAACTCCGACAATTCCCAAGTGGGGCCCGCCTCCCTACTCTTCTCCCCGGAAAAACCCTCCTCATTACTAACAATTCCGCGGGAAATTTCTCCATTAATGGCGTATCTCTCTCTCACCCTGATCTCTTCAAAAGCGCCGTCGTTTCTGTTCATGCTATTGGGAGTGTTCTTCAGTATAATCTTTTTGGATCAGATAATTCTTCCTCGCCGGAAAATTTGCCGGAGATTTCACCGTCGCCGGAGTTTTCATTCTCGCCGGAGATTGAGTTCACAGAGTTAGAGAGAGGGCCGCTTGCCGAGTACGCGAAGAGTGATGGGAACTTTGTCAGTGAAAGAGGTCTTCTAACGATGTATGTGTTGGTGTTTCTTGAAATAGTTGAAGGTTTTTTCATTATTCTGTTGTTCGATGCGATAATTCGGATAGTTTCTGATTTGAGTGGGAATTAAGATTTTTGGTATTTTGTATATTTTCTATCTCTCATGTTGATATAGAGTGTGAATAATAGTAGTGGAATAGAGTGTTGAATTTGTAAGTAAAAACGTTGATATCTGTTGTGTTTGTTTGTTTCGGAATATTTTGATGTTGAAGTAATAAATCAAGTACCAATTTTCTTCTGTTATAAGCTTCTAAATGTAGTATGGTGCAATTTTCTTCATATTTGGAAAGTAGGTATGTGATCATGAGAGATTAACATTAGCAAGGTTCTCTTCTAAAGAATCATATGGTTAAAACTTATTTCCAGCATTATTGATGAAGAAAAGAGATAAGATGATCTAAGAAGTTGCGAATCGATGATATCGTTTTCTGTTGCTTTGTGTGGGTGTTCTTCTATATATCTTCTGGATTTGAGGTATTATGTGTTTGACGTGCTCGAGAAAGATTTCGATGTCCGTTAATCTTAGTTCAAGTATAAATATCCCTTAAATCAGCAATTCACCATTAAAGTTACTCTGAACATGTAATGTTAAAGATTTTTCAGAAATAAAAGAGCTAGGAAGATGCTAAATCATGCATGTTTTCTTCATTTTGCAAGGAATTGTACACTGTCACAAGATATTAGATGATTTAGCAAGGTTTAGAAAACATATCACAAGCTGTTAACCTATTGACTTGTGGCAAACTCGATAGTTTTCAGAAGTACATACAAACCATTAAAAAGCATAATTCCTTCATTTTTTTTTACCTATTGCAACATTTTGACTTCTATGAATGCACAACTTTAAACATTTTTTACCGAGGAACTTCAAACATTGATATCTTCGATTATTTATAAGCAAAAATTATAAAAGTTGGTATTTTGAAAATATATATAGATCCAACATCTTAAATACTAATATTTGATTTTCTAAATAGTCAAGATTTCAGTCAAAGCTAGTGTATGATAAACAGTACAAAAGCCAGGATTTTCGAGATCAACATAATCCCTCTCCTAAATATATATCTTCATCTACTAAATTTTCGACAGAGCGCAAGTTCGTAACAACCATCTCCTTTTGCTGGCTTAACATCTGTTCAAATCCATCTATTTCAGCAAGTAGCTTCTTTCTCAAGTCTTCAACTTCGCTTGTCATCATCTTTATCTTGCTGAGAGCTCCCTTCAATTTTGCTTTAACAGCCTGTCCACTGTGGAAACGTGAAGCCTTTTCAACATAAGGAACCAACCAGCTAACATTTAATTGCATAGCTTGAAGCTCAACAATGGTAGAGCTCATATATCTGGCCTGTGCATCATTCAATGACTTGCTTGAGCTACACTGAAGAAGAATTACGACCTTAGCCAGTGACTCTAAAGCCCTAGCTACATGAACTTCACTTTTTGCCGCATGTCCTTCAAGTATGTTTCCATATTTTGTCCAAATCTTTCTCAAAGTTGGTATTAAATCTGAGCTAACATCTACTCCTTGGAATTTCGCCTTAGATACGCTTCTTTCAGTAGGCTGCTACCGAAACAGATGAATACAGAATATTTGTATTAGAATGATATATAATTCTTCTAATGAATGTAACACTTGACTTTTTTTACAGTCTCACACTCTCCCTTTTTGTTTCGATAGAATGCTGATATATTACCTTAGGAGTATTAGAAATTGCAGAATCTGAAACGATTGTATTGTTGCCCTGAACCTGCTTTGCTCTACCTAAGTCTTTAGCATTGCAAATTAAACCGATAAGAGATTTGTAACAATAATGCAATTAGTATAAAATAAAGACTTAAACATGACGTTATATCCTCAGACATCATACCTTCTTCTATAGATGGATTCTCTTCAATGATGGTTGACGAACAATGAGCTTGAGTTTGTGTATCCACTTGACATCCTACTATACTTGACATTGTCCTATCTGCTTCAACCTCCTCAAAAACCCTTTTCAAAAGAATCATAATACAATCTCAAGGCCACTTCCAATTTTAAGACCCATGAACAATTACAAACATCTAATTGATACTGTGTTACTACGAGCAGAAGTATAATATGGTTATCTAAAAAAAAGAAGTATAATATGGTAATTAGTACTATGAGATGAAATTTTGTCTTTTTTGTCGATAACCTCAGACCAATCAATCAATAATACGTGATTATTTCAAAGAGTTCTAATTCTAAAAATAAGAATGAGTTTGAACTAAGTATGAGCATTTCAACATATTTATTTCTTCCATATAAGTATGTTATGTCAGCTTAGATGGTTATCTTCAAAAAACTTCATGAACTTTGACCTTTGTTTTATATTGTATAAACAAACATATGAACTATATTAATCATATAACAATACTTTTGAAGAAGATATAGTAACAATTTTTAGAAATAAAATTAACAGATGAGTTTGTCTTGCTCCTTGAAGAAACAAGAATACTAGATGCAGACTTGAGTGATTTATGGAGATTTTACAGGAGTCCTATAATTCACACTTAAACAACTGGTGCATCAATCCATTGAGAACAATTGAAACTAATATGCAATGCATGAAGAAGAGTATAAGCCCAAGGTAGTCCAACTAGTAAAGTAATCAGTCACAAGAGAAAACTGCAAAGCTTGAAAAGTTGATCCCTGTTATCTAATATCTACTCACATGACTATATGAGGCAAAATGAATGCGACAAGTTCATTACAATGCTAATAATTTAACAAGGGAGTTGAGGCAGAATCTTACTGTTTGGACAAACGCGTATCTAAATCTAACGAGAGCGAAGGCGGGGGTGGCCAGAACAGAAGAGGGTAGCCTGGGAAATCTTCTATTATATAGGCCCAACTTTACCACTATCAAAGTGGAAAACAACGACATCGAGCTCAGTTGGCTTCGAGACCTTAAAGATTTCATAATCAGTCATGAGAAATCCCCTACGATCAGGAAAACAACGATTGGGAAATACAATACAATTGCCTTTCCATCTAGGTAGATCCTTTGTTGGGATAAAGAAGCAACCATCAGAAGTTGCAAATAGTATTCTATCATCACCAATACCATTAATTCTATCCCATTTCTTGTGCTCCTCGTTTAGCTTATAAACCACACAAACAACTCCTGTTTGTTCTAAGGACCTACAAACTAGATAGAGTTCTGCACCACATGATTCAACTAGACGTCTCTTTTTATCTTGTCCCGGCTCCACCAACTCGCGTACAGACATTAGCCAGCCATTCTTTCCTTTACAGAAGAGTCTTCCTTGGCGATCAATTGCGCACACCATGCCCTTAAAATTCACTACATCATCAAAAATCTTCGCACCATATCTTTTAATTACCGACATGGACCCGTCTCTAAGTCTCAGTTCAGCTAAAAGTCCATTATCAAACAACACAATGGCACTATAATCATCAACTGTTGGGATAATGTTCTTGCAATTAGGATCCACACATAATAACACTTTGCTGCAATTATGATACTGCTTATACTTCCCGGCAAAAAGTTCGTTACCATCATGAGCAAACGTAAGAGTATAGTGTTTACAAATTTCCGTAACTTGAAACTTAGATACATCCAGATCCTTGGGGAAATTTGAGGGTAATTTATTTTCAAGCGAGATTTGTGAAACGGGTTGTCTGAGAAAGAGCTTACCTTGGTTAAACTCTTCAACAGTGAACAACCAAGGAGTAAGATTAGGGTTCACAACTGATCGAAGCATATGAACATAACTTGCCACTAAAGCTATGTGACACTTGCTTCGGAACATAGGTATAAAGCCATTGTATACCAAGGGTAGGATAGGAGATAATATATGTTCTGGTGGGGTGAGAGTAAGAGAGAAAATGGTGGAACGATACCAAGACTTACAAACTGCTCGGAATCGAAGGACGTCGGCTCGGACTTTCAGACGTTCCGCGATCACCAATACAAGATCAGGCGGCAATTCCGACCATGAAAATCTCCGGCTACTCGTTTGCATGTTCCCTTTTTGTTATCACTTATCTGCTAATTGTGTAGAAGTATTTGCAAGTATAGTAACACAAATCCTGCCAAAAAGAAAATATAATTTAATAAAAGTGCATGGTACACACTGTCTTTTGCTCATTTAGAACTTTTTACCATTAGGCTAATTCTGTTCATTTGAAGTCTCCAAACAAGTAATATATGAACAATTATATAGCCTTGAAATACTTATCGTGCAACATGATAAGTATAAAACTAAGGGGTCGATTGATTTAAGATATGGAATGGATAGGGAATAAATACTAATAGAGGGGAATGATAACAAAAATGGTTACCTTTATTGAGTGTTTGGTTCAAGCTAAGATATGGATATGAATGGTGACCATCACCACCACCACCACCACCACCACCACCAAGTAATGGATTTTGTTACTTGAGTGGGAGGGGAAAATTGGGGTAATCCATTACCATCAAGTAATGGTAATAGATTGACGAGAGGTCAACCAATGATAATAGATTGATGAGAGGCTAAACCAAATAAGAAGAAATGATATCGGTAGTTAATTTCATTTATTGGAGCCCAAAAATAGTGAAACAAACAACCCCTAATTTTGTAACCTAATCCGCAACTAGATAATTTGTAAGACAAGAAAAAGGAAAATGTTTGGGTGACCCTCAGGGTAGGCTACCCTCATGAGAGAGATAGAGAGAAACTAATATTCAATTCAATATTTTGGAGAGAGAAAATATCCATACAACTATTGCATTTATTATACTTTCTCTCTATCTCTCTCATGGCATACCCTCAGGGTAACTCTATTATTCCCAAACTAAGAATATTTTACTTAACAATATATACCAAAGAAAAAAAAAAATCAAAGCATCACAGGACATGAGGAAAGAATTATCACAACACTCGTAGGCCGTAGTAATACAAACAATCTAAGTCATTATATCTAACTTGCCAAACTTTCACATTTATCAATCGAAATATAAAACTAACAGAATGTAAAAGCAATAACATAATTCTTCAAACCTTCTAGCAATTTCCGAACCAAATTTTCGAATCAATTTCTTAAATTTAATTAAAACTAAAAAATGTGAGGAAAAAAAATTAGAAGAAAGAAGGAGAATTGGTGAGATGTTGAGAACATAAAGGGTATTTATAGGTACCTTTAAAGCCACTGAGAAAGAAGAGGGATGTGAGTGTTGATTGAAGTTGTCGTTTGCATTTAATTAGGGATTTGAATTGGGAAGGGGGGAGGGGATTAATGGGGGACTGTAATTGAATGAGAATTTTTGTTTTTTTTACCAACTTGAATGAGATTATTTTGAAGTAAGTTGAATTTTCGGGAAACTATATCCACATTAAATTTTTTTTTTTTTTTGGATTATGCTATATGCAGTTCTTAGGGTTGCATATAAATTTACTAGTTTTATATGCACGCTATGCTTGCCAAAAGTCATTATTAAAATTTAATTAATCACATTAAGTTTAAGGTTTGATGCATGATTTAGATAATATTTTTTTTAGACAATTTAAGGTTTTATGTCTTTTTTTATGCAATTTATTAAGATAACATATCTAATCCTTTATGATAATTTTGTAATTTTAGAATGCATTTTATTCTTTTTTTCTAATACATTATAGTCATATTAGAACTATTTAAAATAACATATCTATCTATTTTTATCTATATAATTTTATGATATAAATAAACATAACAATTATAATATATTAAGATATTTTTTGATGCAATTCAAAGTATAATATTCTTCTTTTTATCTTATTCTATTAAGATAATATCTCTATTATATTCTCTTAAATGCAATTAATTTAATACATTATACTACTTCTTTTTATGTAATCTATGAAGATAACATCTTTATTATATTCTATTAGATATAATTAATTTGATACATTTTAACACATTTTTTAAACCACTTGCTCTCTCACCCCTTACATGTTACATCCCCCACTCTCTAAATCCTCTGCCCCTCTCTCTCATCCCTTCCTCCTCCAAAACACCACCTCCCACCGTCGTCCCCACTCCCCAAGAAAATCAAAACCCCAAACCCAGAAACCAGCCTCAAACTTAAACTCAATCATATCCAGAAATGCCCCCCATTCGCGTAAAACCACCAGGTTCAAGCAGCATCACATCGTCCCCACGCATCACGGTTTCGACGCCCACTGCCACTACAACTGGCGCAGCAGCCGAGACTATGACATCCACCATGCTGGATTTCATCCAATTACAACGCGAAGCCGTAAGCCTACCACGACTCGCGGTGGAGGACGCGACTCGCGGTGGCCACGGGTCGTGTTTCTTGCCTTGTTTCGCGGTAGTTTGCCGCAAGCTTACCGCGACTCGCGGTATATTCCGCGATTCGCGGTTTCCGAAGAAGTCGAAATCTTTTATTTTCTTCTTTTTCCGGATTTGTTTCGGAGTTGTTTTATAACCCTTATATAAATACCTTCTTGGCCGTTTCTCCTCTCTCTATGGTTTTTCCATCAACCTAAACACATGGCCAACCTCTTTCTTCTAAGAATTGAGCAGTTCTTGAGAATCTCCAATCCTTGATCCGGGTGCACGGAGTCGGGGATCGTTGTGTGAACCTTGGGGGACGAACGTCATCAGGTATCCGCACCGGAGATGGCGAAATTCGTTTCTAAGGCAGTGGCCTCCATACCACGGCGCAACGTTGTTCTTGTGGAATTCAATTAAGTTCAGTTGATTGTTATCTGCAGATAAGTTTCTTCTCTATATTGTATATCAGTATAGTTTATATATTTGTTCTTCATGAATACATTAATCTAACTCATATTTCCAACAATTTAGAAACGAATTTATTATGATTGTTGTATTCATGTTGATGAACAATTTATTCTAACCTAATTTCAATTATCTACCTTGGAAAGAATCCTTGAGTATTGTTTATTTGAATAGGTATGGTTAGAATTATTAAGTCTTGTGAATAGACTTATTAGGGTAATTTGTGGAGCGAAGTTACCGTGGATCTCATGTTGGATTTTGTTGGCTCGTAAAGATTGAATCTTTGATCTAATTGTTGCCATTGAAATTATTCCTACTGTCATATTCCTTCTTCCAGTTCTCGTCTTTGAAGAAGTTCTCAAATGTACTTGATGGATACTCAAGACTTTTATTATTTGATAAATAATTTCTGAGAACAATTGGGGGGTTTTTGATATTGATGGAGGAAGTCAACTTCATGTTTATACTTCTCATTGAGTTCTTGATAGCAAAGAAGCTGCTATCAAATATTCAAGTCAATTGGATAGTGTTCATAAGACGTATTAGAAGGAAAGTTTGCTCTTTAATTTAATTTAATTATGTACTCTAACTTATTTACATGAATTATTTTATGTACCCCTTTCATATATAACAGTCAATTTTGTGACATGTTAGATTTGTAAGGGTTGAGTTAGAGGTTGAAACATTCAAGCAAGCAAAGGGGAGTTGGAAGAGTGGCAACTATGTGGAATTCATAGCACCTTCAGCAGGCCAGCTTGGCTAAAGGGAAGTTTCAAATCTATCTTATGGCTAATGTCCCAAGTTCAGCTTAGTTGTATAATTTATTTTATGTGGCACATTGTTTGGTATCTAATTTATACCTGTGTTTTAGCAATTGTTGTGCCTTTTGAGGAATAAATTAATGTTTGGGACTGGCTAGTGAGTCAGTTAGCCTCACTGTGGGAAGTGAGGGGGAGGAAGGGAACTTCCATGGGATTTAATACAGTTGGGAACTCTTATCCGTTTCCTTGAGCTATGAATTATATACTTCTGCTTGTTGCTTTGTATATGTTGTATACAAGTCGTATATTTGGTTCTTTAGAGTTGCTTTGTAAGACTCCTGTAGGGTTTAAATTTGTTGACCATGTCTAGTCATATGGACTTTTGGATTGGTTGAATGACCTTTTGGGTAATCTAACTGCAACTCTAGTGCTAAGTCGTGTCTTAGAGTAACCCAATAGTTGTGTCTATTAGGGTTATTGAATTATTTGAGTTAATTCTCGAGGACTTAGCTTCTTTGGTAAACTCGGAGTAATGATTGGTGAATGTTATCATGTTTCATGTGTTGACTGATCAGAGGCTAGCATTCCTATCCTTTTGTTAAGGGTCTAGGTGAGACCATTTGGGACTCCTTGTAAATAAGCAGAATTTTGAGGTTAATGGTGGCTGTGTTCCAAGTGAGTGAAATCATTTAAGAATGAAGGAACATGAGGATTTTTAAAAGGGTTATGAGTATTCTTCATACCATCTTTGGGTATCTTTTCTCATGTGGGAGTTATCGTTATTTTCAGCAAGTTATGGCCTATGTAAGATAAGCTGATGAGCTGTTAGTTACTCTCCATATTCTTATTGTGGGGGTTTTTAGCTATGGTCGGATTTCTATCCTTCCTTCACACAGTTGGTGTGAGGATTTAGTTCTATGTGGCTGTTCTTATGCTGAATTTGATGATGTGTTTATTTCTTCTTGAATAAGCTATGTTGGATGAACCTCATGATATCATTGATGATTTGTTAGTCATTGATATGATTGTTCAGAAGTCATGATTATGTGTTTGTTGCCTGATTCTATTTGGTGTCTCTCCTAGTATTGTTGATGTGTAATTCAGCAAAGGAGTAGCAAAAGGTTAATTCTCTAAGTTAGCAAAGTCTAGTCTTGCTTGTAACCTCCGTGGTTAGAAAGTTGACATTGTTGATCAACTATGTGAAGTCTATGGGTTATTATCTGGTGGTGATGATCAGTTCACAAGGGGTTTTATGACTTCTGATTGGGACTAGTGCTTAGAGAAAAACAAGCTTGAACATGACTCATTAGTGACCTGTCATACTCGTCGTGTATGTCTTTGCCGGACCAGAGTTGATACTTTGGGTGTGTGTTGGTCTTCAATAGACTTTGAAGTTATGAGCCTGAAAAGCTATGGACAAGGCACATGATTGTGAGGTTCATTAATGTTTTGATATTGACCTATGTAGTTATCTCACCTGTTGCTAAGTTTGCCTAGGCCAGTGGTTGTGTTTGCATTGGGATCGTGTTAATTGATTGCGTATCGATTTGATTCGTAAAGTGCATACTTGAATGGCATCTTAGAGAAGGAAGAGTCACTAGATTTTCCAGGATTTGGAGCTGACCTGTAAGGTTTACTTGGTGAGAAGACTTGAATGGTGCGTAGGTGGTTTATGGTTTATACCGGTTGTATAATTAGTTCCTTGTGATGAACTAAGTTTTGTATCTTGGTTTTTCAAGATGGTATTTGTTTGAGTGATATTGATCAAATTGACATTGTTTGGTGATCATGTGTCTATGATTGATCTTATTCTTTGATGTTCACACTCTTGATGTCTTTATGAAACTGAAGGTTTCGATTCTTGAGCCAAGATGGAAGTTGGGGATGAGGTAATTCATGTGGTTCATGGATGTAATGCCAATGTATTATTAAAGGCACCTTTTGTCTCAATCTTGTTAAGAAAACATGGTTTGTAACAGGTTCAACTAGAAGGTTGAATAGTTAGCATGAACTATTATGTTCTGTATGCATGTTTATGAACTGTCTCTAGAAAATGATTTTCTAAATGATTATGCTTATATGTTTATAAGTGTATATGTTGGCGTATTGTTCTTGACTGGTTGCTTTGTTGAGGAGATGCAAAGTAAGATGTGTTGCAGAGTCAACCATAAGAATAAGTTCATTGAGTTGAACTGATTGAGTCAAGAAGCCGACTGATCAGGAAATCCTTGGCAAGTTACCTGTTGTGGGGGTAATGAAATACTCAATTATTTACATTGTGATGTTTCAGATGCTTACGTACATTGTCATGTGAAGGCAATGGATGCATATATGGACAGGAGCATGCACAGGTTGGTGTTGTGTTCACTAAGAGGACCTGATGGATGCTTTTGAGGTCCCGTGTTGGGACTAGCCATGCTCACGTGGGGTCACATAACCATAACCAATTTGGTGGCTCAGCTAGTTCAACCTTAATGGATGTGTGAGGATCCATTACCAGACATGGTGGTTTGAATAGTGAGCTTGATGGTATAGTGACTAACAATCCATTACCTTTGTGGTGGCTTAATTTGTTTGAGCTTAATGGATTGATGAATCTATAACCTTTGGTTGGTTCAACTGGCAATTGAACTTGGTAGATTCATAGATATCAAGTTGGACAGTGATTGTCCTTAATGTGTCTATAGTTCTAAGACAGGACTTATAGACACACCTAGCATACAATGTGATGTTGTATGTGGCATACAATGAAATACTGTATGTGAGGTTGAGCTTGACCGCTCTTAATGTTTCCATATCCCAGCAGGCTTGGGTGGTCCTTGGAATGGACTTGATGGTTACACCGTTGTGATGCCTTGTGCATGATCTCACATGGTCGGTATCATAGTGCTGTTAAAGGGATGGTCTACTTTGTTCAAACCTAATGGATTGTGAGAGTCTATAGCCTTTATGGTGGTTTGACAAGTGGAGCTGATGGTACTCGGCGGCAACCGGCAGAGGTTGTGTTGGAGTCCATGGCCTTTATGGTTGATTCAATCTAATTAAACGTAATGGACTTGATGTTTCTATGGTCTTTGTGGCTGATTCAAATTTTATTTGAACGTAATAGAACATCAGATTAGAGTGTGAAGGGATGGCCTCCTTCTGTCGAATGTCGTACTTGTAGGCATTCTAGAGCGCTCATTGGAATCCCAGGGTGATGGCCAGGATTGTTGAACTGTGTGTATGTTCACAATCATTTGAAAGACATGTGACTTGTCTTAAAAGGAATATGAATTGTATGATCAACAGTGTTGTATGTTGTTCAAGAGGCAATTCATGGATAACGCGGAGTTTCTCAAGCTTTGAGGGTAAGATATGTGTTATCGGGTCCATTCTCTCTCTCCTGCAAGTTCAATCCAGTGGACACTTGTAGGTGAGGGGACACCCCATCTCACTAACATGCTAGTTCAATCCTTGGACACTAGTTTGTAAGTATCAAACCTTCCTTTTACAGCTCATTTCTTGTTTCTCATGTCTTCGCGTTTGTGGGGGATTGTTGGATTTCATCCAATTACAATGCGAAGCCGTAAGCCTACCGCGACTCGCGGTGGAGGCCGCGACTCGCGCCTGACTGCCGCGACTCGCGGTGGCCGCGGGTCGTGTTTCTTGCCTTGTTTCGCGGTAGTTTGCCGCAAGCTTACCGCGACTCGCGGTATATTCCGCGATTCGCGGTTTCCGAGGAAGTCGAAATCTTTTATTTTCTTCTTTTTCAGGATTTGTTTCGGAGTTGTTTTATAACCCTTATATAAGTACCTTCTTGGCTGTTTCTCCTCTCTCTATGGTTTTTCCATCAACCTAAACACATGGCCAACCTCTTTCTTCTAAGAATTGAGCAGTTCTTGAGAATCTCCAATCCTTGATCTGGGTGCACGGAGTCGGGGATCGTTGTGTGAACCTTGGGGGACGAACGTCATCAGGAATCCGCACCGGAGATGGCGAAATTCGTTTCTAAGGCAGTGGCCTCCATACCACGGCGCAACGTTGTTCTTGTGGAATTCAATTAAGTTCAGTTGATTGTTATCTGCAGATAAGTTTCTTCTCTATATTGTATATCAGTATAGTTTATATATTTGTTCTTCATGAATACATTAATCTAACTCATATTTCCAACACACCATTCGTGCCATCTGCTGGCTACCTCCCATGCCTCAGCGTTGCTAGCCCGTGAGCCCCTTCCCCCTATTTTTTGAATTCTGATTGAAACATAAATTTTAGATACAGCAATAGTAGATTTCAGTAAAAGGTGGGTTTGAAATCTCATTGTTTTCCTTTTTCAATGACATTTATTCTTTAGTATGACAATAAAATTCTCGCAAATAGGGCTGAATCAAGATTTACACGTAGCAAATTCTATATGGGATTGGAAAATCTGAGTTCTTTTTAAATGATGCTCTGAATTTTTGTAGGAAAGATGAAAACTTGGAACCTCATATATCGTTGTTAAACTAAAATCTAGCTGAGTTTCGTACTTTCATGGTTGCTATAGATTTTTTTGTTCTTTTAAAATAATCATGGATACATTGCTTGGTTGAATTATTATGGTGATAGCTACGATTTTTTTTTGCTTAAAAATCACACAAAAGTCCAACTTAATTCATATGCTATGTTTGTTATGTATCATAAAGGTTCAATTTTTATTTTCATATTCAATCACAAACCCCAATAAAATTGTATATTGATTTATATTCCTAATTGTTTTTTTTTATCTCTCATTAGAAAAATATAGAATCGTGTCATAGAAATAAGAAATACCTTGTAATCGTTGTAACTGTTTGATACCTCCTTCATCAATTGTTTGACTTCTCTTGGATTAAACGTTTTGCATGAAGTACCCTGAAAAAAGTTACGCCGAGAAATGAATGATGTATATTTATAGGCAAATCGAGGTTTTTATGCTTTGTCATTACCTGTTGTTGATTTTCAGTTTATAATCATGTAGGGAATTTGAAGAGCACGAAGAATTTGCAGTTTATTTAGGAAGAAATGAAGAGGAAGATTGGAGGTTTTGCAGTTAATTGATGGTTGGAAAGTGGAAGAAGATGAAAAGAATATGTTGTGTTTCAAATGATGTTTTTCTTGTTAATTTAGTGGTAAAGTGTGGAAGACATGAAGTAACTGCTGGGTAGTTTAGGACCCGTTTCTTTTTTTACTCCCTCCGTCCCAGAAAGATCTGAACACTTGTTGGGACACGTAGTTTAAGGTGATAAGTTGTGGTGTGGTTATCAAATGTTATTTTATTTAAAAAGTAGATGTGATAGGAGTTGGTGGGGTATTTTTTATTAGAGGAGAGAGAAAATTGAGTAACTTTTTATTGATAAAATGTATAGTATGGGCCAATGATGTGTAGACGAAATAATATATTAATGGTGGGACCATGCCAAGAATGGAAGTGTTCAAACTAATTTGGGACAAACATAAAAGGAAAGTGTTCATACTATTCTGGGACGGAGGTAGTAAAAGAAATATTTTTTGGAAAATGTTTTGTGATAATGGACAGTTGAGAATTATGAATTACTGTTTTTTGTTTTTTTTTTTTTCCCCTTTGTCTTATCCTATTAGATGTAATTTGCTTTATTAGTTGGGGTAAAATAGGGTTTTTAGATCTTTGGTGTCCTACCCCTCTTGACATATAGAATAGAGATCTTTTTCAAAAAAAAAAGTTGCATATAAGACGTACACTACCTAAAATGGAAATAAGTTGTGAATTAATGAAAAAATTATGCATCAATCGATGCAATAAATGATCGATTTATGCAGTTGTTTTTTCCCATGTTAAGCTTCTTATATGCAGCCCGAGCTGCATATAGCTTTTCCCTTATTTTTTTAGACAAAATTGGCCTCAATAACACCACTAACTACGGATTGGGTGCGAGGAGCACCACCAAATTTGACTAATAGTCAGATAATCACCAACTATTGGCATGGGTGCGGCATGTATCATAGATGCCACTGGTGGCCAAAGATTCTGCTGGAGCATGGGGAATCACTGGCATATTTGTTTGGACGTAGTTGTCATTTATGACATGTATTGCACTCACTAGTGGAAAAAAGCCCACCCGATCCCGTCAAAACCCCTTACCGATCCGATTTTGGTCCGGATTGGGTGGGCTAGCAGCGGTTAACAATGATTAACTGATCTGGTCCTAAACCGGATCAGTTAATCATTTACCGGTCCGGTTTTGGGTGAAAACCGGAGAAGTTAAGCAAGTTAACTGATCCGATTTTGACCCAAAACCAGAGCAGTTGACCACCCCAAAAACCAAAACAAAATTTTTCATTTTTGCATTTTTTCACCCTTAATTGATACAAAAACTATTCGATATGATAAAAAGTACTAATACTCATTTTATTATACATAATTGAGCATAAATAATTACAGATACATAAAAAATATATTTCCAGTTCTTAATCAAGAGAAATGCTAAAGACAAATATATTAGCTTTTTTTTTTTTGGTGAAAATGCGTACCATAGCAACTTAATTAATTAAGAAGGTTTTACAATCCGCTAGATAAGTGTCCATACTAGGGGTGATAATGAGCCTGACAGGCTCGCGAGCAGCTCGGGCTCGGCTCGGTCAAAGCTCGGTCAAAGCTCGGCTCGAGCTCGGGCTCGGCTCGAGACTTAAACGAGCCGAGCCGAGCTAGGCAAAGCTCGGCTCGTAAAGCTCGTGAACAGCTCGATTATTATTTTATACTAAAAAAATTATTTTATATTAAAAAAATATTTTATATTAAAAAATTGTTTATATATTAAAAAATTGTTTATAGATATTAAAAATTATATTAATTATTTCTTTTAAGATATTAACTAAGCTATATAATAGAAGAAAGATTAAAAGAAAAGGTTAAAACAATTAAAAAGAAAAAGAAAACAAAAAAAGATAGAGAAGTTATGATTGTATTTTTAGAACTTGACTAATCTTTTTATTTAACTTATGATTGTATGGTGTAATGGAAGTAGCATGGAGCGGGCATTGTAGGCTTTGGAGCATATGGCAACTTACAAGAATGACATTGCCTTGAGAAAAGAATGAACTCTTTATTTTATGTAATATATTGTATATGTGTTGGTTGATATATTATCGTTGTTGAACTTTTGTATTGTTGTAGAACTTTTGTATTGTTTGCAATATGCGAAACTTTTGTATTGTTTTATTGGAATCATCAATGATGATAGAATCATTAAACTCACTTTATACAGATTTTTTGCAAAATAAATTTCCTAAACGCGCTCGAGCCCATAATAGAGAGCCGAGCCTGAACGAGCCCACGAGCCGAGCCTAACGAGCCCACGAGCCGAGCCTAAACGAGCCCACGAGCCGAGCCTAAACGAGCCCACGAGCCGAGCCTAAACGAGCTCACGAGCCGAGCTCGAGCTGCGAATTCTCATCACGAGCTCGAGCCGAGCTCGGCTCCCCCAGGCTCGGCGAGCTCACGAGCCGAGCCGAGCTCTTGAAAACTTAAACGAGCTCGAGCCGAGCCCAGTGCTATTCGGGCTCGGCTCGCTCGTTAAGCAACCCTAGTCCATACTATAACTAGGGGGGTAGGGAAAATCCTAGTTACATTCATACTATCCATGCTAGTACGACATTTTTTTGCAAGTGCATCCGCAACCTTGTTGAGCTTCCGATTACAATGCCTAATCTTCACATTCGGGAGATCCTTCCACAGCTTTCTGCATTCACATAAGACACTCATGTATTTGTCAGCATAACCATCGTGATTACATAGGAGATTAACCACTCTTAGACAATCCGAAAAAATAGTAGTCGAATGGATGTTATGGTCTTTTACAATTATTAAGCCTAGTTTAATGGCCCTTAACTCAGCAAGAATGTTATCATAGGCAAATGTTCGACAGTTGAAGCCCAAAACCCAGTTGCCCTCCCTATTTCGAATAACCCCCCCAAGCCCAACAACTCCGTGGGTATTCACGAACGATGCGTCTACGTGAACCGATGTTTCGACAATCTCTCGCAATATGCCAGGGCTTATGACATCCCCCTGACTATTTTCCTGGGTCCGACTCACTGCCTTATTTCTAGTAAGGGTGAGGGTCAAAGCACGTTGAATGATGGCTGTTGGTGTGGCCGGATTTGGGTTTTTAAGGCTACAATCAATGCGGTCCTTCCAAATTTCGTGACAAAGGTAAGGGAAGATATCAGCCCATCTCACCCCTCTAAATCCTACCTCACTCTCCACATTGAATTTAAGCCAGTCAATAAAGGGAAGCACATGGGGACAATGTGGAGCGCTCACATCCCAGACCCCCTGCGAATGGATACAATCACGAATCACATGGGACGAATTCTCCTCAAAGATGGAGCATCTAGGACAATGGGGCTGGGGGACTATATTTCGAATATGGAGAAGGCGCATATGAGGAATGCGATCCTTCCAAAGAAGCCAAAAGAAGAATTTCAACTTTGGTTCCATGGAATGTTTCCAAATCCAATCAAGGTTGACCCAAGGGGTAAGGATTTGGGCCTCGTATGCTTTAGCAAGGGAGAACCTCCCGTTCAAAGTGAAAGAGGGAGTAAGCAGATCGTTCTGGTCATCCTCACAAGGAGGAGGTAAGCTAAGAATCCGGTCAAGAATGGTTATGGGCAGATGGAACGAAAGACTACTCAACTCCCAACGCCCTTCCTTGGCAATGTGACCAACTTTCATGTCCATATCATCTCTCTGTAACGGCCCACTAATTAAGGAACGTAAGCACCCAACCCCAAGCCAATTGTCCTCCCATAAATTGATGCTTTTACCATTACCTATACTCCATGAGCAATTTTCTTGAAGGAGTTGCCATCCTCGCCCAATGTTTTTCCAAGTATTAGACCCATTTGAAAACTTTGTGATTTTATGCTCCTGCACATATTTTGATTTAATACACTCTTGAGCTAGATTGGTAGGGGCTTGAGAGACTTTCCACCCAAGCTTTGCCATGTATGCCCGGTTCGTTTTCTCCTGAATCCTGATTCCCAGCCCCCCCTCTATTTTTAGGTTGGAATGTTTGTTCTTTCCCTACTAAATGAATTTTCTTCTTTTCAGATGTATCCCCCCAAAGAAAGTTATTGCACACAGAATCTAACTCTTTAAGAGTAGAAGACGGTAAGAAGGTCGCTTGCATATAGTAAGCAGGAATAGTAGAGAGCGTGGAATTGACCAGACATAGCCGTCCAGCTTTAGATAGGAATCGAGTTTTCCATTTAGCTAGCTTTGAGCGCACTTTGTCTACTACAAACTGAACCTGGGTTCTGGAGGGTCTTTTATGAGAGAGAGGGAGGCCCAAGTAAGTCCCAAGGTTATCGTTTTCGTTCACATTTATGGTTGATTGAAACAAATTCTTACACTCGTCAGATGTATTAGGAGAGAAGATGAGTTTACTCTTCAGCTCGTTGATTTTCTGTCCTGAAACAAGACAAAAGTTTAAAAGTGTTTCCCGAACCGAGAAGGTCGTGCTTTCATCAACACGGCCAAACAGAAGAAGATCATCGACGAACATGAGGTGAGATACAGGGACTTTGCTCCTACCTACCCAAAAAGGCACCCGATCTTTCTTATCACAAGCCTCATGGATTGTCTTTGACAACGTCTCAAGGCATATATTAAAGAGATATGGCGACATGGGATCACCCTGACGAAGGCCCCTAGAATGGCTAAAGGCCTTCGTTTTCCTACCATTAACAAGCACAGACGACGAGGCTTGGGAAACACAATTCATAATAAGCTTAACAGAATGGGAGTCCAGATTACAAGAAATAAGACATGATCGGACAAAACTCCACTCCACCCTATCATAAGCTTTTTCGAGGTCAATCTTTAACGCAAACCACCCCCATTTTCCTTTCTTTTTGTGCATAGAATGGAGGATTTCTGAAGCCACAACAAGGTTAATATCTGCCCCTCTACCCTTGATGAAGCTATTTTGGTTGGGAGATATCCAATCAGGGATTAAAGGTTTGAGACGATTCACAAGGATCTTTGTGACCAACTTGTATACGGATTGCAAAGGCTGATAGGGCGGTATTGTTTGATGGTCTCCGGGGAATGTTGTTTTGGAATCAGGCATATCAAAGCTTGGCAAAGGTATTCAGGAATGGTATCGAGGTTGTACCACTTCTGAATGGTATTACAGAGGTCATTTTCAATGATTCCCCAAGCTTTCTGAAAGAAAACTGGATGAAAGCCATCAGGCCCCGGGGACTTCAGAGGTTTCATGCTGAACAAGGCTCTCCTAATCTCCTCTCTAGAAGGAGGGTGACCCACCTTGATCATCTCTAAAGATTCGTTCTCCACTAATTCAAGTCTAGGGCAAGAGGTATGATCAGATGTGTACAACTGCCTATAGAAGGTTTGGATATGACTCTTAATCTGCTCCTGGTCATGCATTTCCTCCCCCACCTTATGTCTAAGGGTCAAAATCCGATTGGAGGATCTCCTAATAGCTAAACTCCTATGGAAATAACTAGTGTTGCGCTCACCCTCTACAATCCTATCCGCCCTACTTTTGGACCGCCACAACAACTCTTCTTGGTCCAGGATATCTAGAAGCTCCTTCTGAAGGGATAGCTCGAGATTTTGATGATAATGAGAGAAAGGCTTGGCATGAAGATAAGATTGGACCCCTTTGAGCCTAGCTAAAATGTTTCGTTTGCGCACATACACATTTCCAAAGACAGTTTTGTTCCAGTCAATCAAAGCATCCCGGGTAGAGTTAATTTTTTCATCTAAGTTCTCTTCGCTTTTTGGCCACGCCTGGTCGACAACATCTAGGAACCTAAAGTCTAGGGTCCACATAGGTTCAAACCTAAAGGGTTTTTCTCCCACGTTTGGAGTTTTGTTGTCCAGAGTTAGAAGTATAGGGCAATGGTCCGAAGTTACTCTAGGGAGGTGCAGCTTGGCACTAAGGCTAAGAATGATGGTGAGCTTGAACTTGCCAAACCGTGGCTGAATATGCAGGAATAACAGCAGAAGTCATCTTTGCATTTAAGTCAGCTTTGCATTCATCTACAGCTTCTGCATTTTCTCTGCATCTTTTTGTCCAGTTTTGAGATCATGTGAAGGGCATCTGCATGAAAAGGAGATTCATCCCCAACAAATATCAGCGTCCGACATTTTAGATTTTTTAATCCTTCGCTAAAGTCGGTCCTCCTGCTTGTTTCAATTCATGGTGTACATGTATTTGTTTTCACTACCTTGAATTAAGAAATCTAGAGAACAGAAGAAGATTGAGAGCATATTACCTCAGTTCGATAAGCACCAACACCTAGATTAAACTTTATAGGTTTTGGGTCATTGTTATATACTCCCTCCGTCCCAGAATACTCTTTACACTTTCCTTTTTCATCTGTCCCATAATACTCTTTACACTTCTATTTTTGGATATGACCCACTATTATTTTAATTCTTCTACCTTTTAAGTTGGCCCACACTCTCTCTCCTCCAAATAATATAATACCACTCCTACCACCCACCGACTCTAACCATGGCCCCACACTCTCTCTCCTTAAAATAAAATAATACTACTTTTACAACTACTAACTCCTATCACATCTACTTTGCAATAAAATAACAATTGATAACCAAACAACAACTTATCATCTAAAACTACGTGCATTGATAAGTGTCAAGAGTATTCTGGGACGGAGGGAGTACAATAGTTACCTGTTCAGGAACATATTAAACCTAAAAGTAAATTGAAAGCAGTCAAAGAAAAATATTGTGTTGTTCTAAGCTGAATAACCATAAGAGATAGAGAGTTAGAGACTGAGTAAGTATATTTTGCAGACAAGTTAGTAAAATCTAAGAAGGCAGATGGTTGAAGAACATAACAACAACAAAGGAAGATTCTACTTGTTCCTTTGGTGTTCATGATCTCTTCAAAAGCACATAGTATCCCAAATCATAAAAATAGATCTAAAACTGGACAAACATTATCTCTCTGCCTCCATTAATCCCTCCCTTAAAGACAACGCCAATCAAAACAAGACATATTGATTTTCACATATCAAGCATTTTTTTTTTTTATAAACAAAGATCATCATCTATTCATTACTAATAAAGTCAAAGCGATTACAATCCAACGTTAATTGTTCGATACAATAACTAGGGGGAGTAGGGAAAATCCTAGTTACAATACTAGCCGCATCCGTGTTCCTACAAGCCTTGACATGCAACCTTCTAGAAGGTTGAACAATTTGTTACAATGCTTAATCGGAATCTTCGGGTTCACCCTGAGCCACTGCCTGCAATAGTTCAATATATTTATATAAATGTCAGCTCGATCTCCTAGAATAAGTTCTACCGCGTTCTTGCAATCCGAATAAATGATAGCATTGGGGTAACCCTGCTTATTCACACATTGCATAGCTTCTATGATGGCAAGAAGTTCAGCTGCAAGAGAGGAGTTAGTATAGACACGTTTCCCAAACCCCATAACCCAGGTCCCATACCCGTCCCTTATCACACCCCCTATCCCGACTGATTCATTAGTCCCAACAAAGGAAGCGTCAACATGGATCATAAAGCAACTCGAAGGATGGTTAAAATGGGGATTTACAGTGATATCCATCCCCTTTTTGAGGGAAGCATGCATGAAATCTCTGGTACTTCCCGAGGCTCGAAAATTAATCACTTTAATGGGAGAAGGGTCTTTGGTCTTAAATACACACATATTCCTATCCTTCCAAATCTCATGGCAAAGGTAGGGGAAGACAGTACTCCAAGACAAACCCCAAAACTCACACTTAGACAACAAATTTTTCTTAAGCCAGGCCCGGAAAACCCGAACAGGGTTGACAAGGACACCTTTTAGGGTCCAAATGTCTCGGCTTTTAGGACGAGAGAGCAAGGATGTGGATACTATCTTTCGAAGGCTCCCGACACCTAGGGCATGTCGTATCCGAACCAATACCTCTAACACTGAGTAGTTTTCTATGGGGAAGGCGGTCAAGCCACACCAACCACATAAAAAATTTGATTTTGGGATCCATGTGGCCCTTCCAGATCCAAGAAATATCCTCCTCCTCAGGGAGGTGAGGGGAGTAGAGCAAAGTGTAGGCCGACTTGAGGGAGAACCCCTTAGCCCCAACAAATTTAGGAATAAGAAGATCCTCCGGGACCCTTCCTTGGGAGGGGGCGGGGCGCTAAGAAACGGTCGATAATGAAATCCGGAAGGTCAATGGGTAGGGTGGAAAGATCCCAATTTCCCTGAAGCTACTAGGCTCTTGACTTTCCTACAATCCTCCGAATAAGGGAGAGGCCCTTGAATCCAACTTCGAATCGGCCCCACAAAAAGCCAATTATCTAACCGAAATTAATGTTATTCCCATCCCCTAGACTCCACTCACTATGTTGACTTATAAGCCCCCAACCTACGCTTATGTTACGCCAAATGACCGAACCATTTTCAAATTTTGTGAGCTGATTTTTGTATAAGTACTTGGATCTAATGCAGTCCTGAGCGAGATTGGGAGGGCCCTGAGCAATCTTCCACCCCAGTTTGGCCATGAAAGCCTGGTTCATCAGTATCTGGCTTCGAATACCAAGACCCCCATTCTATTTAGGTAAGAAAGTTGTTTGTCTATTAATCAAATGAAGCTTTTTCCTACCCCCTTCCTCACCCCACAGAAAGTTATTACAAATACTATACAGGTCCTTAAGTGTTTTTTTGGGGAGCATGGTTGCCTGCATGTAGTATGTCGGAATAGTAGACAAGGTGGACGAGATCAGACAAAGACTACCGGCTTTTGAGAGGAACTTAGTTTTCCAATTGACCAACCTAGTTCTAACATTATCAACCACAAACTAGACCTTAGCCCGCGAGGGTCTTTTATGAGAAATGGGTAAGCCTAGGTAAGTGCCAAGATCTGAATTCTCCTCAACATTGATGGTTTACATATCAAGCATTGTATAAGGAAAAACATAGCATACGTGATCACAAACTGTGGCTAGAAATACAGCACAAACAAAATCAAGTGGCACAATGCCATAAAGATGAAACTTCATAAAGGTCAATATGAAAGCCAAGAAACCTAAAAAATCTAATTACAGCATTGCTTCATCATATCAGAGACAAAGATCCCACTACCAAAGTATAATCAACATCACTAATAAGACTTAAGAATCCAGGAGTATAGCACCACAATTCAACAAATTCAAAGGAGCAGAATAACCCATATCACAAGCACTCTCACAATCTGACAAAAGCTAGCAAATTTTTAAGTTGATAGGGGAGAAAAAAGAGAGTAATATTGATTGCTATAATAGTAAGAATACATAGTAACATCCATAGCACTGTTATACTTCACAATGAGATTCCATAAACTGACAAAACTAGAAGAATTCCTTCAAAAATCGCAGGATTTATCAGTACCCAGAAGATAAAATCAACACTATGACAACCAAATATCAATCCCAAAAGAAAATATTTTTCAAAGTAAAACAAGCATGATTTTTAGCCACCATTAAAAAAAATCTAACCCATTTTAACAAACCATAATCAGACTAAAGAAAACCAACAAAAACAAAACTTTACCAGAACATCAAAGGAAAATAATCATAATTGAAGCCCTAATTCACATTAAATAAAAAGAGATGAGTATAAGATTTACTAATTGAGTTGAATCGCTGCATAGCACCCACCATTTTCATCGAATTTCAACAATTTAACACAGAAATTTGGGTAAATTAACAAGAAATTTCTACAAAATTATTCGATCCAGCAGTTCTATGGGTCTAAAAATTCAAATCTTGGTACTTAACAATATTAGTATCGCAGCCTTTTTCTTTTCGTAAATTCAGTTAAAATTTAAAATCTAGAAAAAAAAAAAAGTAGTAAAAAGAGCAAATTTAGCGAGTACAAAACCTAGAAGAGGTGGGGTTCCCACGCACGAAGAGACCCATTTATTTATGAAACCCTAACCAGACTATATTAGCTGATGAAGGAAACCTTAATTGTTGATGGCAATTCATCGAGAATCGAGCGAGGGAGAGAGTTGTTGGTCTTCGCTGATGAACACGACAAAAGCCACACCAGCTGAGTTGTCGGTCTTTGCTGATGGTGGCGTTTGGTCTTAGCAATAGCGAAAAGAGAGAGGGGTGGGGGGAATCACCGGTTAAGATGGAGAGAAGAAGATAGAGAGTTGTGGTGATTGTGGTTGGTTTGAGGAGATCAGGAGGGAAGAGAGAGGTAGGGGATGGGTAGGGTTTGAAAAGAAGTGAGGATATCAGGAGGGTATAGGGAGAAAAAATGAACAGGACCAAACAAAATCATACGGCCCAAGCGTACTGATCCGGTCATTTGAACCAACCGGTTCAGTTGAGTGAGGAGAAGAGTGAGGCAATCTTTTTTCTACTAGTGATTAATCGCTGCGGTTAAGAGAACCGGAGCGGTTTTCTATTAACCGATCTGGTTCTCTTAAGGACCACAGCGGTCATGTTCCCAGGTTTCCCACCCAAAATTTCGAGGATTTACCGATTCGGTTCTCTTAAGGACCAGAGAGGTTGTGTTGTGACATATAACGTTTTTTCCACTAGTGTCAAGAATTGGTGATATTCTAGCTATCAGTTTAAAGGTGGTGTTGCTTCTTACATCCAATTTCATAATTGGTGTTATTGACGGCAATTTTGCATAACATACTTTTTCATCTTTTTGCCTTTTTCATACTTCTTTCTCTTTTTCTTTTTCTTCCAATTTCGCTAAAAAAAATTTTTGATTAAATTATTTTGTATCTCTATCTCTTATATATATATACCCACGAGAGTTACTGTGGTAGTTTTTTTGTTTTCTACCTTATTTTATCGGTCTCGCCCTTTTTCTCATTTCTTGTTGATAAAGTTTTTAATTAATCTTGGTTAATTAGGGGTTTGCTTTATTATTTAATTTTTCGCTTTTATCTTTGTGGTGTATAGTATATATTATGTCCATTTTAACACTTGCAACACCTTCACGGCCTTGTTTCAAGAGTATATTAGTCTTCTTAGCTTGAGTATTGAAGTTTTTTTTTTTTTGTTTTTGGTAAAATAAAAAAATATAGAAGAAAATAGTTATAAGTCAAAGTTGGTGGTGCTCATTGCACATAAGTTATAGTTGGTGCTACAAAGGTCATCTTAGTCATATTGAAATGATAAAGATTCCTTGGCTTTAGCAGAATCTTTGGCCGCCGATGTTGTTTATGACACGTGCTGCTCCCAAGCTAATATTTGGTGATGTTTTAACTATTAGGCAAAGTTGGTGGTGCTCTTTGCACCCAAGCCATAGTTGGTGCTATTGAGGCCAATTTTATCTATTTATAATAATACAAACTTTATACCAACTTTTCCTAGAGTAGGTCAACTTGACTCTGTAAAATAGGTAAAAAAAGTTAAAAAATTAGAATATCTTTCTCCCTTCTCCGATCCCCCACCCCCACCCACCTGAAACCACGCCCCCAAGCTAAGGTTGTTCACAATGATCGATACGATTTTTTAAGTTTCGGATATATCAGATCAGAAATCCGGGAAAAACAACCGCGGATCAAAAAATTATTTTTGAATATCAGAAATATCATTAAATTATATATTTTTATTTTTAAAAAATAAAACTGGAAACCCTATGACTCTCCAAGACGGCGATGGCTAGTCCTACTACACGCAGGCTCAACTTTTGCCGCGTTTGGGGTATGTGAAGATGTGGTTACTGGTTACTGGTTAGTCTTATCAAATCATTTTTGGTATTGAGTCATTATCGACTCTTTATCTATTCATTTTCGAAATTGTATCAATTGAGTGATGTAAAATATAATGTCAGCTCATATCGGAATATGACACGTTTGTACGACAGGTAATTAATATACAAAATATATTACTTCCCTCGTTCTATAATATAGTGCTTGTTTTATTTTTGGTTTGTCAAATTTTAAAATCTTTGATCAAATATTCTCATTAATATATATAAAAAAAACATACTCATGTGAGACCTCGTTAGATTCGCCTCAATGTGTAGTTTCATAATATCAATTTTTATATTTTTTATTAGTAAGGAATTCAATATATCGAAGGTCAAAGGTCTATCAGAGAGACCGTGTAAAAAATAAACAAACACTATATTATGGGACGGAGGGAGTAGTTCGAAGCACTATACTTCTAAACTTATTCTTCATTAAGATGTGTAGTAATAAGGTTACATTTACTAGAACATTATAAACATATCCCAAACTTGAGGCAACACAATTGAACTAAAAAAAGTATTATTATCTGGAAATCTGGACAAACATTGAGACTTTGTTATACCACAAATACCTTAATTACTTAGCCTCAAACAATAAATTAATTTAATTTTATCTCCTTTATTTCCCGGGGAAAAGAAATGAAATTTTTTGGTATTGCGGCATTAAGTGCACAAAGGCTACTATGTTTTCTTCTTCAGTTCTTCATTTATGTAGAAGTAGAACGATCTAGTTTTGAAGTCTGGGTTATGAAAGAGTATGGATAGGCGGAATCATGGACTCATTTGTCTACACCTTCTCGGGTTTATGCCTACTACCGAAGTTTTGAAAGATATGAATCGTGAATTATTGTTGGTTTATGATCCTGTTAGAGAGAGGGTGAAACAAATAAAATTTTGGGAAACAATTGGGCGTACGAGAAGAACATTTGATATAATATCGCATGAGGCCTAGTCTTACTTCACCACCCAAACTATGGGATACTTGCAGATGAACTCAACGCTGCTGTGCACTATTGCTCTCCCCATAAGTCTTGACTCTGGATCATAATGAATATTCACATTATTCAATCTTTAGGATGTCAGAAATATGTCCTCTTTTAACATTACATATTCTAATATGCTCTCTTACTTGAATTAAGAGGGGAGAGGATAGAACACAACTATTATGAAGGGTATGTTTGCAAAGTCATGTCATATTTCGCACTTAGGAGTATTGTTTTCAACTTAGAGCACCAACATTGGTATAGCTCTCCAACATTACTCTCCAACCCATTTTTTACTTTCTCTCTCCTCAAGATACTTCCAAGAGCACCCTTCAAAAATTGCTAACAATGGTATTTACTCTCCAATGAGCTCTCCAAAAATCAAAAAGCAAAAAAAAATGAAAATACCTAATTATCAATGACATGTGTCATTGTATTATTCCAAGAGCATGATCTCCCAATGCTCTTGGGGAAGAGCATTCCTGCAAGTGCTCTCCATGGAGAGCGAACGGAGAGCACCTCGAGAGCACCAATGTTAGGGTAGAGTTGGCTCTCCATTTTCTCTTTCCTTGAAGAGCTCCTTGGAGAGCACCAATGTTGGTTATGCCAACTGATTTTGAAACAGAAGAAGTACTTCGTCGTGCACAATAATGAAAGCCGTTGTATCAAGAACCATAATAATATTGCTGCTACCCATTGTTTAAGGCCAAAACCTTACACTCCCAGATTAATGTTTAGACGAATTACATGGAAATCAACATAATTCTTCTCCTAGAGATTTGCCTCCATCAAGGCATAGGACACTCAAGAAGAGTCAAGCTCTCACAAACAGACTTCCTTTGCTCATCTAACATCTGCTCTAAGCCACCTACTTCAGCGATGAACTTAGCTTTCATGTCTGTAACTTGTGTTGTGACCTTCTCAATTTCCTTTAGAGTTTCCTCCAAATTTTCTTTCTTAGCCAAGAATTTATGCATATTTACAGCCTTAACAACAGAGGGAGCCAACCAACTTACATTCAAGCGCATAAGTTGAAGGTCACAAATGGTGGAACTTAGATAATCAGCTTCAGAGTCATTCAATGACCTGCCTGAGGTGTTTTGAAGAAGGATTACGACTTTAGCCATTGACTCCAATGCCCAAGCTATAAGTTCATTGCTTCGAACCGGCTGCCCTTCAAGTATGTTGCCATGCTTAGCCCAGATTTTTGTCAAAGTTGGAAACAAATCTGAACAGATATCTACCCCTTGGAATTTTGTCTTTGAGACAGCCGTTCCAAGTGACTGTATAAGATAGATTGGAGAACAGTAAGTATTGTCTGCAATTGACAAACACTAATCAGCTGGAATGATGACACTTACCTCCGTAGTAGGGGATGAAACATCTGTAGCACTAGGTGTATTTAGCTGCAGGTTTGTCGTAATACCTAAGGTAGCAACATTTCGACAAGGCAATTAGATTTTAGAGAGTTCGAAAAACAAACTTCTAGGAGTCATTCTCTAGGAGCTTAAGGAATCAGTTATCAAACCTCCTACAGATAGGTTCTCCCGGATGTTAGTTGGAGAGTGATTATCCTTAGCGTGTATATCCACTTGAAATTCTGGTGGACAGGAGGTTTCATTGGTGCTACTTGATTCAAGACATTTTTGGGTGATGAAGGAGTCTTTTTGTGTTTCGATATCCTTTGAAGAACCGCTTTTTCGACAAAAATACATTATTTCAGAACCCTTTTAGATTATCAAGACCTATGAAGTATGAAGTATGAACAAACAAATCAGCCATATGCTTTAAGGGAGTTCTCACACTTCATAAATATGCGATGTTAGGTAATATTTTCAACCCATTGCTAACTTATACGAAGTGTTACACTCGAAGAATATAACAAACGTTTGTTAATATGAAGAACCTGGACTAACATCTTTGCTATATGCATGATCATCTGATTTCGGAGGCGTCTTACTTGTTCTAGAGCAGGAAGGAAGATCAGTTGAATAAACATTACTATAATATGCAAAGTCGCAAACTCGCATAGTTTCACAAACTGAAAGGACTATATAAACAGAACTCAGATGTTCATGTGACAACTACTACTGATACATAAACGAACTGATGCATCAATCAATTGAGAAGCAGTACAGCATGAGGATAGACCTAAGAATGCAATCCATGATGAACATTGGAAATACAAGGCACTGCAACAAATAAAGCACGTACAATGGACAATTGCTGAGCCTTGGCCACTCCAATCTACATTATATTCAAGCTAAATTCGACAACTTAGAAACTTCATCTTATGAAAGGCAACAAGTTTGGCTAGTAGAATCAATATGTAGTTCATCATCTTGTTTAAATACACTTCCATTATTACCACACACAGACTATTCCCTACTTTAAAACACAAATGAGCATGCACACAGATAAAACAATGCCACAGTTTTAGCACCAATTTGTCAGAGCCGAAACTAAGCTTACCATTTAGTCAAATTGGAATCAAATGAAAGCCACTCCGCGGATGGCCAGAACACATCAGCATAACCCGGATAAGATGCTACAGGACCACAATCACCGCTCACAAAGTGAAAGATAGCGATATCAAGTTCAGTTTTCTTCTCAGTCTTGAAGATATCCCGATCAAATCTTACACTATCATTATATGTAGGAAAAGAGTTCCTATAAAACGCAATGCAATTGCCTCTCCATCCAGGTAAATCTTTCACCGGCACAAAGAAGCAACCGTCTAAAGTCACAAACAGTATCCGATCATCTCCTATACCATCCACCACATCCCATTTCTTCTGCTCCTCATTGAGCTTAAAAACCCTGAAATCAACCTTGGCACCACGCTCATGACATCTATAAATTAAAAACAGTTCACCGCACGATTCAACGAGACGTTTCCTTCTATCATTTGCAACAGCCTCACTCATTGGTTTGTCTACAATGTTCCATAACTCCAAGTGTAGATAACTCATACAATAAACTCTTCCTTTACGATCAACCACATAAATCCTCCCCTTAAACTCAACTACATCATCAAACTTCCAAACATGGGAAAAAGACTGAACTTTCTCTTTCTCATTATTAAGCCCAATTGTAGCAAGAACCCCATTCTCATACAAAACTAGAGCAATACAATCTTTAATTGTAGCACACCTTTTGCAATGTGGGTCTACATATAAAACAACTTTATTGTAAAAATAAGACCACTTTGTCCAGGATAAATTTTCTAGGTGAATTTCCCTTAACCTAAGAGCATAAAATTTACCAATTTCTATCTTCTGAAAATGGGATGAATCCAATATCTTCTTAAAACATTCAGGGATACTTTCGATGTCGAAACGAGACAAAGGTTCCCGGATGAAGAGCTTACCTGGGTTTAACTCCTCAACTGTGATCAACCAAGGTGGAAGCTTAGGATTAAGAGTTGATTGAAGAAGAAAAACAGAACTTGCTCCTAAAAGTATAGAACAGTAAGTAAGTTGAGTGGAATTTCCTCTCAAAAACAATAAAGGAGGAGTATTGGTTGAGAGGTTGTGGGGTAATAGAGGGGATAGAATGTTTTTGTTTGAGAGGAGAGAGAAAGTGATCGATGCCCGCCATTTTTTGCAGACTGCCCGGAAATGCAGGATATCGGCTCGGGTTTCGAGGCGTCCGGCAATGGCAGATAGAATTTCCGGCGGAAATTCCGACCAAGAAATTCTCCGGCGACTCATTTGTTCAAAATCTTGTGCTTTTTTGTGGTGCTGACTAGAAACTGAAGAGGTTGAAAGTTTTTTGTTCTTGTTGTTGTTTGAAGTTGTCAATATCAGTTTTGCGACTAACAAACACTGCCACTTTTTTCCCTCCAAAATTTTTTACCGCCAAAAGTTGCTTTGGGACTTGCTAACCTTTTCTCCCGCCAAAAATAAAATGTTGCCTTATTTCATTTTTCATTTTAAACAAAATTTATAATTATATGGCTTATACAGATTACAGAGCAGCAAATTAAAAGATATACACACACTTCCAAGAGGAAGGCTTTGTTCTTTTGGATTGAATTGAATTGAACTGAACTGAACTTAATTTATCTGAACTGAACTGAACTGAATGAAAACTGTGAGAGGAAACTAACTGAACCGAACTGAATTTTCCTGAATTGAACTGAATTTATCTGAACTGAACTGAATTGAATTTTTTTTAATTTAGTCCGAAAGAACAGAGCCGAAGCGTATCTAACAAAGGTTTTGGATAAAGAAGATGTACTAGTATACAAAAGGTTTAGCCGTTTAGTTACTTTGTATCACATAAAAGTCAACTTTGTAATTTGCTTGACTAAATTTTGGGTGACTCGTTGTATACAAGATTTTCAAATTTTTTGCTTATATATAAAATTTGTTTGCGTGATGAAAAATATATCTATACTAATTTCTATGGCATTGTTGCAAATAAAAGAAGAAAATATAGTGTACTGTTTTGTCCTTTTCACCTTTACAAATAAGTTTGAAAATGGATTATAATTAATCTAGATAAGTTTTGCAAAACAGCTACTCAAATTTAATTCACAACTACAAAAACTTTTGATGAAATAGTTGTCATAACTTCGAAGTGTAGCATATGTTCCTTAGTCTGTTGACCGTTGAGCAGCAAATTGTCAATTGTGGTATCATGATTTATGAAGATGAAGGAGTTAAGGAATCATAACTTATATTATTGCATTCTTGAAGCTAATTATCTATGAAGGTCTAGATGTAATCAACTGGCTAATTATAGCAACTTTACTACATCACTATTCACTTTTAAAAGTCCATGTTCCTCCATTATTGCTTTTGCTCTCCTCCAAACTACTCTTAGCCTAGCATCCTATAGTTCACAACTCACAACTTGCATGTAACATTGATTTTAGAGTAATCTGTAGCAATGCTTATCCGAGAGTAATTTGCTGAATCCATAGAAGTTGTAATACATAAATTATAGGAGTAAATAACAGCAGTAAACCATAAAGTTTATGAAGCATAACTTCAATACAGAATTTAGTCCTATATCCCATTCACAAGATTTGTCATCAAAATACACAAGTTCAAAGCTATTATCAAAAAGATACATATCAAAAGCTGTTCACCATCAAGGGCACGATCTAAACCAGTCATACTAGAGTTTTGAAAATCACCAAATCTAGAACACCTTGAAACTTTACATCATTCCTCTCCTAAATTTACAAGTCCAAGACAGTCTTTCTATACTCATACACCATCTGCTCTAAGCCACCAAGTTCAGCAGCGAACTCTGTTC
Organism: Beta lomatogona; assembly: GCA_947646795.1. Taxonomy (NCBI): domain Eukaryota; kingdom Viridiplantae; phylum Streptophyta; class Magnoliopsida; order Caryophyllales; family Amaranthaceae; genus Beta; species Beta lomatogona. The sequence goes on from CANSNZ010000823.1 coordinate 516,547, forward strand.
TCAGGTCTGCAAGAAGTGTTCTGACACTCCCAGTCTCCTTCTGAAGTGCCTCCAATTTTTCACGAATAGACACGCCTTTATGCATTTTTAAAGCCTGTTCAACAGAGGGAGCTAACCAGCTTACATTGAAGCGCACAAGTTGAAGGTCAAAGAGGGTGGAACTTAGATAATCAGCTTGAGAATCGTTCAATGACCTGTCTGAGGTGTTTTCCAGAAGGATTACCATTTTAGCTATTGACTCCAATGCCCAAGCTACAAGATTATTGCTTCGTATTGGATGTCCTTCAAGTATGTTTCCATGCTTAGCCCAGATCTTCTCCAAAGTTGGTAACAAATATAAGCTCACATCTATCCCTTGGAATTTCGCCTTTGATACACCACTTTCCAGAGACTGCATCATAAAATCGAAGAAGAATTTGGTCACGTAAAGCTAAGCATTTATATTCAGTACAGGCAAATAGATTTTTCCAATACCATCAAATATATGCGATGATAATTACCTTAGTGACGGTAGGTGCAGAATCTGCAACAATAGTTTTATTACACCCCATTTTTGTTGCGACACCTATGTCAAGAAAAATAAATTTAGAAAGACTAAACAAAGAGGGATAAACAAACTTCAAATCTTCCAAGAGTAAAAAGACATCAGCGATCAAACCTTCTACTGATAGGCTCTTTGCTTGTGTATCCTTTTGAATTCCTAGTGAACAGGAGTCTTGTTTAGTGCTTGTCAATTCTGGACAATTTTTGCGACAAGAATCTTTTTGTGCATCTCCAACCTTCTTAGGACCCCTTTACAACAACAGCAACAGCAACAGCAACAAAAGGTACATAATTTCAAAGTCCTTCAGACTATTAAGATCCATGAACAATATTACATAAAACTTGGCAAAATGCATAATATGCAATCTCATATTACTTGTGGTACTTCCGTCCTACTGATACCTTTTAACAAATGTTCTCTCTAAAAGATAACAATCATTTTGGCCACATTATAAACATTGGACAAACATATTAGAAATATGCATGCTTGAGGTTCTTTAATTGTTTAGAAACTGGAAGACAGATTGCTTGGACTGATCACTGTGACACTTTACCCTAAAATGCAAATCTCTGTATTCTGTATTATAAAAACTACATAGCCACATGATCTGAAAGGACTAATACTGCTGGAATGTACATGTATAAATGTATTTGGCAGGATCCAATAATAAACAAACAAGTTAGTGCATCAACAGTCTAGAAGCAATCAGAATTATGTTACATGTTACAAAGGCAATCGACACTGAGCAATGGAAACGGCTGAGCTTGAACCTCTTCAATCTACATTCAAGCAAAATGCAATATGTTTCAGCACATCTTATATTTCTCCCTTCACTTACTTTTCCACAACATCCATTAATTTCATCCTAGTAGATATCATGAAAAGTTGCAAATTGAAAATATACATTAAGACAAGTCCAACATGATCCCACATGACAATGTTTAATACAAGTAGGTAAATATGGTCATATAAGTTGATCACCAAACAAGCAAGTGTTGCACTTATTTGTGAACGCATCTTATAAACGTTAAGACAGACAGAATCTTACTGTTTGGGACAACATGAACCCGATGAAAGCCAACTTCGAGGATAGAACACTGTAGAGTAACCTGGATACGAGCCTATAGGCCTACATTCACCACTACCGAAATGAAAAACCGCAATATCAAGGGTGTTTCCCTCTGCAGTCTTAAATATTTCCAAGTCAGCTTGATAAACACTGTTATATGCAGGGAAGACATGTCTACGAAACACAAGGCTATTGCCTCTCCATGAAGGTACATCCTTGGCCTGAATAAAGAAACAGCCATCACAAGTTGCAATAAGAATCCTATCATCACCAATACCTTCAAGTTGATCCCATTTCTTTCTCGCCTCGTTCATCTTATAAACCTTAAACGCAACCCCTGCGTACCTTGGACATCTATAAATCAAATAGAGTTCACCACAGGATTCAACCAATCGTTTCTTCCGATCAGTCCCTAACCCTTCACCCACAGGCTCATAAACCGCTAACGAAGTCCCTAACACGCCGTTTTCCTCCCAATAAACTCTCCCTTTCCGATCAACCGCACAAATTCTCCCCTTAAACTTAACTACATCATCAAACTTCTTAACATTTTGACTACATAAACTCGACATCACCCCATTTTCAAGCTTAATTTTAGCCAGCGCACCATCACTCCCATCATCATACAACATTATAAGAGCACAATCATCAATTCTAGGGTTACTATTACTCTCACATTTACCATCATCCACGTATAAAATCACCTTACTAAACTGACATGATCTCCTATTCTTCATATGTTCAATATTACCAGATTCAGGAGCAAAACTAAGATTATACATCTTACAAACTTCCGACACTCGAAAACGAGATAAATCCAAATTTTGCGGGAAATTCTTCAACAATGGATTATAAACTGATCGACATAACGGTCTTCGAAGATAAAACTTACCAGGGTTAAACTCCTCGACGGTAAATAACCATGGTTGGAGTTTGGGATTTGCGACCGATTTAAGGAGAAAAACTGAACTAGCGACTAAACTTATGCGACGATCTTCAAAATAAATAGGAGGATACTTAAATTTATGCGGAAGAAGAGTGATTTCGAATTCGTGAGGTAAAAGGGGGGATAAAATGGCATTTTTACCGTCAAGGAGAGAGAAAGGAGCTGAGTTTCGCCATGAATTGCAAACTGACCGGAAATGGAGGATGTCTGACCGATTTTCGAGTTTTCCGGCGATGTCGGATAATAATTCCGATGGAATTTCCGACCAACATATTTTCCGGCGACTCATTTCTGTAACCGCGAACTTCTTCTGGGGTTTCTGAAGAATGGAGTTTTCAGTTTTCAAGTTACTTTTTGTAGTTTTTCCCCGCCCCATCTTTTTTTTTTGTTTTGTTTTATGTTTATGGAGAAGTATATAATCGTTGGGCCTTTTCTTAAGGAGGGCCTTTATATTTAGTGCCATTTTGTAGGATGTTATATAATGTTGATTGTTGGGGCTTTTTTTTAAAGAGGGCCTTACGTAGTTAAGAATTATCCATTTTGAACCCAATATATGATATTGAGATACCAATACTTGATAACTTTGCTTGAACCATATAGGCCCTTGCTCTTCAGAGACTTCTTCGTATTCTCTTCTATGTTGTTTGAAACTTTCCTGTTTTAACCCAAAATTAATGTTTTATTTAAGGAAAAATTGATTTAATCGGGCCCCAACTATGGGCGTCCCGACAAAAACAGTTCAGCTATCGTTTTTAATTCTTGATCCCAACTTTGACCCCTCCTTTACACTTGGTGGTCCGAGTAGGCGGTGACTTGCTAAACCCGGTCAAAAAACCCTATTTTCCTTTTACTCTTTTTTCCACCTGTTTCTTCTACCTCATCCTTCAGTCTTTCTCTCTCCTCCCTCCCCTTCCCCGCCACCCCTCCTCTTCCCCCTTCCCTTCCACCCAAACGACGCCTCTCTCTATCTCCTTCCTCCATTGCCACCCCTCCGCCTCCTCCTCTCCCCCCGCCACCCCCTCCCTTCTCCCTCCCCTGCCACCCCCTAATGATGCTTGTGAACTTCCTCTACTTTATTTTCTTTCTTTTAGTCACAAAAACTCTCGCTGCACCTAATCTTTATTTCATCCTCAAATTTTCTAGATTTCGAAAGAAATGATGGCGTTTTGGTTCTTTCAGTCACAAAATCAAGGGTTTGGTTCTTCAAAAAAGTTGAACGATAAATCTTAGAATTAGATTAAGGGTGTTTGATCTTCAAAAAGAATAAGTGACTGCTAATTTTAGGTTCGATTTTAGGTTGCAATTTGCAAATATAGTATGAGTGATTGCTAAGTTAAAGAAAGTTATATAATGGAAGAAGAGGAAGTCAACCACATCGATATTTCGGGGAGGATTTAGATTTGAATGGAGTAGGAGGTGTTTATGTTGGTGGAGGACAAGTGGACTTGGTAATGGTGAGGGTTCGGGTGTGTCCTTTTTGGTGATTGATTCACTTCTAGCTACAATGGGGGTTGTTGAAAGTTTTGAGGATGATGATGGCAATAACCCACCTAGTGTTATGTTGAACTATAGCGCTGCCATTGTTGCAGGCGAGTTGATACCGTGGCTTCCTTGTCTTGGTGATAGTATGGGGCGGGGAGTCTTGGTTGGGGCGCGGGAGGGGGAGGGTTGGGTGGGGCAGGGGGTGGTGGGGTTAGGGAAGGTGAGGGTGGGGGTAGTGGGTGGAAGGGGATGGGGTTGGGTCATGGGTGGCAGAGGAGAGGAGGAGGGAGTAGTGAAGGAAGGAGGGAGGAAGAAGATAGAAAAAATAATGGCAAATTACCTGCTGGGACTACTATTGTAAAACACCCTTTAAAGTTGGGAATAAACAATAAAAAACGATAGTTGGAACTGTTTTTGTCAGGACGCCCATAGTTGGGACTGATTAAATCAATTTTTCCTTTATTTAATAGAATGTTATGGTCGAGAATAAGTAGTTAAGAATTATCCATTTTGAACCCAAGGGTATAATATTGATGCCAATACTTGATAACTTTAGGCCCTTATAACTTTTACTCTTAAAATCTTATATGCTCTTTGCAAATTTCCTCGTATTCTCTTCCATGTTGTCCGAAACTCTTTATGTTTTAAGTTTTTTTTTTTTAACAAAAAGAAAAAGGATTTCATTCATAAAGGATAGTCAAACGGCACTTACAATCAATTCCTGAAAAATCGAAAATTCCAACACAAGCATATAACACCTTAGAACTAGATACATCGCAGATTCGATTAGAAATAGCCTTAATAAAAAAAAAACTTCATACGAAGCAATACAATCTATGAGTTCGCTCTGATTCGGCTTAACTTCCACTAATGCATAGTCGTTTGGGCGAAGATACTTCTGTGGTCTTCTAAATTCTTACAGAGAATAGTGATTGTTAAATCTTCCTTCTTCATCAGACGAAAAAAAAAAGAAATTGAACACCCTAAAATAAATACCATCTTAATGATGGGAATACTTATTGGAAGCAATTAAAGGAGTTTTTTGGGCTTACCACCGGTACAAACACTAGTGGAAACCCTTATAAGGATTCATAATTGAGGCCAAGAAGAAAAAATATAAAAGAGAAAGAGAAAGAAGGGTAAAGAATGAAGGAAAGACCTTAAAAAAAAAACAGAAAAAACCCTAAAGAAAAAAAATCCCTCCCAAGGAGAAAACCTTATGTTTTAAGTTATAATGGTTAGAAATTGAGAATTCATAATCAGGAGTTTTATGGGTGAGGGAGAGCATAATGTTGTTAAGGAAGATGTCCCTTTTAGGAGTAATATATGTCCAAGAGATGTTTTGATTGACACACCTGAAGGCATTAATGATTAATATGACATCGTAAGTAAAAAGAATATTGTAACATAGTATTTGGGCACTTGAAAATCATTTAAAATTATTGAATTCAGTCATGGAAATTGAAATGTTAGAATTCAATTTCAAATCCAGTGTTTACAAATAAAAGGAATGGTGAAGCCTAGAATTTCAATTCCATTGTTATGTTTGGAATATCACAGGAATTTAAATCAGTTTTGAACCAAAGTAATATCATGACTTCTTCAATCCAACCCCTATCACTTAAAGTCTAGAACAAATCTGGAAATTTCTAGTGACAATAATTCGGTTCTAAGTATAAATTTCTACAACAATTTTTAGTGGTGAAGAGGAGAGAGAAGTAATGTTTTGGAAATAGTCGTTGACTGGTTAAGTTGGTGAAGAGAGAAGAAAAATAGAGTTGCGACTACAATATTTGGGCAGCAATTATGTTCAAAAAGAGAACACAACCTATATGTAAATTGAAATCGGCCAAATTACCTTTAGAAGTAGTGGATTTGGTGAAGGATACTTTAGTAACTTTCAATTTTCCACTTGTTACTTTTGCTCTCTTTTTTTTTGGCAACTTTTAATTTACTCTACTACTATTGTTTTCCATAGAATTACAATAGTTTGCACAAATTATGGGACAACTGCTAGTACAATTTGGGTGTGAGATACATCACTTCGAAAAGACTAACCTAGAGAGAGCCACTCCAAACACTTAGAGTGCGAGCTTGTTTTTTGCCCCTTCCCAGCCGTGTCCCTCAGGCTCGACGATCGCCGGCGCCGCTCCGGCGCCCCCTTGGTGGTCGTCGAGCCTTCGTCGTCGTCATCATCGATCTCCTTCTACTAAGGTATCTGGTTAGTTTGTCCTCTTCGCACCCGGTTCCCCCCCCCTTGTTTTCCGCCGTCGGGTCTCCTCGCTCCTCATCGGGTGGTTTGTCGGGCTTCCCACTCCCCCTTCCTCCCTTGTTATTTGTCGGGCTCCCCTTTCCCCCTTCCCCCTTGTGAGTCGGACTTCCCTCTCCCCTTTCCCTGGTTTCCAGTTGTGTCCAGTTCCCCTTCCCCTCCCCCTTGGATTTACTTGATGCTTTGGGCCTTCCTTCGTCCCGGCAGTGAAGCAGGGGATCTACTGTGCGGTGGTGCAAGTAATCGGCTTAGTTTTTGGTTTGTTTTCAAGTTGATTTCAATAAGAACCCCATGTGTGGTGGATTTAGTTTCCTTTTTGGGGTTTATTAAGTTTGAATGTGTCGCCTCGTGTTGCCTTGTGTTATGTGTGCTTGGTTTGCTTAATGATATTGAGTCTCAGATTATGATTGTATTTCATCCTAGATTTTACCTTGAGTGGTTCGGTAGACATCTAGGTTTCCATGTGTTGAAGGAGAACGGAGGTAACTATCCAATTCAAGATTCCTGTTCTCAGGTTCAGTTAGAACCTATATCTGTTTATGTGATGCCTCTAGGAGTCATCAAGTCTAAAAAATGCATCTCGTGGGAGGCCCTCCGATATAAATCGGGGCTAGTTTCGTCCTCCACCAAAGTCGAGTTTATGCCTCTTCAGGCAAAACACGTGATACTCTATGGTCAGCGTACACAGTCCTCAAAATATGTGGCTTCAGTCTTAGTTTCATCTTTAGCATCCCAGGAAGAGTTCTCATTTAGATGGCCCTGGGAGTTATTGTCTTGTGAACTAGTAGTTCCACAAGACTGGTTTTGGCAATCCAATATTGAAGATCGATTTTCTTCACGCTCACGACATCATCCATCTTATGTTAGAGGGTATTCAATTGTAAGGCACACACAACATCTCCAACAACGTCCGGCCCAAGGTAGTTCTCTATGTGCAATCGGGTATATCATCTGCATCGAGTCTTGGACGAGTATGGTAACACGATGGTTTGTTCGGATTAGTTTGTTTTATTCTCAGTTGGTTGTACGAGTTAGTGCAGCTCTCATTAGGTTTGTTTGTTTGTATTTTGTCGGTGTGTATTAGCGCTAAGTTGTACTTGTTTTTAATTAATGAAAATTATCTTGTTGCCAAAAAAAAAAAAAAAAAAAAAAAAAAAAAAAAAAAGAAAAGACTAACCTAAAAATTAACCCTCAAATTGAAATCAAGCTAAAAAGAAAGTCATAGTTATATCCACAACGTGGTAGGTCCATTCCTAATTAACCCATATGTAATGACATTGGTAAAAGCACCTAGTTTCTGCAAGAAGCTTCTGCCGGATTCAAATATAGCAATTTGTTACTTTTTGCCTTACACCCCTGCTTTTCTTTTATCCATAGTGCATACCAAATTTTTACTGATCATTACTAGCAGCTTTGATCAGATTATGACTACTATATACTGCAACCTCAACACTGCAAAATCCTCAACACTATATACTTCTTTTAGTTTGTTTTATTTTCAGTCTTTTGTACGAGCTAGTCGAGCTCACGTTAGTTTCTGTTTACTTGTTTTCTGTTTGGATGTATTAGCATTAGGTTGTACTTGCGATTTCAATTAATGCAAATTTTCTCGATGTCAAAAAAAAACACCGTAAAATCCTCTGTCAAATTTTGTACAACTTTGATCATAGAAGTATCACATTGCAAAATCTTAATAAAAATAGCCAGATATGTAGAAAAACTTAGAACTTGAGTTCATAATAGAAAGAATGCAGAAAAACTTAGAACTTGAGTTCATAATAGAAATAACATTAAACCAGGTGATCAACAAATTCTGTATTATACAAAACATTGGCTTTTCCTTAAACCAGATAAATATGATCACAAGAATGTATTAGCAAGAAAATATTTGCCATATAGTATATGACATCATCTGGAAAATAAGCAGAAAGTATCAAATTTTTATCACTAAAAATATGTAGACAATGAATATCACACTGGCATTTTGGGGAGAGTGGGGCATAAACTTCTCAAAAATACTACCCTGTTTTTACTAGAAATTACATATATACCCGTCAATTTCTCTAAATTACTAAAAACACCACTACAGTTTGCAGCTATTCTCAATTCTCATCACAGTGATATAACAACAGATTTCAGGCCAGCTTTGAGTTAACCATTATTAATGAACTCTTGATTCCAATTTCTGAACTGTAGTCTCACCATGTCAACGATCATCGATGTGTCGAAAGCCATGACGGAGGTGGCCAGATGACCTCAGAATACCCTGGAAATTTTTTTACAGGCCTACAATCACCATCATCAAAGTGGAAAACAGCAACATCAAGATGAATTTCCCATGTCTCAAAGATTTTACAGTCATAGCTCCTAATACCAGAATATTCCGGGAAACTACCTCTCCGAAATACAATGCAATTGCCTTTCCATCCCGGAAAATCCTTAACTGAGGCAAAGAAGCACCCATCAAAAGTCACAAACAGTATCTTATCATCACCTATACCTTTAATTTCATCCCATTTATGCTGTTCCTCATTAAGCTTATAAACCTTAAAAGCTCCATCATAATCACTTATTTGACATCGTCTATGAACTAGATAGAGTTCTCCGCCTAATACAGCTAAACGTTTCTTGTAATTGCTTCTCGATCCACCAGGCAATAAATTCTCTGTAACACTCGACATCCTTAACGAATGATAATCCATGGAACAAACTCTACCTTCATAATCAACTGCATAAATTCTTCCTTTGAAATTCACTATATCATCAAATTCCCTGCTTCTGAAATAAACTTGCCTCTTTTCTCCATTTTTAAGCCTTGTTGTGGATAAATAATCCACCTGATCATACAACTCTATGACAGTACAGTCATCAATCGTAGTAGGAGAAGTTTCACAGTTCGGATTCACAAACAAAACCACCTTATTATCATATTCAGATAATCTCTTCTCAGAGAACATTTCTTGAGGTTTATCCACCTTCCTAAAAGTATAGAATCTACCCATTTCCAATATGCGAAAATCAGACAAATTCAGAGTACGTGGGAAACGAACAGATAGACCTTTAGTAAGAACAACTCGAAAAAGTGGTGCTCTGACATAGAGTTTACCTGGGTTCAACTCTTCAACAGTAAACAACCATGGATGTAGCTCGGGATTCACAGATGATCGCACAAGAAATACAGAACTTGCCACTAAAACTGAAGAATGAGTTGTACCTTTGTAAGGGAAAAGAGGAGATAAGATGCTTCTTGAGCTGAGGACAGACAAAGGGATTGAACTCCGCCATGTCTGACAGACTGCCCGGAAGTTCATGATCTGTGTTCTCGTTTCCAGCCGTTGCGCAACGGATATTAGCAAGTCCGGTGGCAATGCCGACCATGCCATTCCGTCAATGGCTCTAAGTTCTTGAACAGAGTTCAAGTTTGCTGATGTTAGTTTGGTGGTGGTTGGGAGAGTTTGTGACTTTAGGCTTAGCAATTAACAATTGTGCTCTAAGAGAAAGATTGATTTAATCAATGGTGAGGACATAAATTATGGGAACATATAATGTGTCATTATCAGATCCTACGTGTATTATGGTAGACGCATGTGAAAATTATCCCTTACGAGTTAAGGGTCACCTTCAGAAAGAAATGTGAATCAATATAGTTTCTGTGATATAAACAGTAAGGTTGAGTGTTTATTAATCAACTATGTGGCATCTAGAAAGCTTTAGATTAATCAAATCCAACTTCTTATACCGTTCTATGTGCTTGCAGTAAGAACTGAAATTTTAAGCTTATTTTTTTTTTTACTACATCTTTAATTCAACTTGTCTGAAAATTATTCATGCTACAAAAAAAACAGCATTCAGATTTTATTCCCTCCAGCAAAGCTTTGTATAAGAAAGTTCTACAGTAACTTGTTGTAAGTTAAACTTTGTTTATTCTTCAGCTAGGCTTACTATTTCTCAAACTAACCCGGCCATTTGTTCTTATGGTATAACTTTTGCTGTCTCACTATAAATTTGCCTCAGACAGTTTCATCCAAAAGTTGCACATTCCTCTCAATAACAAGTATTTCTCAAACTAACCCGGCCATTTGAAGAAAGACTTGTCTAGATATTGTGTTTGAAACTAGTCTCACTTACGAGAAGGGTGTCTTAACTTTTTATTTGTACCTTTATAAAAAAAAGAATTTGTGTTTGGAATTAGCAAAAAAACTGAGAACTCAAGTACAGAAAATAATCAAGTTCAGAGTGAAAAAAAAACTTAGCAAGTTCGGTAATTATGACATATAATGCTTTTACTAGACCATTTTACATGAGGAAGCGAGAGATTTTGGCAAAGAAATACTCCAAGCAGTGTCTTACCAAACAAAAGAGACAAGGGACATTTTGATAATCACACTTGTGTTGGGCCCACCCTCCTTCCTCTTTTTTAGTATTTGATAACATAGTTTTTGCCATACTTCTTCCGTTCTGTTTTAAATGAAACGTTTGTTTTTTTACGCAACTCAACGCGCTTCTTTAATCATAAATATCTTTAGTTGTGCAAACGTAAAAAATATAAAAAAAATATAATTTGATAGTATGCATCGAGACGAATCTAACAAGATCCCACTTGACTATGTTTTCCTTTATATAATGGCGATAAATTGGAGTCAAAATTGATCAATAAATAGTGTCATTTCACCCAATATTTCTTTTAAAACAGAACGGAGGAAGTATATAACAATACTCAAAATAGAACCATCATGCATGCAATCAAATAATATCACAACATACAATCAAAAAAATTACACTGAAAATGTGATACAATAATCTTGAATAAAAATAAATAGAAAAAATATTTGGTTCAGCCAAAAGACAATTGAACAAGGTTGAAAGTTTGTACCATAAATGTGGCCATGGAGCAATAATGGCTAGTTCACATCACCCAAAAAAGAATTTTTTAAAAAAAGGAGCCAGCAGGTTCTATATTAAACTAGTTTATCTTACTGCAAATGTCATAGTAATAATTGCAATTCGAAATGTTAAATATAAAAATATATCCTCAACATTCATATTCAAACAAAGAGCATGGTGAGTGGTCAGCAGTACAAACTGTCAGTCACATAACATGGATACCAATTAAATGACCTTATCTCAACAAATAAAAAGCCTGAAAGAGAATCTACTTCCACTACAATTGGAATGTGCACCTGAGAATGGCTGAGATACTAGACCATAATAATTAATACTTAAAAGACATCTGTTTATTGATATCTCTGCACTCTGCTGTGATTTACTGTGAAGTGCCACTTTCATGGAATTATTCAAAGCCTGAATGAAATGAAGAAGAAAACAAAAATAGTGCATTAAATTAATTTTAACTTCGAATAGTGTAAAATAAATAAATCATCCTGGCAAAACAATTGATCAAGCTCCTCAATTGGCGGAACATATATCTTGATCAACGTCAATTGCTGATATAATTCAATAAGTATTACAAAAAACAAGAGAATCCCACAAAATGTAATATGTATTTGTCCTGTTGTTCACATAGCAGGAAAAAATGATGTACAAGCCAAAGAGAGAGGACACAGAAAAAATGTCTGAAAACGAACTGAATTAAGTTTACATTAGGGGGACGGAGTGAAACCAGGCCAACAAGTTATATACAAAGGTTCAAAATCGAAACTTTGCTGTTCTTAGAATATTACTATATGTCTATGTTACTATATACATAGAGATCTTCACAAAAGGGGAAAAAACCAGGCGAGCGGGTTTTACACTAAACAAATCTTCTGCTAGCTGAGGCCACGGTAATCCTGCAAGTGTCTGACAGTAACTTATACCCTGAACATCAATAACCTAACAAACAGTATGGTCTGTAGAACAATTGATGTATCCAAGTAGGGTGGAGAACAAAAACTTTCTCATTCACAAGTATAAACTGATGATGCATCTTCAAAATATTAGCTGCTATATCAGCTTGAAAAACCTGATATCTGACAGCTACTGCTTTTCCTATAACCAAATTACATAAGAAGCATAAGAGCTTAGCAAGGGAAAATTTCCATAATATAAAAGCACCTATATAATGAGAACAAGCATGGTATCCATGAAGCAATGAAGCATAATATGGAGAAATACGATATGTGATTGTCGTTTCCAAAATATAGCAATATTAGGGGTACGTATGCTATGTGAATACTAGGTGCCCCTAGAATGGAAGCAGGTGGAAAAAGTTCAGGAAGATAGTGATTGAGCACTCCCCCACGAAGGAAGAATCAGATTGCGGATACACTTGCCAAGGAACCTAGAACAATAGATGATTGTATCAGGACTTTCCCTTTTCCCACTAGTTTCTATATGCATGATTACATTGCAGATTGTATGACCTATTATTATTATCTACGTTACGCCTTCTTCACCAAAAAAAAAGAATGGAAGCAGGTTATTATGGAGCGATCAGTACCCATCTCCCTAGGACTATTTCCACATTAGTTATGATTTGGGAGCATAAGAACCTTGTTTTTGTGAAGCGCCAAAGCCTTTTCTACAGAAGGAACCATCCAATCTATTTTAAAATGCATCAACTCAAGGTCGAGTAGGATTGAATCCAAATATTTAGCTTGGGCGTCATCTAAGGACCTCCCAGAGTCCTTTTGAAGAATAATAATTATCTTTGCTAGAGACTCTAAGGCCCAAGTAAGGAGGCTATCACTATTCACAAGATGCCCTTCCATTATATTTCCATGCTCATCCCATATCTTTTTCAAAATTGGGATCAAGTGAGAGCTCACATCAACCCCTAGGAATTTCACTTGTGAGACATCCTTTTCAATCATGTGCAAAAGAATACAGAGCACCTGAGCCAGATTCCCTTATATGGAAAGGGGAGAATCACAACTTATAGGTCATAATGATCTTTGATTGTTTTTCTATGACACCAAATAATTAACTTCTGCAGAAGTAAAATATTGACGTGAACTCAGATCAAAGTGCGAGACCTCAGAATTTGAAGTACTAGACCAGCACAGTAAGACATCAATTTCCTAATATTCCTAAATTTAAGCACCCTTTTGAAAAGAATGCATAAATTTCACATGGCCACATATTTGCACGTTCTGTGACAACCAAAGAAAGTATGATATCAACCATGACAATGTTACCAACCAACCTACCTTAAGAGGAGAATTCATTGCTGGAGCTGAATCAACATTGTTTTGATCCTTGAACTCTGAAACAAAACCCATAGACTACTTTGAGAGATTTGATATAACACAGCTACTAATAAGAGATAGGAAAAAAGGGAAGAAGCTCTAATATGTGAATTTTGTGACCTGTGAAGGGTAAAATATGGAGTAACACAATATTCACATGATCTTATATGTTAATCATTCTCCCTTTTATTCTATAATGTCAAAATTAAATGAGTTCTCAGCATGAAGTGAACTGATTAAAATCAAATTACCATCATAAGATATATCCTCTTGAACATTTTGTATGCCCCGAGTTACTTGCACACAGTTGGCGGACATCTCTTTTTCTTTTCCTCCTCTGTCCCCTTCATTTCCTTGTCCTACTTTTACTACATCTTCCTCTCTTCCTTTTTCAGGATCAATTCCACTAAGTCAAGAGATCACCATGGACCATCTCAAAGTTAGCATGTTTCAAGAACACGTATAAAGTGTAAGCAATAGAAGGCAAATTAATAAGTATACATAAATTTAAATACTGTTTAACAAAAGTCGAAGCTAATCTCACCATGTGAACAAAGATTCAGATCTCCAAAACCATGACGGGGCGTGGCGAAAAGACATCAGAATAGCCCGGATACATTTCCACAGGCTTACAATCACCACCCTCAAAGTGAAAAACTGCGATATTATGTCCATCGACACCATCTTCACCATCGTCATCATCGTCATATGGCGACAGCTGAATGGAGATTTTATCATCAAGGGTCGTGAAACCAGAATATTGAGGAAAACTACCACGAGGGAATACAATACAATTTCCCCTCCACTGCGGAAAATCCTTGGTTGAGGCAAAGAAGCAACCATCATAAGTCACAAACAGTATCCTATCATTACCTATCCCTTCAAGCTTATCCCATTTCTCCTCCTCCTCATTCAACTTAAATACCTCAAAAGCTCCACCCCTTACACCACCTATAAATTAGATACAATTCACCAGACGACACAGCTAAAAGTTTCTTGTTATCGCTTCCCGAACCCTCACACAATGGATCTTCCACAAATGCTAAACATCTTCAACAAATGATAATCCATATAACACACTCTACCTTTGCGATCAACAGCATAAATCCTCCCCTTGAAATCCACTATATCATCAAACTTCCTCCCCTAAAAGTGCACCTTAAAATTCTCCCCACTTTTAACCCTTGTTACAGCAAGAGCCGCTTTATCAGACAGCTCCACAACAGTACAATCATCAATGGTAAGATAAGAAGTTTCGCAATTCGGATTCACTAACAAAACCACCTTATTTTCACAACTCAAAAGATCATCATCAAAACATTCCACAACTTTAAAAGTATAAAATCTACCCAATTCCAGAATTTCAAAACAAGACAAATTCAATTCGTAAGGAAAGACACCGGGTATATCCGCAATGTATCGAAAAAGCGGTACTCGAACGGAAAGCTTACCTGGATATAACTCATCGGCGGTAAAAATAAAGGGTGGAAGTTTGGGATTGACAGCAGATTTTACCAGAAAAAAAGAATTTGCGACTAAAGTTTTGGTGTACGATTCATCGGTCTCGTCGGAAAGAGTGTAGGGGAAGAGATGGGATAAGATGTTTCTTGAGGTTAGGAGAGAGAAAGGGGCAGATGTTAGCCATGTCTTGCAAACTCGCCGGAAATTGATGGTGTCAGCTCGGTTCTCGAGGCGTTCGGCGATGGATGATAACAATTCCGGCGGTAATTCCGACCAGGAACTTTGCTGGCAATTGCAGAAATCCATTTTTACAGTGAGGAATTTGGGGAGATTTTTGGGGTTTTTGATTGCTGTAATCTAGGGTTTATGGTTGACTTGCAATAGAGAAATACTTGATTTTAGCAGTTTGATAATCGCTTTTTGGTACCCGCCAAAATAAGATCCTCACGAGTCACGAGTCACCTTTCTAACCCCGCGTCCCGCCAAATGGAAAAATTGATTTAAATAGTCCCAATTTTGGGCGCCCTGTTAAAAATAGTCTCAATTTCAGTTTATTATTGTTTAGTCTCAACTTTGAGAGGTGTTTTACAAAAACGATTCAGGTTAACTAGTAACCGGTTTAAGAGGTTAAATTTTTATTTTTTATTTTTCCCCGCCATCCACCCCCTCTCTCCCCCCCACCCCCTCCCCTCCCCTACCGAGTGTTGACCTCCTACCACCTTCCCTCCCCCTCCCCTACCGACGCCCCGCCACATCCCCCCCCTTCCAATCCCCCGCCACTTACCTTGCCACCCCACAACCCCTTCCCCTCCGACCCCGAAACACCCATCCCCTAACATGCCCCCATTTGCTCTCTCCTCCAAACCCCGCAAAATCATCATATTCCATACTTCACTCAAGCAAGGGTCTTATTAACCACAATTCAACTAAAATAATAAATGTCCATTCGAAATTCAACGGAAACATCGGAGAAATACAACAAAAGAAATATCCCCATAAAAGTAAATACACCCAACAAATCAGAAAAATCAAATTCCATCTCATGAGGAGGTTAGAGAAGAAGACCCTAAACTTAGTATCTGAAACAAGTTCGAGTGATAACACCAGACCACCACCCATCTTAGTAACACATGTCAACTACGTCGTTTATCTGGAAAGAAACCTTGTCATTTTCATAAATCGGAGGTTTAGGTGTAACAAATAAAGCATATACAAATTCCTGTAAAAGTGCATACCCATTTTCATTCGACAATAAGTTCTTGTACTCCACCAAAACCTTGAGCGAAGAAGATGGAGTTTGAAGAACAGTAGCTAAATAACAAGCAACTATAAAACCTTCTTCGACGGAGGTGACCTCAACTTCTGATCCAAAGGGAAAGGGGGAAATTGATTTGGGGAAATTGATGGAGAAGAAGAATGAGGGAGTGGTGACATTTAGAGGAGGTGGGTGGAAGGGGAAGGGGTTGGGTGGCAGGGGAGAGGAGAATGGAGGAAAGAGGAGGAAGAAGATAGAAAAAAAAAAGAAAAAAATGGCAAAGTTTACATGCTACAAGCCTACAACAGGTTTCTAACCTGCTGGGACTACCATTTTTAAGATACCCTAAAAGTTGGGACTGAACAGTAATAAACTGAAGTAGGGACTGTTTTTGTCAGGGTGTTAATAGTTGGGTTGATTAAATCAATTTTTCATATTTTTGGGGTTTCAAACTTTATAAGTTTTTGGTGATCGGGTTTATAATAATTTATTGTAAATCCAAAATGACTATATCAATCAAAAACACACAAAAAATCAACTATGTCATAAGAAATCTGACTACACCATAAAATTGACTATATTACATAAATCATCATGGTGTCCGCAAAAAGGAAAACAACTAGGATGCAAGGATTAGAGCACTAAGGATTGTCAGATCTAACTTACATACGGCGTCGTTCAATGTCAGCTCGAGATCACTCAAAGTCTCTCTCTAGGAAAATCAAGGTCGAGAAGCCGCAAGGGTGAAGATATGACGTCTTATTCCCCCCGTGTTGGTTGTAAAGTGCAAGTTAGTTGGGTTCATTCCTTTATATGTAATGCCCTTTCCCTTTAAGAAGCATATTACTAGTGTCATGTCTTGTAATATATATATGTTCTGGACTTAATGTGTTGACCCATGAGATAACTTGTCGTCACTCGTCAGATTTCATGGGTTAGCTTGTTTTTCTTTGTTTCTTGTATGTAATTATTGCTAAAAAAGAAAAAAAATTATTGTAGCAATCAAAATTAAGATCCCCTAAAAAAAGAATAAACCAACAACAATGTCTTTTAGAAAAATGCTCATGACATGATAAACCGTTATTCATAATAGTTGTATTTCAAGGTTTTATTCTTGTAAGAACTAGGTGTACTACGTCATATTTGGTAATTTGTGGATAGTTACTAACTATACTTTGATTGTACTGATTAGCAGGATAGGAGGTAGCTGATTGTATTAGTTGATTCAACTAAGAAACTGTTGGCATGTCATCTCAACATGTTCAAACCTCTTTCACTAAGAAACTACTTGCTCAAGCGTTTTTAAACTAGAGGTTTGTGTCCAAATAACTATTTCAATACTTTGTTTACCAAATACCCACATTTAGAGTTTAGGGGTTAGGGTTCAGGGTTGAGGGTTTAGGGTTTCAGGGTCAAGGGATTGGATCCACAAACTCACAGTTTAATGGCTCCTTTAAGGCCACTTGGATAAGTCACACCACCAAGCAAACTAAAAGATCCTTAGTACACAAATTAGCTTGTCAAAGCTAATCAAATATAGGCACTAACACTTGATTCTAATCCAAGGAATCAAAGGTGAAAGCAAAAAGTATTAAACACTCAGTTTTTTAAGTCACGAAATTCATGTCCTTTCATTCCATTTCATCCGGTTTCTAAAGGACTATTACAACTTAATTTTTCTAATTTTTGGACAATTAATTAATGAAATTAAATTAGCCACTAACTACATGATCAACTATGATGTGGGTTCGAACTATCAAGTTGGAACATACAAGGTTGATACAAAGATAAAGCACTCTAAGTAGTTTGAATGATGAACAACTTAGCTTGGGCGATTAATCTAAACCCTGAACTCATAACAATAGATTATGTACATGTCCTTATTGATCATTTTGCACAATTATGTATCAATCAGCTATCAACTACTTACCAAACACCTTTATACAAACAACTAATACAATAAGCTAGCCAAATCAGCTTATACAATCAGTTATCAGCTATTAGCTAATACAATCAGCTAACATCTAACAACTATCCGCTAATTGCCAGATAGGGACTTAATCTATTACTCTGTTTCCTATATCCGAATGATAACACATAAGTTAACAACAAAAAAACCCTTAAACCCCATTATTTGCTGATTTTGCTCCTTCAAGTATTCTTAACTTTTTTCAATACGTAAAAAATTCCTCTAGAATGCACTCACACGGAAACCCCACCCAGAACCCCATTACAACCGTACACTAATATTGAAAAAATTACATTACTAAAAGCCTTGCAAATGACTAAATTAACCTCAAAATTGGACTAAAGTTTATGTACTACTTATTTCTCCCTTTTTTTTTTTTTTTTTTTTTTTTGAGTGAACAATTTATTTCTCCCCTTGCTGCTCCTCAATTAATACTCCAACTACTTCTGCATTCTGCAATTGGGAAAGCAAGAGGGGAATATAATCAACACTTCCACCTTCATCCACACCAAGCTGCTCTGCTCCTCTGTTCATCATCCGCAATTTTCCCGATTTAGGTTTGATTTTGTGCCTTTTCTCTTTTCCAATTTTTTTTATTTCTAAGTCTATTTTGATGGACTTATGCATTTATACTTATGCTGTGAATCGAAATGTCTTTCCTTCACATGCTTATTTAATTTGAATGTTTTAGGTTAAATGTATTAAAATTATGGATGAAATAGCAAAATAATCGACTGTAAACCCTAAAATTGGTACTCTTTAGTGAGTTTACTTGTTTGAATTAAGTATATTCCCGCATTCAATTGACTGCAAATTTATGATTGAAATTGAAATTGAAATTGAAATTGAATTGAATTGTGGGTGTAATATTTGATGTTTCGGTTTTTAGGTTGTTCGTTGTAATTTGATAATGATCTTTATCTGTTCGATGAATTGCCTAGTAGAAATTTTTACGTTTCTCCTCGCACACTCTTTTGTTTTCTTCTCTGCTGCTCTTAGTTGATGGTATTACCAAACTAGTTGTATTCTATCATTTGTGCGACTTATTGTTTGTAATTTAATACAATCATTGTTTAATAATAGAATTATTAATATGCTCTTAATTTATAATTTCTCACAACTTTAACTGAGGAAGAATCATCCCAGCATGAGTTGATTGAATTATGGAGGGACGTATGTCAATTTTGAGATTTCCATGATGTTACCTCATCAGTTTGTAGGTGCACCGTGCGCTCAAAATTAGTAAGAGTGATTTGGCGGACCTTTGCATGCTAAAGATTCAGTGGGCTTTTGAGGTGTGAGAAATTGAAGGGTAAAATAAGCTAGCTCATAGTTCCTTGTTTTCCTGTTTGTGAGAAATCCCTTGAATATTAGGTAGTCTGTGAAGAACCACCTTACATTTTTGGCGCAGGAACCACCTTATATTCTTTTGTCATCCTGGACAGTGGACACACCCTGATTAATGTGTTGGTGGACTTATGAGTTAAGATGCCTAAAGTACCCAATAAAGTTAAATGTAAGCCATAATCCGAGGATTTCAAGTCATGATATTATCAGGAAGTTAGGTATATTAGCATTTAAGTCATAATATGGCATTTCAAGTCATGGTTTTGATGTAACTATGACTTTGAATGCTCGATTGCTTGTATCACTAATTGCATTGAGCAAATGAAGGTAAATTAGTCATCAAATTGAACTCTGCCAAATAGAGGCCAAGGTGCTTAACAGGAAATAGAGTATCTAAGGTGGTTACCTGCTAAAATCGTGTCTCTGGTGGTTCCTTGGAAATTTATCTGATAAATGAATAAAGTTTTAGGTTTCCATTGTAGGATTTTAGACACCTCACTTCTGTTAGTTATATAACGTCTGACCGCTTGCTATTCCTTCGTCTGGCAATTGTATCGCCACCTGCAAAATCTGGAATATATCACCTCAACTTGCTCTCTGCTCATTACATGATGTTGATTAAACTGTCTAGTTTTGAATTTAATTGTGGAGTCTGAAGAAGCTTCTGTCTTCACTTTTATACCTTCTTTACTAATTTTCTTATTGGCAAATTTTAGTTTTAAATTCTCTTGAATCTTGAACATTGTTACTTAATTTTTTCAAAATCTCTTACTAGCTGCTGCTTGTTGTTTTACTGGGTAATTATTATAACATTCTTTGTGCTTATGTTTCATTTCTTCCATCTTGTAGGAGAGGTTAGATAACATATAATGTTTTAAGGTCTTATTGTTTCCCCTTCTTTTCTTGGGTTAAAATTTCCATGCTTTCCTTTTCTCGATTCTGTATTTCTGCCTCCTAGTCTTCTTTCTGGCTCAAAGACATTTTAATAGGCTATAGTCAATGTGAATGATTACAATATTCTAAGCCATCAATTCGACAGAAGTTGGTCCCTTCTGGTACATTCCTCAGTCCCAAAAGTTTTAAAAATTCAAGTCCCTTGCCATGCTACGTTTGGATTAGTACAGATGGTATGATCTTGGTTGTATGGTTGTATCTATTAATTGTAGGACTGCATTCAATCATAGATCTGATGTTAGGGCTGAGTACATTTCAACTTTGGACCAAGGATGATTGGATGATCAATGATGTCCTAATAGGAGGATTTAGGATGATTCGGTTGGAGCACATATACTAGTATACTATGTGTTGTAGGGAAACTCAAAATTTGGACGACTACTAATGTCTGAACTGTCAAATGATGGCATGAAGAAGAAATTTGACATCCTTGTCGATTTCCGATGTACTTGCTATAATATCTAGTTTGTGTGGTGGAATAGTTCTCATTGTCTGTAAGATTCATCTAAATTTAACAGTTTGTTCAGCATTTGATAGTTTTATAAGGTCATATATCAATTAATAATTTGGCAAATTTCAGTATCTTTTGATATGGGTAGTGATGCTGAGAAGGAATATGCTGCCTTTGAGGCAAAGGTAAAGAGGACGGTGTACCTTGACAATGTCTCACCACAGGTTAACGATACTGTCATCAAGACTGCTTTTGAGCAATATGGTACAGTGACCAAAATTCATTTTATCCAGAACTACATAGAGCAGTACTACAATGGAAAGTGTGTCCTTGTGGAGTTGGAGAATGAAAAGCAAGCAGAAGGGATTCTTGAGGTGCTGTCTTCTTATCCATTCATGATGTCAGGAATGCCTCGGCCAGTGAGGTCCCGCCGTGCAGAGCCAGAGATGTTTGATGATCGGCCGCCTAAGCCTGGTAGAAAAATACATTTGGTTTGGTTAAAACCAAATGATCCTGATTTTGAGGTGGCTCAGAAGTTGAAGAACCTGACAAAGAAACATGCTGCTGAGCAGTCCTTCCTACAAAAGGTTTGTCGAGATTTAGTAGTAATAAGATCCCTAACATTATGAGGGGATACAATGTTGGTTATATTACACTCCGCCTCTTTTTGAAACAAAATTTTCTTTTATATGCTCTGCTTTTTTTTTTAGTTTTTAAAAAATAAATAAAGTTTAATACATTGCTACAGCATACAAGTCGTTTAGGCCTTTGTACTGATGTAGACTTGTTAATTTTTTGACGCATATATTTGAAACTTCCCGGACATTGCTAAGTTCCAATTACAAGATCAATATTGGATCATTTCTTGTATTTGTT
Source organism: Beta lomatogona (assembly GCA_947646795.1). Lineage (NCBI taxonomy): Eukaryota > Viridiplantae > Streptophyta > Magnoliopsida > Caryophyllales > Amaranthaceae > Beta > Beta lomatogona. The sequence continues at coordinate 538,357 of CANSNZ010000823.1, forward strand.
TTCAAGCTCATTCATCATCTGGCTGTCATTCCGTCTGTAATGCTCATATACTGGTGTGATATTTCTTTTGCCGTAGCAGAAGCAGCTAGAAGAGGAAGAGAAGCTCTCAAAGCAGCAAGCTGAGGCCCTAAAAGGGCATTACCAGAAGTTTGAGATGATGGATTCTACATTAGGTGATGGCACCTCAAAGCGACTAGCTAAGTACTACGGGGTAAATCTCACTGATGACAAAGGAATATAACTTGTATTTTCTGTAGTAATGTATGTAATTTTAGAGCTTTGTGACTGGATGTGTTTCTGCTTGAAAAGAAACTTCCAAGCTCATGGATAGAGATAGTCTAAGTGCAACTGATTTTGATCATGGTTACTTGAGTAGCATTTACATGTCCGATCCATAGCAAGTGCATCTGCTTCAAGACCCATTAATTAGCCCATGCTGTACAGAATAGCATGTTTTTGAACCCAGTATCAGCTCTATTGCCTTTGGCAGAAATGACTTAGTTCAATAATGGTTTTAATTTCCTATTCAAGGATGACTGGATATCACACCAAGGTTATCCCCTTGATAAATTTCTTGACTTGAGAAACAAAAAGGTAAGACTGTTTTGGCACTTTTGTCGTTGGATATGATACTACTATCTGTTTTTCTCTTCTTTCATGTTTATAAATAACACAAGTAATTTGTACCGAAATATAGGTTGGGTATATATATATATATATATATATGTATATATATATATATATATATATATAGGTGGATATATTTTTAATACTACTATATTGGTATATAATGAAAAAATTGGCAATTTCTTGGTGTATATAAACACTGTGATTGTAGCAAGGACCCTTGGGTCCAATGGTATGACTTCCTATCTCCCACATGGGAGACCAATGTTCAAATCTTGGTGAAGCAAAATTTCAATGGTGGGGTGGGGGAAGGGGATGGGTTGGGGCTTGTTGGGCCTTTGAATGAGTGACCTTGTGCGAGGGTAGTCCAACATAAAATCTCCATTAAATTTTTGTACAAAAATATTAAAAGATATAAATATATACATATAAAGAATAAGCTTTCCTTCTTGGAATATAAAAATATATCTAGGGTTAATAATTTGTTAGTTAAAAAAAGGAAAAGAAGAAGAAAAGCACTAACTTCATAGAAAGAGAAACTGACAAAGTGATGCAAATGCAAAGACTACAACTTTATTTTAAAAAAAAAAAAAAATTGTTGGACAGCTGTATTACACATCTACATCACTATTTCTTCTCACTTTCACTTTCACGTGACTTCTTTAGGGAGTAGTCCCCTTCCCTTTCCTCGAGTTCCCCACATTCAAAATAAAAAAAGTAAACCAGAGTACCACTGTACAGAAGTCGAGACTTGCTTCGAACTCAGAGAAGAAGTCAAGACTTGCTTCGAAGGAGGTTGAGAGGACGACCGGCGAAGCCACCGGTGACCTGCGAGGCGGCGAGAAGAAGTTCAGGTGACTTCACACTTTCGAAGTTCAGTGAGTTGAGAGAGAATTGAGAATTCGAACCCTAGAACCCTAGAATCTGAATTTGGGGCTTTCGAATTTCATTAAAACAGGTGGGGTACGTGACTTTCTCCTCAAAAATGTACCGAACCCATACCCAAAGTCAGCCCATCCGTCCCCAAAAGCAACCCACGTACCCGACCCACTAGATTCGTTCTGGGTACGAATCCCAGGCAAATCCGTACCGTACCCAGTACGAGAAACGGTGCCTGGGAGGCGTACCCATGCATCATAGCCTAATTCAAAGTAAATTCTACTACCTCCGTCCCAGAATAGTCTGAACACTTTCCTTTTATGTTTGTCCCAAATTAGTTTGAACACTTCCATTTTTGGCATGGTCCCACCATTAATATATTATTTCTTTTACACATCTTTGGCCCCACACTCTACCTTTTATCAATTAAAAGTTACCCAACTTTCTCTCTCCTCTAATAAAAAATACCCTACCAACTCCTATCACATCCACTTTTTAAATAAAATAATATTTGATAACCACACCATAACTTATCACCTAAAACTACGTGTCCCAACAAGTGTTCAGATCTTTCTGGGACGGAGGGAGTATCAAAATGTCACCTATTTATATAGTGTTACTTTAAATTATTACCTATTTCAAAAGTGTTACTCTAAGTGTTACAAATTCAAAAAAAAAAGTGTTACAAAACTGTTACCTTATGATCAACCAATGTCATACCTCAAAAAGTGTTACCAATTCGTGTTACTTAAGGTCAATTATGCTGTAGTTACACTACCTTTCATTGTAAAAGAACTTATGATATACTGATTATATCTCATGACATACACTATGACATTAACCAACATCCTTATCTTCTGATGGAACATTAAAAAAATTGTTAAATTATCACATATTCTAGCTATCTTTATAGATTTAAATAAGCCACTACTACAAGAGCAATTGATTAAGATCCCTAAGATTGGTTAAACAAACTATTAATTAAGAGAAATTAGAGATCAACAGAGACAAAAGTTTGAATTTAGAATGATAAAGATGAAAGGACGACATCTATATTCCTATCATCATGCATTCATTCGTACTCTTTTATGATTGACATTATAAATATACAATTACAGCAGTAATTTTCAAGTAGGAATGTCAAACATGTATATATAAAAGTGTAATATCCCGAACTTCCGAGCTGCTAGCTAATCACGTCTAAGATATACAAATTTCAATTAATCATTAAATTAACCTAATGATTTTAACCAAAAGGAATCTTCTCTTTTCAGCGGAAACATAATTTATAAACAATCTTAGACCTGTGGGATTGTGACCCCACAACAATATCCCAAAATAAAAATACAATTACATGAAATGATCAATCGGATCTCCGAAATAATACACTAAAACACCATAAGAATTCTTTTCAATAACACTATATAATCTCCACCATAGCTCATCCGTAAAGCATCTCTTGTAACACTCATGATCCCTTAACCACACCAGAGCTAGCTTCGACATTTCCTGCAAAAATCACTAATATTGAACGCTGCTCCCACTAGAACAGGTTCCAAGAACAAAATCAGCGAAACCGAGTACACACTGTCCAACCAAAAATTCACTTTAGTGGCTTAAAACACATTCGAGTTGTTAAGTGTGATCTTATAGAAAACAGATGCGTAATGAAGAAATGGCCTTAACATGTGAACTTTTATACCTCATAGATCAATGTACTTAACTAAAACAAAATCACGAATATCTTTCCTTCAAAGAAATCAAAGATTCTGCATAAACAATATATTTATACTATTGAAAAGTTTTTATACTTTCACAAAATAAAGAGATACTCCTCTATAGATACCAATGATGCAAATGTAATATATCAAAGAATATATTGAGTAACTTCCCAAATGCTTTCCATAAATTATCTTGCCATATCGGCATCATTATCAAACATAACTCAAACTTTTCTTAGTACTTTAGCATCAAAATATCACACTCAAGGAAGGAACACGAATGGAGAGGGGTAAACCACGTCTCCAGACTTTGAAGGGATGTCTCCCCACCTTTCTTATACTCTGCTTGCAAGACTTTTAGGTCATGACCCTACACAACAGAGCAATACCCGCTCTACACACATAATGAGCAATACCAGCTTTATAAGTGTTGTTCATCAATGCTTATGCAGCTACTTCCCCTTATAAAAATCAACTTTACTTATACAAGATACTTATACTCAAATACTTAAATTCTTATTCATAATCACTATCTCAACCTTTATAACAAAGTTTAACTTATCAAAACAAGTTTTGGAAAAAAAAATAAGCTTGTTATGTCAAGCTCCACCATATAAATTCTCAATCAATACTGGGTTCATACTCAGTATACCAACTTTGTATTGTCAGAGTAGTGTTCACATTTTGAACATTATTCCATTAGTATTTCATACTTTAATTTTATACCCATAATATGCTGAGATAAGTATCCATAATTCTCATTACTCAAAAACATCTTATTCTGAATTCTACATATGTCATGATTCCCTATTCAGCGACTAAAATAGGCATTTGTAATTAATAATCTCAAATATTCAACTCAATGTCCTTATAAATTTTAAATCTATAACCCATAACAATGCTTCCAAATACTTGAACTCAATGCTCACACTAGTCTTACTTCATATTCATTTCATACAAGAAAAATCATATCACCAATTCCAAAGCACACTTTTACACAAGATTTATATTTCCCCAAACGTCCATTATATAATCTTATTCTTCCAATCATAAGATGACGACTCTAATTTTTTTTTCCTATATCCCAGTTCAGATATGACTTCTCATAACCTCAATGTTATAAATTACACTATTATGATGTGATACTCCTTCGAACCATTTCTCGACTCTTAATATCTATACTACTAATATGAGACTTACATATCCAGTTTTAATTCCCGATATTGAATAACTCTCGTCCCTGCTTTACTTGTTTTATATTCTCACCTTTGGGATCCATAGAAGTTCACATAAACCCATTAAGTGATCTTTGAACTCCAACCTTGCAATAATCACAACTTAACTTCCATAAGCAGTAATTGTAGGTGTTGAAATAGAAGAACAATATATATATATCTAATATCACCCACCAATGCAAGCGTATGAAGTTTCTTAATTTAGAAAACCATATTATAGATACATTGAAAAATATGTCAAAAACTCATACTTCAATACCCATAGCTCAACTTAGTAAACACTTAGGATATACACAATATAACATTTGGCGTTGAAACCCACATTTACAAATTAAATTAAACTCATGAAAGAGTAACTACTCATAGACTTAAGATGAGTATTAGTATTAACTCAAGTCAAGGAAAAATAACTCTTTTATACAAGTCGTAATCAGAACACAATTTCTGAGTTGGAAGGTGGAAGGACAATGTGTACCTCTTTTTAATAGTAGTAACACCATGAATCCAAAACCTTGATTTCCTTTTTGCTTGGTCTCCATAGCACGAACTTAAAGAGTTTCCTCAACCATACATATAACAAAGAAATAGCACTCATTTCTACTCATTCTCAAATGTGCTACTTGATCAAATTTTCTACGCATATATTCCTCTATTACTCGAATTCCATTCCTTATATGAGAACAAGCTAATATATAACTTATAAATGGAATCCCGAATCCCCACAATTATCTCCTTATCCATATGCCAACAACAACCTCAAAGAATAGCAACAATTAATCTTCATTCTCACTACAATTCAGATAAAGAAATTGGCTTGCTCTTATTTTCTAAACTCTTTCATGAATTAAATACAAATCCTTGTATACAACCACTTCACTAATATAATTCACATCATTAATCTCACAAGCTCATTCTACTTAATCCCACTTCAGAACTGACTACACTGATTTACAGACAGAAAATCATAATTATAATGGAATTCATAAGGAAAATAACTCATAGAAATCTGGTTTAGTAACTAACTTAAGAGAAGTATAACTTTGATTATAAAGCTTCAAAACACACCCCAATGTCTTACACAAGGACTGAAAATTCATTCTTTAACTCTAAAATGAACTCTTATCACAAACTAATACTTGCAAATCAACAAGATTTAAAACAAAACTCTTGGTGAAAGTCATTAGACAATTAAATCAATTTTTTCCAGTTGATTAAATAAGAGTAATAACTTAAACCCAAATGCATACCTTGCCAAAGAAATCATAATTGGGCAAGAGAATTGAGCTGAGTATAGCTTTTGTGAGATCTACAATATTTATTCAGCAACTGTGGCTAAAAGTCGACTGCATGCTGGAGATATTTGCAGAAACAGAACATGCAGCTGAATTTGGAAACTGGTAGTGTTTTGGTAGCCTTCTCCATTGATAATTGTTCAAGGATTTGAGAGATACTAATGGGCAGCTAAGAAATAAGATTTCCAACCATTAATTGAGATACAAATTATGCATTTCCACGGATTGAGTATGCAGAACCAAGTGCGAGTAGGAGAGAGAGAAAAGATGGTTTGGGGTTTGATCCCTTAAAAACTATTGATGGAAGATTTTAGAAGAATTCAATCTTTCTGTTCGTGATTTATGGGAATAGCTAATGTGTGAAAATTAGACACCTCATAATGTACTTGGCTTGGTCTCCACAACAGGAGGAAGTAAAGATGGCTAAAGAAATAAAGTAGAATATAATTGGGTTTCCCTCTTTTTTTTTTTTTTTTTTTCCTAAGATCAAAGTATTATTCCTAAAAGTAAAACCATACAAAATAACACTATCATTTTTAGAATATAAAATAGAGTTTCCATTTTGTCATGAAACACTATATTTTATTAACAAAATCTATCAAATTAAGCTAAGATACATAATTAGCCTTTTATTTAAACTTGCTTTAAAATATGGGCTATTACAAGCAAGTATATACATGAAAGAAAAGTTAACTGGATACACACTGAAAGCAGGGAGTGTACATGGTTTATGGCTTTATGCTTCCTTAGTTCCCATAGGAAGTAATTCGGCAAAAACAAGATAAATGCAGGAGTCAGGACCGTAATACCCTTCTTTTCCTTATTATTTGGTTCAGAAACGGGAAACCTGACTCTCTAATTGACAAGTTCAGCCATGTATTGAACGACAGCCTGATAAAGAACAGATGCATAAGTTAGATAATTACGGTGTGTTTTGTAGCTGGTAATAAATAGAGGTAAAGTTAATTAAAGTAAATATATTTCTTAAAGAAAATACCATGTCAATGCCTATAATAAGAAAAACAATGTTATTGGGATGGATAAACATTATCATAAACATTGACACAGGTTCTTCTTTCATAATTATACATTCAGTACCAATACCAACTACCAAACGAGATGTTACTGCCTGTCAGAGCATGGAACAGATGATTATCGGATTAAATGTATTAAACTTCTACAGGAAAATACCTGAGCTCCCAGCTCAGTAATTTCACTTGGGGGAATTTTCAGTGGTGCATGTTTCATCGGCAAAAAATACTTTCAGCTTTGATAAGAACCTGAAAGAATCTGGCAAAACTCTAATTTGATCATAGCTGATATCGAACTCCTCAAGTGTCACAACTCACAAGGTTGCCAATTGAGCTTGGCAAGGAAGTGAGATCAACAAAGTGGTTCTTAATGTTCAGCTTTTTTAAGCTCTTCATAGAACACACACACTCTGGGATTGACTTTAGCTCAGTGAAGCTTAAATTGAGCTCCTCCAGACTTTGAAGATTGCTCATTGATTCTGGCAAACTTGTTACTCTATCATAACGAAGTGTCAGAAGCTCCAAATTCTTAAGGTCCCCAATAGTCTCAGGAAGAAATTTTAACCGATTGAAATCTACTTGCAACACGACCAAAGATGTACACGAACCAATAGCACAAGGGAGCTCTTCAAGTTCATTAGTTTCGAGATTCAACTTCTCTAACGAGCTCAGGTTGCAGATTGAGTCAGAACTCGTAAAAATAATTAGAGCTCAGATCGAGTTGGACTATGCTTACTAACTTGTCAAAGGAAGCCGGCAGGGAATTCACTCATTCAGCCTATTGCCAAAGATCGACAATTATTTCTACAAATTTACATTTACAGCAGTAGTTTTCAAGTATGGATGTGAAATATGCATATATACAGCAAAGATAAGTCAACAAGATACACACAGAAAGGAGAGAGTGTACAAGCTTTATGCATCCTTAGTTCCCTTACTTCCCTCCCATAGGGAGTAATTCATCAAGGCAAAAACAAGATAAAATGCAGGACCATAATCCCCTTCTTTTCTTCATTATTTGGTTTGGAAACCTGTCTCTCTTATCGACAAGTTCAGCCATGTATTCAACGACAGCCTAATAAAGACAAAGGATACATAAGTTAGTTTGTTAGTTTGTGTTTTGTAGCCGGTAATAAATGGAGGTAAAGTTAATTAAAGTATACACCATGTCAATGCCTATGATAATGAAACTTCGTCCACAAACATGTATTATTCATAGATTTCCAACATTGCTCAATACCACCTCTAAAGTGAAAACGTAAATTTATGAAGAACAAAAATGTAATTGGGGATGCACAAGTATTAACATAAGCATTGGGCATTGGCACGGGTTTTGTTTCACAACCATAAATTCATTATCGGTACCAAACGAGCTACTAGAGCATAGAACAGTCACCGAGATAATTATTGGATTCAATATACTAAACCACAATTATTGATTCTCGCGAGGCAATAAGTGCTTAGATATTATTGGCATTTATTTTTTTCTTTTATATAGCGCCATAGATTCAATACGATTATGGTGGAAACTTTAGACCCAACAATCTATAATATAGCACGATAACATGACAAAAATTGACGCGACATGCACATAGAGTTATCGGAAGAAACATGTAACCAACACGATACAAAGACGTACATGTTGAATCCTTGTTTTTAGTACATGTGAATTGTCTCTTATTGCAAAGATGAGAAAAAAATAACTGCCTCGTAGATTTGAGAGAGAAATATATCTCCTATTGGATTATATACTTCATTCGTTTCTTAATAGTATTTCCTTTTTGTCTTTTGGGTTGTTTTTTACATGACAATTGACAAAGAAAACATTACTAGGGGTCATGCATCTCTCTCCCTCCTATTCTTTGATTATTGTATCATTTTCATATGTTGTAAGTATTAAGAAATAGATGAAGTATTACTTTGAGCGAGTTCATAGTTTGAAATGAGTCCCGAGTTTAGCCTCAAATAACAACTCCTCCTTATAATTAGTCCTTTTCTATATTCAAGCGAAAAAAAATTTCCTTATATTATAAGTGGGCCCTAACCCACAGGCTTATGCTATGATTCCGTCGACGATTAAGGTTATGTATTTTCAGGCGTTACAGGCTATTACAATTCTTCTTTGGGAAGTTGATTTAGGCAAATTCAAATGTCGCCGAAGACCATGGAATTGTCGGAGAGTCCTTCAGAGAGAAGGAGAGCTTGGATTAATAAAAAAACAGTTCAAATTTGTGACTTAAATAAATATAGATGGGAAAAGGTTTTGACGAGGCTAGGTGCAGACTCGAGTCTATGTCGGGATCTAGAAAGAGATTATGCTCCTGAACTCTAGAAAATTAAATCATTAGACCATGACTAATTTTATTTTTGTTTTAGTGGTCGGAACTCGAGATGAGGATTCCTACGTATCCTTGCGGAATCAGACCATTCGTAGTTCTCGATTTGATTTCTTTTATTATAATAATATATTTGTTTTTTGTTTGTGTGCCCTAACTTTTGCCTAGGCCGCCCTTTCGGGTTTTCAACCTAGCGAGCTTTGACATACCTTGGAGAAGGAGTTAGGGTTGAGGAAAGGTTGAAAGGTTTAAAGCTTGAAGTTTTGATGAAGGTTTAATTGGTTTGGCTAATGTAAGGATCATGGATTTGGATTATATGGGTTAAAGGTTTGATGGATTGAAGGATTTGTATGAGGGGTAGAACTTGTGCGCAAGCCCCCTAGCTCGACTTTTTGTTTCTTTGCCTTTGGCTTTTTCTTTTTGAATCTTTTCTTTTTGTCCTCTGCGTTTTCTTTTGCTTTTGCTTTTTTCTTTCGCACTTTGATCTTTTTCACTTTTTTTTTTTTATTTTGCCTGGCATTTATTTTTTATGTAGTAAGCCTTGCACACAAGTTTGGTTTAGGGTATTGGAAGACTTGAAGGATATTTGTGGAGCTTTGAGTAATGGAGGGATTATTTGGCCAAGTATCATGGAAGATGATGGAGGAAATAGGGGAATAACTCCTGATCCAAAATATGTCCAGATTTTTCATTTTTCTTTATTTTTCATATTTTTTTAAATATTAGTCAAAGTCATTTACGTGGTTTAAGTTCCATCATTGAATTAGCAGCATAAATGATGGTGAAAGGCCAATGAAAATAAAAAGAAAAATAAAATGAAATGAAAATGGAAAGGCTATAATAGACGAAGCCCTAGTGACATAGACTTGATCAGAAAGGACATAATTAGACCTTTGAGTAATGGAGGGATTATTTGGCTAAGTATCATGGAAGATGATGGAGGAAATAGGGGAATAACTCCTGATCCAAAATATGTCCAGTTTTTTCTTTTTTCTTTATTTTTCATATTTTTTTTAAATATTAGTCAAAGTCATTTACGTGATTTAAGTTTCATCATTGAATTAGCAGCATAAATGATGGTGAAAATAAAAAGAAAAATAAAATGAAATGAAAATGAGAAGGCTATAATAGACGAAGCCCTATAGTGACATAGACTTGATCGGAAAGGAAATAATTGGATTATGGTAAGCACTCTCTAACTCATCATAGGAAACCATAAATAAAAGACTAAGCCTGTTAGGTCGAAAACCCATAAGGGCGACTTAGACAAAAGTCAGGGCACCTTCTCATTCATTAACCTGAACTACGAATTGTCTGATTCTGCTAAAGATACGTAGGAAACCTCACCCTGAGGTCCGACTGCTTTAAACTAAACCAAACCTACATCATTATCCACCCTTGCCAAAGACCTCTCCCAAATTAATGCCTAATTCATTGCAAATGGCTCCAAAACAAAATGCTCGGCCACCATTAAATGTTAAGAGCTACGACTAGCCTGATTCCATCATGAATACGTAGGCAACCTCTTTTGAGGCTCGGCCATTTTAATTCAAAACATATTTTTAAGGCTCACCATATTTTTAAGGCTTCCCCTTTCTTCTCTTTCGAAAATGGTTTTCTAAAACGAGAATTTGAGGTTCTAATGGAACAATCAAATCATCAAATCATATCATCTGCATTAGTGTGATATCCCCACATTAGTGTCACATCTCTGCATTTGCATTACATATCTGCATCATCCAATTATGTCAAGCATTGCATCCTTTATCCTTAGCCATAAGATTCTAGCGTCAATTATCAAGTCGCACACACATACACACACACACACGTATGCACACACGATAGCACCTTTAAGTCTATAGTATTAGAGGTCACTCTTTATATGTCGGGTCTTTTCCTATCACTAGCACCCACATCACGGGACACATGCATGTCCCCTAGTTGTTTGTCTGTACATCTGTTTGTTATTTGTATTCACAGGTACCCAAAGTTAAACGACTCTATATGAGTTATATTCTGAACAAGGTCTGCGGACCACTACAAATTAACAAAAGAAGACAAGCGCGATAGATATGGTGCATCCAGAGCACCGATAACGCTGTGTCACACGCAGCAACCTGAGTCCAGCGCAGCATACCACGCCAAGCGCATGCCTGTGCATCTGGCGCACAGTCCTGTACAGCACACTTGGGGGCTTCTTAGCCAGGTGAGGCTCACATGCTCAACTCTTTATGAATTCAAATGTTCATTGCGACATTTTACGTAGCTCTGCGTCCAACGCAGCATCCCACGCCAAGCGCAGGCCTGTGCGTCTGGCTCACAGTCCTGTACAGCACTCTTGGGGGCTTCTAGCCAAGTGAAACCCACACGCTTAATTCCAAATGATTTCAAATATTCGTTACGACATCACGTACGACAATTCAACGAACTTTCGAAAGTTTGCAAAAAGTACGATCTTGCCATCCGACAAATTCTCAATTTTTATCATTCAAGAAACACTGAATACTCAGGAAAATTGTTGACGGGACACAAACCGTTAGGTATGCGGACCACTTTTAATCAACTACATTATTTGTCATGGAGCGGGTCAGCGTACAGCTCAGCCCTGTGGAGTGGGATACAAATTGTAATATCCTGAAAATTTAAACATGCTTAATTAGTCAACTAGTTGTTGTTTTACTAATTATGTTATCAATGAAGTTCTAATTAAACTATTATAAGCTATTAAGGTATGATTTTTCTAAAATAAATAAAAGAGAAGAATGTAATTTTTATTAGGTAGTTATGAATTATAATTAGCTTAACAAGTAAGTAATTAAAAATCACAATATGCAAAACTTCTCTTTTAATATGAATTATCCAAAGTGAAATTATTTTAGTTTAATAATAATAATATTAATAATAATAATCATAGGAAAAGAAAAAGAAAATAAGGAAAGTAGTAGCAAAGATGAACATGAATTTGACTTTTTGTTTCCCTCCACTCCTCTTCCTCCTTCCTTTTTCAACTTTCCTTCTTTCTCCTTATCATACATGGCAATTCACTAAATTTTCTCACTTTTTAAAACCTCTAACTGCTGTCACCATCACCAAGAGAACAATTCAAACACAAATTCTCTTCAAGCTCCATAGTTATCTTCAAGACATGGTTTTCAAGTTGTATAGGAACTCCTCAATGGCTATAAATAGCCATGGTTACTCACCAAGAACACCATCACCAACAACTTTCATCCTTTCATCTCACCTCACCACCACCTAAGAACTAATCAGAATTTTTCAGCCAACAAACTCGCCGGAAAACACGACTCAAAGAAACCCAAAAAGAAAACCCATTTCTCTCTATCATCTGTTTCGGGTTTCAAACACCACCACCACCGGCTGTTGCCGGCTCGCGCGCCACCAGCACCACTACACGCTTGACCTCCGGCATCAACCCACCGCCGGTGCTCCACTCTCACCTAGTCACCTCTGATTTTCATCCTTTCTTTTCTCTCTTACTTCCTCGTGTCTGCTGCCCAGCGCCGGACTCAAGACTGACGAACGTCGACAGCGCCGCGCTGAACCACTGGAAGTGCTGTCTGCCTCGTCGCCCAGTCACCAGAGCTCTATCCTCCCTCTCGCCTGAGCCGCGTGAAGTCGCCCCTGCTCAAGTAGCAGAGATTAAGGAAGGTAAAGGATATTACAAGCCTCCCCCGGTTATCAAAGTCGGTAAGCAGGATTTCAGGTAACGTCTACTGCTAGCACCCGCACTCCCTTTCCAAACTATGTTTTATGATGCTTTATACGATGTTTATGCTATGTTATTTATGGTGTGCGGGATATGAAATGTTTGCTATGTAAATGACGTTTATTAAATGATTTAATGCTATGAAGTATGACGATTTTAATGTAATGAAAATATGTTATGATCAAGTTTAATGATTAAAATTACATTCCATGATTATGATTACAATGAGGTAATGTAATTATGGTTACGTTACGATTAAGATTACGTTTTATGATTACAATTACGATGATGTAATGTAATTATGATACGTAAAAGAAACGAAACATGATAAAGATAAGTGAAAGACGGTTCTTGGCAGTATTCTGTTATCCGGGTCGTGCATGTACCTTCTGGCGGGTTAGCCACCTTCTGTCTATGGGGCATATGCCCATGGGTGGTTCCGTGTTATGTTTTGGGTTATATACCACCTTCTGTAATGTGGGGGCTAAGGTCCTCGAGTGGTAGCCTTCCGTTTATGAAAATGAAAATCGGGTCTTGCACGTACCTTCTGGCCGGTTCCCCACCTTCCTTTTATAAGGGCTAATGTCCTCGGGTGGCACCGCATTACTATACTTTGGGCACTAACGCCACCTTCCGTTTGTGAGGGCTTTCGTCCTCGGGTGGCTGCCTTCCGTTTACGATGACGTTATGATAAGGGGAGACGTCCCTTCCGTTGTACTCGCCAAGTTACCAAAGTAAAAGATATATGATGATGAACATGACAAAGAGTGATGATAATGTTTTATGATTATGATTTAATGGCTATGTTTACGTAATGGTTTTACTATTTCTCTTTTCCCTGTCTGCAACTAAAATAAATTGAAATGCTTTTACGATGTTAGGGTAGTATGTTACTGAGCCTCGGCTCATGACGTTTTGTTTTAGGTATTGAAGAACAGTTACAGTATGGCTATTATAAAGAGATGTGTTGAGGAGACTATGTATGATCCTATGAGGTTTAGAACATTTTATATGATAGACGAACAAGTATTGTTTTATGATGAGCAAATGTATAGATGAATTATCATTTTATACTCTTATATTATAAGTGGGCCCTAACCCACAGGCTTAAGCTATGATTCCGCTGACGATTAAGGTTATGTATTTTCGGGGCTTTACAGAATGGTATCAGAGCTGAAACCTAGCCGGAAGTGCGGAGTACTAGACTTTGCATCGCCTAGGTATGATCCTTTGGGAAATCAGATGATAAGGAAGTTGAGGTTAATTGATGACTATTTGGGTCTTTAGAATTGAGATATGAGAATTTAAACTTAAAAGTATCATCTTTTGAATAATATTTGGAGATTGGAACGAGCTTAATTTTTGGGTTATTAGAAGCTAAGAAATAAGAATTCAACCTTATGGTCTTTTGAGGATAATATTTCGTGATTGGTAATTTTAAGTTTTGGGTTAGTAGAATCTAAGAAATAAGACGCTGAATGGAAAATTACGAGATTCTTACTTGGTATGATTTATGTGAAAAGTTCTATGTTGAATGGCTCAAGGATAAACTAATGGTTATTTGAGTAATAGGGACGAATGATTTGTGAATGATCTTTTGAGGTATGAGTGGTTATATTTTATGTTCGAGGTAAGACACAAAAAGTGTTAATGAACTAATGTAAAGAATGTTTAGAGATTTCATGATGATTAAGAATATATTTTTGGGTGGTATAAAGAAAAGGGGGTTAAGGCATTCTGAATATCTAAAGTTAATGGTATGGTGGAGATTATCCAATAATTTAATGACGTGATACTTATTTTGGAATTGAATTTTATATGCCAATTTCGAGATTCGAAAATTTATAAGGAATTAGGATTTCTACTTGAAGAGTTAGAGAGTACTTGATATTACTCCAGTCTTAAGGATTTGAGTATTTGAAAAGTTGAAGTACGTCATAATGTATATTGGATGTTATGATTGGTGTTATGGCTTTTAGGCAATGTGAATCATTGATTGAAGAAGTTAGACAAATATATATCTTGAAGGAATAGGAATGTGCTACTTGGAGATGTAATAGCTACATGGAGTGTGATTAGGAAGTAAGCATATGGTCGTCAATAGAAAACTGAATTTGGAGAAGTAAGTGTTTGACCTTCTTTGAAAGACTTCAGGCAAGAAACCTTTTTGTTTGAGAATTTATTTGATGAATGTCTTATTAGTAAGGTCATTGATATAATGTGTAATAGATGAATTCAAGTGATAGAATTCCCATAAAAAGAAGGGAGAAATGTTTATAGAATCTTGAGGAAATGTTGAGGAAATCGAAGTCGTGATGAAGAATAAACCACTAGGTAGGTTGATAAAATCTTGAGCAATTAAGAGCTTGAACACTTGATGTTAACTATGTAGGAAACTTGGTTAGGAATACGTTATGATTAATTGGGAAGGTAAACGTTTTAATAAGGCTATGATGATCATATTGGTTTAATGTGACGACTGAAATTGAGGATGGATAAATAATGAAATAATGAATTTAGTAGTTTTGGTGAATACCTTATCGTATGATATTGTCATTTTAGACACAGGTTCAAAATGTGATACTCATAAATGTTCAATGACGATCATATTATAGAAAGAGACTGGATATGTGTTATACTTACTACTATGTATATGTGTTATGCACTTATATGTGAATGTGAAAGGCTTTACTCGACACTTGACTGTGTTAATTAAGTTTCGAGGACGAAACTTTTTCTAAGGGGGTGAGAATGTAATATCCTGAAAATTTAAACATGCTTAATTAGCCAACTAGTTGTTGTTTTACTAATTATGTTATCAATGAAGTTCTAATTAAACTATTATAAGCTATTAAGGTATGATTTTTCTAAAATAAATAAAAGAGAAGAATGTAATTTTTATTAAGTAGTTATGAATTATAATTAGCTTAACAAGTAAGTAATTAAAAATCACAATATGCATAACTTCTATTTTAATATGAATTATCCAAAGTGAAATTATTTTAGTTTAATAATAATAATATTAATAATAATAATCATAGGAAAAGAAAAAGAAAATAAGGAAAGTAGTAGCAAAGATGAACATGAATTTGACTTTTTGTTTCCCTCCACTCCTCTTCCTCTTTCAACTTTCCTTCTTTCTCCTTATCATACATGGCAATTCACTAAATTTTCTCACTTTTTAAAACCTCTAAATGCTGTCACCATCACCAAGAGAACAATTCAAACACAAATTCTCTTCAATCTCCATAGTTATCTTCAAGACATGGTTTTCAAGTTGTATAGGAACTCCTCAATGGCTATAAATAGCCATGGTTACTCACCAAGAACACCATCACCAACAACTTTCATCCTTTCATCTCACCTCACCACCACCTAAGAACTAATCAGAATTTTTCAGCCAACAAACTCGCCGGAAAACACGACTCAAAGAAACCCAAAAAGAAAACCCATTTCTCTCTCTCCTCTGTTTCGGGTTTCAAACACCACCACCACCGGCTGCCGCGGGCTCGCGCGCCACCAGCACCACCACACGCTTGACCTCCGGCATCAACCCACCGCCGGTGCTCCACTCTCACCTAGTCACCTCTGATTTTCATCCTTTCTTTTCTCTCTTGCTTCCTCGTGTCTGCTGCCCAGCGCCGGACTCAAGACTGACGAACGTCGACAGCGCCGCGCTGAACCACCGGAAGTGCTGTCTGCCTCGTCGCCCAGTCACCGGAGCTCCGTCCTCCCTCTCGCCTGAGCCGCGTGAAGTCGCCCCTGCTCAAGTAGCAGAGATTAAGTAAGATAAAGGATATTACAAGCCTCCCCCGGCTATCAAAGTTGGTAAGCAGGATTTCAGGTAACGTCTACTGCTAGCACCCGCACTCCCTTTCCAAACTATGTTTTATGATGCTTTATACGATGTTTATGCTATGTTATTTATGGTGTGCGGGATATGAAATGTTTGCTATGTAAATGACGTTTATTAAATGATTTAATGCTATGAAGTATGACGATTTTAATGTTATGAAAATATGTTATAATCAAGTTTAATGATTAAAATTACGTTCCATGATTATGATTACAATGAGGTAATGTAATTATGGTTACATTACGATTAAGATTACGTTTTATGATTACGATTACGATGATGTAATGTAATTATGATACGTAAAAGAAACGAAACATGATAAAGATAAGTGAAAGACGGTTCTTGGCAGTATTCTGTTATCCGGGTCGTGCATGTACCTTCTGTCTATGGGGCATATGCCCATGGGTGGTTCCGTGTTATGTTTTGGGTTATATACCACCTTCTGTAATGTGGGGGCTAAGGTCCTCGGGTGGTAGCCTTCCGTTTATGAAAATGAAAATCGGGTCTTGCACGTACCTTCTGGCCGGTTCCCCACCTTCCGTTTATAAGGGCTAATGTCCTCGGGTGGCACCGCATTACTATACTTTGGGCACTAACGCCACCTTCCGTTTGTGAGGGCTTTCGTCCTCGGGTGGCTGCCTTCCGTTTACGATGATGTTATGATCTGGGGAGACGTTCCTTCCGTTGTACTTGCCAAGTTACCAAAGTAAAAGATATATGATGATGAACATGACAAAGAGTGATGATAATGTTTTATGATTATGATTTAATGGCTATGTTTACGTAATGGTTTTACTATTTCTCTTCTCCCTGTCTGCAACTAAAATAAATTGAAATGCTTTTACGATGTTAGGGTAGTATGTTACTGAGCCTCGGCTCATGACGTTTTGTTTTATGTTTTAGGTATTGAAGAACAGTTACAGTATGGCTATTATAAAGAGATGTGTTGAGGAGACTATGTATGATCCTATGAGGTTTAGAACATTTTGTATGATAGACGAACAAGTATTGTTTTATGATGAGCAAATGTATAGATGAATTATCATTTTATACTCTTATATTATAAGTGGGCCCTAACCCACGGGCTTAAGCTATGATTCCGCTGACGATTAAGGTTATGTATTTTCGGGGCGTTACACAAATACTCTACACCATTTGTCCTGGAGCGGGTCAGCGAACAGCTCAACCCTGTGGAGTTGGACTACACTATTTGTCCTGGAGCGAGTCAGCCAACAGCTCAGCCCTGTGGAGTAGGATACAAATACTCTACACCATTTGTCCTGGAGCGGGTCAGCCAACAACTCAGCCTCGTGGAGCGGGATACAAATACTCTACACAATTTATCCTGGAGCGGCTCAGCCAACAGCTCAGCCCTGTGGAGCGGGATACAAATGCTCTACACCATTTGTCTTGGAGCGGGACAGCCAACAGCTCAGCCTTGTGGAGCGAGATACAAATGCTCTACACCATTTATCTTGGAGCGGGACAGCCAACAGCTCAACCCTGTGGAGTGGGATACAAATGCTCTACACCATTTATCTCATTTCCACCTATCATCTCATTTTTGTAAACTTACCATTACATTGCAAATATGTTTCATGTATGTCTGTTCCTAAAGCTTTTGCTTGTTTTGCAGGTACAAGTGTAAAAGATTGAGTTTGGGTTGCAGAGCATCTGAAATCATTCTCCGTCTCGACACGTGTACTTGGACTTTTGGTTTTACAAACCTCAGTCGAAGTGGGGGCTTCTGGAGACACATAATCGTGTCTCCCCATGGAGTACCCTATGATGACTAATACCCTGCTCCAATTGGTCCGGATCGAGGAAAGAATAAAGAACGAGTCTAAAATGAAATGTTTTAAGCTAAAAACCATTTCCTAACTATTTTTGTTAACTCATATTCGAAAACCTTTTTTATATCTAGTTTTATAAAAGCCCATTTTCCTAAAACGTTTTAAAATACCTTTCAAAAAGCCCATCTTCGAAAACCCTTTTAAAAATAGTTTTATGAAAGTCCAATTTATAAAACCCCTTTTCTAGCCCAATTTAATTAATAGTATTAATTACTTATATTGATTAGTTTTATTAATAAAAATATCTTTTATAAAAATAATCTTTTTCCAAAGTGATTTTAAATATCTTTTATCTAACACTTTCTAAAATCTTTTATGATAAAATCTTTTAAAGACTACTAACTTTCGAAAACCTATTGCAACTCAACTACCTAAACCTACATTATATAACACTCGTCTCTCACTAATCTCAGAACAACAACACATTACACGACCAACTCACACAAAAAACACAAGAACTCTCTCACAGCTTAATACTCAATCTCCCCCGGCCATCATCCTCCTAATTCATCATCAGCTATCATCATCAAAATCTCCCAACATCATCAATACAAAGCACCTGATCATCATTAACCAAAATTCAACACCGACACCTACACCTATAATCTACTCACTCGACACAAACAAATCACAGCAGACCAAGCCTCACAAAATCCCAACATCTTATTACTCCTACAGCACATCGCTCATCATCATCATATAATACAACGCAACCTACAATTTGGCGACTTCTTTCAATACAAAACAATTTTCAATAAAACCTTTACAGTGGGGTAGTCAAATACAAATACGCGCTCATCCCGCGTAGGCGAAATAAAAGCACTCTATTTTTAGGGCATTTAAAACGTTGTTTGATTATTCTTTGGCATAAAATCTGTAACGAATCGATATTTAGTATAGGCCAACTTTGGACGAATGTGGTTCATTATGACTATATTCGTACCCTCACCCCCGAACTCAATCTTTGGTTCATGTTGACCATATATGGAGTCTTGACGGGGAAATCTACATTGGATAATTTGTCCCTACGGTTTTTCCATATCCAATTAGGTTTATGATTCTTCCTTTAAAGAATTGTTGGCGACTTCAAAACAATTTTCAATAAAACCTTTACAGTGGGGTAGTCAAATATAATACGCACTCACACCGCGTATGCGAAATAAAAATACGCCTACAATAGTTCACAAATGGAAGCTCGTACTCATTAATCAAGTCAATGGAGTCAAAGCTAACCACGTCACTAAACTCCTCAAAAGTACTCTACTCCGAGGATCAACCCACATAATTTTTATAAGGTTCTCTTTTCATCCAATCTATGAATATGAAAAAATTCTGGTTATCGGAGGTCATTTTATTAAAATACTTAAACATTGCGTTAGCATCACCATCCTTTAGTTTCAACCGCATAACCTCACTAACTTCATTGCGCAAATCTATTTCCATAACTACCCAATCCTCAACATTTTTCCTCTTTCTAGCAGGGCACCCATATATTTGTGGTATCTTCCATCTCAAATTATAATCAATAAAAAGTTTTCTCCGAACATGATTATACAACTCCTCTTTCCTATACATACTAATGTATCGAGACCTCGACGATGTAGGATCATGGTTTTTGTATTCAAGCACCACTTTCTAACTTCCCACTCTCCTAACTCATACAAACTCGCATACGATATAGCCGGACATTCACATTTTTTTTTGACTTCTTTGTGGTACACTCATCATTAGTTATGGAATCCGCCACATCCTACGCCCATTTACTCATTCCCTCCTGCTGGTCTACCAAAGCATTCACATGTCCAGGTTGCATTTTGCCTATTTTTCTCTTCACCTAATTTCTCTTTATATGCTCCACAAGCGCGGACAATGCCAAAACCTTCTTGCTTCCCAAATTTTTTTATAGTACATGTCAACCTCCTCCATAGTAGGAAACACCATGCCTACGATCGGGGACAACATTAATTTCACCAATTTTTCAACCGGTCACTTTGCCTTTTGGTGTAGGCGCAAGTATCTCATTACCTTCCACACTAAAACCTTCAACTACAGCTTCGCAAACATACATGTCTCCATCTATTTCATACAAATTATTGAAGATAAATGAGCTAAGCTCAGGTAGCTCAGACACGTAGCTCAGACACGTGTCCAATTTGTATATATATAGCTCTCCCTCTTCTATTGTAAAATTTAATTCAATTCCTTCTTCCACATACTTGTAATGACAGAAGTTTTCTCTCAGACTGTCAAATTCATTTTCTCTCAATAACATACTTTTCTTCTCTTCGTCGTTGATAATTGTTCATATAATTGATCAGATTTAATCTGATAACATGGTATCAGAGCTTAATAGTGCGATACTGTGAGTGAAATTCCGCGAAATTCTCTCTGGTAATATCCTCTAATTTCTTCTAATTCGTCGCAATTTCTTTCTATTGAAATTGAGCGATTCTGTGGTTTTTCTGAAGAAATTTGTTGAAATTCTTGTTTAAACTTCATCTGGAAGTTATTTTTTCTTGAAGAATTTGCTGAAATTCTTGTTCTTCTTCATCTGGAAGTAAAGAAATTGAGGTTTTTATTCTGAGGTTGATTGTTTTTTTTTCTTAAGATTCCACCTGAAATTTGTTGATTGATTGAATCTGCATTTCTTGAGTTGGTTGATCGAATTTTTATTGAGGTTTCATCTGAAATTTGTTGTTGATTGAACCTTGATTGAATCTGGAAATGGTTACTACTACTTGCTTGTAGATCCTACTGCTGTTCTTGGTAGTGTGTACTACATCCACCCTGCGGATAATAGCAATATAAAGCTTGTTCATGAATTGTTTGATGGAAATGGCTATAACGATTGGAAAAGGTCTATTATGCTAGCTTTATCTTCACGCAATAAGATAGGATTCATTGATGGATTGTTGAAATGTCCTGAAAGTCTTCTTTGAGACATATAAAGCCTGGTTGAGATGTAATGATTTAGTCTTTAGGTTGGTTATTGTTCTCTCTTAACAAGAATATTGCAAAGAGTGTGTGGTTTTGTAAAAGCGCAAAGATCTATGGAAAGATCTTGAAGAGAGGTATGGTCATACTTACGCTTCACAACAGTTCTCTTTGGAGGAGTCTCTATCGAGTTACATCAAGAAAAAAATGAACCTCTTTCTGTGTTTTTCACCAAGATCAAAGCTATTTGGGATGAAATGGATAGCATTGATCCTATACCTGTTTGTAGTTGCACAACCTGTACTGTGATATAACTCAAAAGTTATTGAAGTCTCGGCTAAGCAAAAGATTGATGAATTTTTGATGAAATTGAATGATGATTTACGTATGGTGAGAACTAATGTTCTTATGATGGAGCCTTTGCCTACTATCACTACAGGCATACGGAATTTGTATGCAAGAAGAAAAACATAGAGAAAATTTAAACGCTAATTCTGCGCCATAAGACTCTCTTGCTCTTGCCTTTGACGAGAAAGAGATTCCAAGATAGGTTCAAGTCATCTCGGATCTTCTAGTTCCCGGTCTTACAAACAACCTGGTACTTATTCTGGAAGTAATCGAAGTCATTCTCTGGAAACAAGAAGTCTACTACTTGGTTTTGTGAATATTGCAAAACCTCTGGTCATGGAGTAGACGGATGTTATAAGTTGCATGGTTTTCCATCCACATGGAATAAAGAAAAAAGGGCTGCAAATATGGTTCAAGTGCGTGATGATGATGATGATTTTTCTCCTGATAAATACAAATCTGTCAATGATGACAACAACAACAACTCTCTTCTTGCTGAACAATACAAGCAATTGATGAATCTTTTAAGCAAGCACAACCATGCATCATCATCTAATACGAACAGGTCAAACAATGTTCCAAAGCATGCTTGCTAATGCCTTTTTAGCAGGTAAACTATGTCTTTTCTCCAGTTTTAATACACACTTGGATACTTGATAGTGGAGCTACGGATCATATATGCCACGATCTGTCTTCCTTTCTATCTTATGCACCCTTTGATGATCTTTCTTGCCACCATTACCATCCCAGATTGGAGCAAAGTTCCTATTGCTCATATAGGAAATGTTCCATTAAATGAACATATTATTTTGAAAGATGTTCTTCATGTACCTGGCTTTCAATTTAATCTAGTATCCCTTCACAAACTATGCTTGGATATGAATTGTGAAGTCAAAATCAGTGCTGATTCTTGTTTGATTCAGGGGCCTCAGTTGACCCATCCACATGTTCTTGGTAGATTGAAGCAAGGACTTTATTGCACTGAATCTTACTCCTCATCTACAAGCGATTCTCTTTGTCATTCCTCATGTTGCTCATGCTGCTAATGATCTGCCTATGTTGCTAATGCTAGTCTTGTTTCTTCATGTAATAATCTAGCCAAGTTATGGCACTTGAGGCTAGGACACGTACCCTTCAAACAACTTAGTTTGATAAAACCTGAGCTTGATCTTAGTCACATCTCTGAATGTATATGTCAGCTTTGTCCAGCAGCCAAACAAACTAGGTTGCCATTCTCACATAGTTCAATAAAAAGTCTCAAACCTTTTGATCTGATTCATATCGACACATGGGGTCCTTACAAAACTCCCACTCACTCTGGTTGTAAGATGTTTCTTACTATTGTAGATGATTTTACAAGATGTACTTGGATTCATTTTCTTAAGTGCAAGTCTGATGCAGTGAAAGTGATACAAGATTTTATTACTTATCTTTGCTACTCAATTCAATGCTCATGTTCTTGCTGTTAGATCTGATAATGCAAAAGAGCTCACTGAAGGAGCTATTCTGGATTTTTATTCATCCAAAGGAATTGTTTGTCAGAAGAGTTGTGCTGACACTCCACAACAGAATGGTGTTGTGGAGAGAAAGCACAGACATCTGCTTGAAGTTGCTCGATCTTTGTTCTTTCAAGCTAAAGTTCCTTCCTCTTATTGGGGAGAAACAGTTCTGGCTGCGGCACACATCATTAATAGATTGCCATTGCAGTCACTACAAAATACTACTCCCTTCTCTAAATTGTTTGGTTTTCCACCTGATCTAGAGCACTTAAGAGCATTTGGCTGCTTATGCTATGCTTCTACACTCAAACAAAACCGTTCTAAATTTGATCCTAGAGCACAACCTTGTGTTTTTCTAGGGTATCCACCAAATCAAAAAGCCTACAAACTTTTAAAACTTCATACCATGAAAATACAAATCAGTAGAGATGTTGTATTTCATGAGAAGCATTTCCCATTCCATCTCTCTAATCAGTCTTCACCCATTCCATTCTTCATTCCTGCCTCTACATCTATCTCACCTTTCTTAGCTTATGATATTCCTGATATTTTTTCTTCACCTTCTAATAGTTCTGCTACATCAGATTTTACTCCACCTTCTAATACTTCTACCACATCAGATTTTACTTCCTTCTCTTCCTCTCCTCCTTCTTCCAATTCTCACCTTCTACCACCTTCTTCTTCTCAGTCATCTCCTTCTCTTAGGAGATCCACTAGAACTACTAAAATTCCCTCTCATCTTAATGATTTTCAATTCACATTACCAACCACAAAAACTACCACAAAAACAGCTTCTCTCAGTCAACATTGGTGTAACTTAGTCCAATTTGACTCTTTTTCTTCATCTCACAAATCTCTTATCTCTTCTATTTCTCAATATACAGAACCTCAATCTTATAATGCTGCTTCTACTAATCAGAATTGGCTTGATGCTATGAGTAAGGAATTACAGGCTCTTAATGCTAACAACACATGGGATGTTGTTCCTCTTCCCCAAGGAAAAAAACCCATTGGGTGTAAATGGGTCTACAAAGTGAAACTGAAATCAGACGGTACTTTGGAGAGGTATAAAGCCAGATTAGTGGCTAAAGGTTATACACAAAAACATGGCATTGACTACCAGGAAACCTTTTCCCCTGTAGTCAAGATGGCCACTGTCAGAAGTGTAATTGCTATTGCAGCTTCAAAAGGATGGGACATTTTTCAACTTGATGTTAATAATGCATTTCTTCATGGGGACCTCCATGAAGAAGTGTACATGAAGATGCCAGAAGGTGTTCATAATCCTCTCAATCATGTTTGTAAATTGAAAAAATCCTTATATGGATTAAAACAAGCATCAAGGCAATGTTTTGCCAAGCTTGTTTGTGAGCTTACACATCAAGGTTTTGTTCAATCAAAACATGATTATTCTCTCTTTATCAAGAAATCTGATGAAAAGTTAACTATCGCAGCAGTTTATGTTGATGATATACTCCTCACAGGGACTGATTCCTTGTCCATCCAGTCACTTAAAGCTCATCTGGATAGGGTTTTCAGTATTAAAGACTTGGGCAGATTACATTTCTTTCTTGGAATTGAAGTTGGGTACTCTTCTGCTGGCATTACTCTCACACAACATAAATTCACAAAAGAACTTCTGAAGTTTGCTGCTATTCCTCCCTCTAAGGCTGTTGCTACTCCACTTCCTCTCAATTTGAAACTACTAGCTGATGAAGGTGAATTATTTCATGATCCAGAATACTTCAGAAGTGTGGTTGGTAAGTTAAATTTTCTTACCAACACCAGACCTGATCTGAATTATACAGTTCACACCTTGAGCCAGTTCATGCATTCCCCAAGAATTCCTCATTACCATGCTCTAGTTCATGTTCTGAAATATGTTGCTTCTACACAAGGGCAAGGAATTCTAATGCAAGCTACAGATCAACTCACTTTGCAAGCCTATGCTGATAGTGATTGGGGAGCTTGTCCTAACACTAGAAGGTCTATTTCAGGATATGTCCTTCTTCTTGGTTCTTCCCCTATTAGTTGGAAGAGTAAAAAACAAACCACAGTCTCAAAATCCTCTTCAGAAGCTGAATATAGGGCTATGTCTAATGCTGCCTCAGAAGTCCAGTGGCTTGTTTGGCTCCTTGAAGAAATTGGTGTCATTCAACTAAAGCCTGTTACACTTTATTGTGATAATCAAAGTGCTTTACATATAGCACATAATCCGGTATTTCATGAGAGGACCAAACATATCGAAATTGATTGTCATTTCACTCGTGACAAAATCATTGAAGGTCTGCTAGATGTTAAATACATGCCTACTGATAGGCAGATAGCTGATGTTTTCACCAAGGTGTTACCTTCTGCACAATTTCAACAACTTCTTTCCAAGCTAGGCATGCTCTCCTCTGATGCCTCTCTCCTCCCTAGCTTGAGGGGGGGTATTGAAGATAAATGAGCTAAGCTCAGGTAGCTCAGACACGTAGCTCAGACACGTGTCCAATTTGTATATATATAGCTCTCCCTCTTCTATTGTAAAATTTAATTCAATTCCTTCTTCTACATACTTGTAATGACAGAAGTTTTCTCTCAGACTGTCAAATTCATTTTCTCTCAATAACATACTTTTCTTCTCTTCTGTCGTTGATAATTGTTCATATAATTGATCAGATTTAATCTGATAACACAAATCCACATCCTACTATCAAACAAACAACATTTTACTTCAATAAAATTAACCTTCTAATACAATCACTAACTACTAACCAAAATAAAGCAATGTCGATCAATATGTTTTACGTCCTCAAACAACATTTAATAAATTATAATTCATAATAACGATAATACATTTATACACACCCTTACTCAACAAAACAAAACTAAAGATAACTAACTACATAACACCAAATTTTTACAATCAACAACATTTATACAATCAACTACATTCAATATTCCCAATTCTTATCAAAATTCATATACGTCGATGCATTAATTCCCCCATACACATTTCCTCAACTCTGTAACAAAATTCCTCCTTTTATACATCAAACATACATTACAACTACATTCAAGTTTCAAGATTCTTTAAAAAAATTATTAACCATCAATACCCATACAAAATTCTTAGACCATACCCTAAATATATTTATATCTATAAGCTTCTCAAATTTAGTTAAATAGAAAAATTGAATACGAAATTTTGGTACTTACCTCAATTGCGCCTTCTCTGTCGATCACGCTTTTAACGACACTGCCCATGAACAATACCTGCTTATCGGCAACTCTTTGAGCTAGGAAAATTATGATTTTTCAATGGTTCAATTCTGGAATCTGTTCTATTTTTTCCGTTCCTTTATTTTACCTTCCCTCTTGTACACTTTCTAACCTTTTCTCACTTTCAACGGCTTTAGATTTCAATTACTTTCTCACCTCTGCATTTGCATTTAATTGCAAAAATACCCTGTTATGGGCAACTTTTTCCCAATAACGGGTATGAGCATATACTTTCTCCAATATATGTGGGTTAATGCCACACATAAATGCGTGATCAACTTTTCAACCCCCTAGTTTATGTATCTACTATAAATAGTAGTTATATCCGTAATTAAATATCAAGGGTTATGCAAGAATGAATTAGGGAAATTCACTAGTTATAAACCTTTGCTCTCTGATAAAATCTTTCTGATTTCTTTATTTCACAACACATGGAAGATTTTAAGTGTCTTGACCATCATTGAGAGTCCTTTTTTGTCTGTATAGTAATGGAGAAAAGAGATAATTAGGAAAGTAGATATTGTGACCTACTGATGACTTAGCTTATTGTGAAAGGAGTATATTTTTTTGAAAAACGCTCATGCTTTTAGTAAAACTATAAATTATCTAAAGTATAAGTAAATATTAAACAGTATAATCTAATGAGTACCCATAGACAGACAATAACAAAAACATATTTATAACTTTTTTTCAGGGGTATAGAAAATTATCTTTGTGAATCTTACAGATAAAATATTAGAATCTCAAAACTTTTCTCTTTAGGATTTACCAATCCCATATTTACATTCTCTTTTATAATGCTTCATTTTTAAGTCAACGACTTGCAACTAGGGATGGCAGTGGATCCTGGATCCGGATACGTTTTCTCAGACATGGACCCAAAATTTTCAGATATGTTGGGTCCGGGTCCCATCGTCAGAATGCGGCTCCGAGTCCGGATCTGACCCAGTACTCGAACCCGGACTCGGATCCGCATATCCTTTTCTTAGAAAAATTAGTTGGGCTGGCAGGGGTGTAGGGCTTTGACTCTCTAAGCCCAAGACACGTTCTCTCTCACGCCCTTTTCCCATTCTCTCTATGTCCACTAGGCTTGTCTAAAACCCTAACTCCCTTTGCCCTCCCCTTCTCTCTCTCCAGCAGTCATGCTCACGTTCCACTAGCCGTGACCTCCGACCACAGCACGACCACAAGGCGTGACCTCCGGCTACTGCACGACCTTCACTCGGAAAGCCCAACACACGTTCATTCTCTCGTCACTCGATCGTACTGCAGCACTATCACGCGACTCTTGTTTCTCCACTGCACCATCGTCTCCTTCTCTATCTACAACCGATAACCAACACCATTAAGTCCCCCCGACCCCTGCAGCACCAAGCCCTATCAGAGTGTTGTTTATTTACTTTTAATTAATGTAATTTTTTAGATTTACTTTAACTTTAAAATTTCAATATGTGGTATTGAATTAGTTGTGATGTGTGATAAATTTGCTTTTTTTTTATTTGAATTGAGAAATAAATTTTATATTGAAAAGTGGTAAAATAGTAGAAAGTATGGTGGATCCTTTTTGGACCCTTTTTTGGATCCGGATCCGCAAGATCTGGATCTGGGTCCTATTTTTTCAGACTCGTCGGATCTGGATCCAGCGACTGAAAACAGATATGGATCCGGTCCAGATTCGGCCCATAGCCATTCCTTCTTGCAACTAGGGATGGGCATGGACCAAAATTTGATCCAGACCCGGTTGGACCCGACCCTTTTTTAAGGGTCTGGGTCTAAAATTTTGAGACCCATTGGGTTTGGGTCGGATCCAGATCTAGGTGTTAAAAATTGGGTGTGGTTCCGGATCCGGGTATGATAGATTCAGACCCAGACCCTCCCTTCATACCCGTTTTCTTTAACATATATATATATATATATATATATATATATATATATATATATATATATATATATATATATATATAGCAATGAAAATTTCTTCCATAGCATTTAAATTTCTAGTTTTTCACGCAACTATTGCGTCAAGTGACTCCAGTTCTCGATCCCTAAACTTCTTATTTTATCCATCGCCTACCGGGTTTTAAGCCAACTTATTTTCGATATTTTAATTTGGAATGTTTTCTATAAGAATTAAACTATTATTTTGGTATTTAATCATTTTAATAACTAAAAAAATGGGCGTAAAAAAAAGTTAGGTAAAAAAATTAATGGAAATTCCTAATAAGTTTGAGATCTATTTTGGACCTAGGACCCGCTAAACCCGTTAGATGTGGGTAAGGGTCCAGATTTTTTAGACCTTGTGAGTATGGGGCAGGTCTGGGTCCAAATTAAATTTACGGGTCTGGCTGGAGACACCCTTGAACTGGCCAATGCCCATCCCTACTTGCAACCGACAAGAAGAAGTAGAAGTTATAGTTTAAATATGTGCCATTGAACACATGCAATAGAGAAAACAAAAAGGATAGATCAGGGAAGATTCACCTATTACTCTAAAGATATCTGATAAGATATGATACGATACAAAACACTTTCAACGAAATTTACTAGAATTATCACAAACGCGTATCCCAGATTAAAGCAAATGTTAAACCAATAAACCCCTAATTAAGGTTAACCCTGATTAAAACCTTATTGTATGTCTATTAAAAAATAAAACTTATTGTATGCAGCTCATGCTACGAAAAGACTAACGCACGTTCACCCAACTCATTACCCCGCACGATTAGCGCTATATGTCACAGCCCACAAGACTACAAGAGTATTTTATCAGCATGTCAGATATGTATATTGTTTACAAGAAGTATATTGTTGCATGGTTAAAACGTGAGAAGAGTACCAGTCAAATTTGACTTCTCAGGTTTCATCGTTAAAAGCACCACATGCTAGCGTCAAACCAACAAGAAGATATTAGTATACTATTATGAAGAAACTAAGACGTTCACATGCTAATAATTCTTGAATTAGTTAAACATATATACAAGTAATAATTGAGTTCTGAAAAAAAAAAAAAATTTGAGTCATCTGTATAAGCATTTTCACATCCTATTCGCTTAACCAAATGGCAAAACAATTAGATAATAAGTCATAGACTCAATAGTAGTCAAAGGAAAAAGTCTCTTTAATTTTCACATCCAATTCGCTTAACGAAATGGCAAAAAGGAGTATTAAATATTTCATTCATCCCATAATATAATGCTCACTTTTTATTTTTCACATGATTAAAGAAAATGAAAGTTTTAGAATTTCTCAAAAAAAAAAAAAATTTAAGAAAGTGTTTTTTTGGAACTTTTTTCTTGGGACTAGCTCTTTAATTTCTTTTTTCAAAGCAATAAATGTTCCTTGGAATGGTGTAAAACAATAAAAAGGGGCACGTATTTTGAAAGAAAATTAGGGGAATTTGGAAAGTTTATGTAGAAATTAAGGGTAATATAGTCCAAGTGAACTGATAAAAAAGAGAATAGACATAATATTTTGGGACACCCATAAAAAAATATGAGCACTATATTATTGGACGGAGGGAGTAGTTGCTAATAATTAAAAAATATTAATATACACTACTGCAAAGCAAAATTATATTTTTATTTGATAATATATAAAATGTCGGTAATAGTATATCCACATTTATTTTATTAGAAGGCAAAAGAAAGCTTATTAATTGTACAATGCTCCCTCTGTGTTTTTTTATTATTATCTTTCCTACTTTCTTTCTCCACATTTGCCAATACACTTTCAATATCTTTCACACAACATATTAGTAAAAATTATAATGATTGAATATTAACAAAGTACTCATAAAGACGAATCAAACAATATTCTACATGGCTATATTTTTTCTTATATATTGAGAATAATTTAGAAGATTCTCTCTAATTGTGAATAGTGTCAAGATTACAAGTGAGAACGATAAAAAAATACAGCGGGAGTAGTTATTAATGACTTATTGATTCTCACGAGACAATAAGTGCTTAGATATTATTGGCATTTATTTTTTTCTTTTATATAGCGCCATAGATTCAACACGATTATGGTGGAAACTTTAGACCCAACAATCTATAATATAGCACGATAACATGACAAAAATTGACGCGACATGCACGTAGCGTTATCGGAAGAAACATGTAACCAACACGATACAAAGACGTACATGTTGAATCCTTGTTTTTAGTACATGTGAATACAAAGACATGTTGAATCCTTGTTTTTAGTACATGTGAATACAAAGTACATGTGAATACAAAGACATGTTGAATCCTTGTTTTTAGTACATGTGAATACAAAGACGGGCCACGACAAACAACATACACGTGATACACCTTGGACATTTACGGTGTATCGCTGTATGGGTGTATAGTCCTCTTGTTATATATTGAACTCCTCGAAACGTTGTGCACGCTCTGATAGAGAAGTGTTAGTTCAAAGTCTCCAATAAAATAAGCTCCTCTATAGCAGAAAATAAAGCAATGGCAAGCTCCAAACCTCAGAAAAAAGTGCTGATGCTGTGTGCAGATTACATGGAAGACTATGAGGTTCATGAATTTCTCTGATATATTTCTCACTTATTATGTTTTTATTTTTGGTAATGTAACGGGTCTGGGCCGGGGCACTATTTGCCAGCTGAGCCCAACCCAATTACAGCCCAAATCCTCTCCCCAACAGCCCAACCCCAAATCTCTATGTTAGAGCAACAACATACAAGATGCTCTTGCTTTGGATCGAACCCAGTTGATCGATCAAGCTAAGCTTTTGTGAACTGTGGTTATATATTAGTACTATCAAGTATCAACTATGTATAGTAGACTAGTAGAGTATGTTGTTTTTGTCTTTATTACTAATTGTGGACAAAAATGGGACAGGCTATCGTTCCCTTTCAGGCACTTCAAGCTTATGGTGTCCAAGTTGATGCCGTTTGCCCGGGTAAAATGGCTGGTGATGTTTGCCGCACTGCTAAATACAATGCATATAGCTCTCAGTCTCAGGTAATTTTCTTTGTTTTATTTGAAAAATGGCCAACGTTTGACGTCTCCAAAGGGAGGAGTTAAATTTCTCTCTCGCAACTAATACCAATCTCAGTATTGCTTGACGGACCTTATCGCATTAAATCACCTATTAAATAATACAAGGTTTTTAAAACTTTTCTAAACACTAATAGATAATCTCCAGACAGCTACTTGTATAATAGATAATCTATATCTCTTAATTTTAACTTATTAACTTCAATCACATCTTCTAGTACTAGTCTTTTATTATCACAATAATATCATCTATGATATTCAATCAACTAAAATAACTACGTTATCTTCAATATGAGGGTAGACTTTTCACCCTTAGCCAAAATCTGGGGGATGTTTGCCTAGAACTATGCTTACTTACCATGGTAAATTTAGGTCATATGTTTGCCTGGACCTTCGCTTATTTACCAATTACCGTGGTAAATTTGGGTTCTTTGAAGTTTATCGATCTGGGTGCGGATTCCTGTGGGTTGTGCACCCTGTGACCCTGGATCATTTGTCAATTGTCACATACTCGCTGTCATCCTCCTTGGGTGCCAGATTGGTAGAAATAAAAAAAAAACTTTTTTTTTTTTACGGATTATAAATAGGAAGAATATAATAATGCATAATGGTGATCTATAGCCTATAGCTTATAGGTCTTGAAAAATATGGGTTATTAAATATAAATCTGTATAAAACTAAGTAGTACTTGGTCTAGTGGTAATCAAACCCCACTAGACACTAGCGTATCCAGGATTTTCACCGTATGGGTTCGAGCACTTTAAATATAACACACTCATAAATTATTTGTAAGATAATATCATATATTAGTTCAAATTTATTGTAAATATTCGAAAATTCAAAGTTGCAAACGTTTTTAGCTTATTTTTCAAAAGAAAAAATAGGAGCATATAGAAGTACATAAACAATTAACCTTTTTTTAGAATTTTTTTAAGTTGACTAAATTGTCTTTTGCTTGTTGCGTACATATACTTCCTCTGTCGTTTCTTTTTAGTTAATGAGTTGTTTTTCACACTGCTACGTCAAAACTTCAACCCTTAATATCTTTAAGTACCGATAATTAAAAATTATAAAAAGTAGATTTTCGAAAAATATACATTGAGACGAATCTAACAAGATCTCACATGAATATGTTTTTCTTTAACCATAAATCACCAAAGATAAATTAAGTAGAGTTTGTAAATAGTGCAAAAGTCAAACCGTTGCAAGTAAAAAGAAACGGAGGAAGTATATTAAAACAAGAAAATATCACAATTAACAACTATAATATGGAATTCGTATCGACATGAGCAAGATAAAAAAAAAGGATTAGAAAAGGAAATTATATTAAATGAAAAAAGCATAAAACATGGTACAGAAAATTAAAAATGGGAAACAAAAGGGCAAACAAGACAGAGTATCAAAAAAGGAGAAGACTAAAATGGGGAAAAGGAAAACAAAGAGCCAACCCACGTGATTCGAACACTGCTGCATGTAGGGCATATTACCTCCTTATTGACACGGACCTATTTGACAATAAGATGTTCATATTTATATTGCTGCAATATATATATATATTTTAACCTGCTTTTATACTCCAAAAAATTAACAGAATTATTCCCGGATCTACTACGATTTCAACTGAATCTAGTGAACCCATAATGGATACGCTACTGCCACTCGAGATAGTGTGGGGGTGGGATTCCCTTACCGTCCTCCCACTTTTAAAGTGTCTTGTCTATGCGAAGTTTCGATTTATGCCATATTGTTATACAATAGAGGATTAATGTTGGCCTAGTGATTGTGAGACCCCATTTCCACTCTCATGACAGCGGTTAAATCTTTTCTATTGGGTTGTCGTTTTGTTCTATATTCTTCTTTTCATTTGTTTTTATTTTTGGCAATTTTTAGCTTATTTGCAAGAAAATAATCATATACAGTGATTTAATCCTATGTGTTTTAGTCACTTTTTGTTTTCAATTGTTTCTTGAGTTCTATCCACTTTTTTTTTTTTTTTTTTTTCCTTACGAAGTAAATAAATTTCCTATTCCCCCTCCTTTGGGCCTAATATGTGAGACCGATTTGAACCCATTAATAAACAGTTCAGTTTCTTTTTTTTTTTTTTGTCTCTGCTTCAAAGTAAAAATACACCACATGAGGGGTCCGTCACTTTTTATTCTCCTTGATTATTGTATCTAAGTAATTGGGTTGAGCACAAAAATGCTAGTATGAGCCTCATGGAATATGCTACATTATATTTTCAAATTATCAAATACTTTACAATACTTTGTAGGTCAGACTTCTAAGGAGAGGGGGGATTGGTAAAAGAAGCATCACCCCTAAAAAACCTCTAATGGAATTTGATCCCATAATCTACATTCATTCATCATACACCCGGGTGTACGACGTGCATGTACACCCAAGACTAATTTTTGCTCATTTGCTCATTTAGAATTCTCCTTTTAGTATATTTTGCTCATTTAGATTATTTCAAATGAACAATGAGCAAAAAAAAAATAAAATAGCCTTAGTTGTATGACGCTCACGGCACACCCCGGGCTTATGATAAAATTTTGCACCATAATCTTGAAGTCATGATGCCAAATCTTTACCATTAGGCTAAACCTTGCCCCGATATGTTATTTTTTATGACATAACATACTTAGGAGATACTATATTCTCCCAGCAAGCCCCCTATATAGTGTATGGGATATTTTGGGGTATTAATGTGGAAAGATTAACAACAAATAAGTGGATATAAGAATTAAAGAGTTGCTCAAATGTAAACACTAAAACACACTTATATTATCTTAATGTAGAACACTCTTACATGAAATTGATAAACTCACTCTTTAACAATTTCTCTCCACTCACAAACTAGCTCTCATAATACTACTACTTAGTACTACATCCGTCCCAGAAAGATCTGAACACTTGTTGGGACACGTAGTTTAAGGTGATAAGTTGTAGTTTGGTTATCAAATGTTATTTTATTTAAAAAGTAGATGTGATAGGAGTTGGTGGGGTATTTTTTATTAGAGGAGAGAGAAAGTTAAGTAACTTTTTATTGATAAAAGGTATAGTGTGGGCCAAAGATGTGTAAAAGAAATAATATATAAATAGTGGGACCATGCCAAAAATGGAAGTGTTCAAACTAATTTGAGACAAACATAAAAAGAAAGTGTTCAGACTATTATGGGACGGAGGGAGTATTACTACTTCACAACTCACAAGGCTGGGCACACTCTCAATGGGCAAGCAAAGCCCCTGTTTATACTACCATAGTCTACTGCTCATAAAATGGCTTTCACACACAACCTTCTACAATTTTCTACTAAGGTGGGCTATAATATAGAGGGTGGTGAACCTAGGTAGTAATTTTCTACTCTATGCATTTATTGAGTTGGTAACTATTGACTCCATCATGCTTTAAATTTTGACAAGGATAATTCATCTAGATGATGGGGAGAGAGAGAGAGTACGAGGTGACCATTTTAACATATAGTACATGTCTATTACTTTCTTTGTTTTCTCAAATTCTAATCACTTTATTCCCATGTAGATCCCTTTTTTATGTTCTACCTACTTTTGCTTTATTCCTTATACAGTAACCTTTTTCATCTTTTATCTCTAGATGTTAGAGTTATTTTTGGTTCCGTTTCAAAGTTTACCTCCAAGTTGTTGTTTTAAAAGAACAAAAAGACCAAAGTCCCATATTGACAAAATACAAGCTTTCACCTTATTTCTATTGGTTAGACTTAGACCTATATAAGCTTTGTCAGAAGAGTACTAAAAGGAAGGAACTAGTAACCACACATGCCGACTGAGTTTGTCGCCTTGAAAACCTGATTCGAAGATTTGAAACGAATCTAACCGACCCGAAATTGACCAGAACAATGGTGACCAAAACTTGATCCGAAAATGGTCAGACCTGAAAGCAACCCGAACAAAATCTACCCGACTAAAAATAGACCGGAATAATTTTACAGGACTCGATATTAATTCTAACATGATCGATCTATAGTTAGTACATAATCCATATATCAACATAAATTTTCATGACAATATTAACAGGTGGTCATAAACAAACATGATAACTTGAACTAAACTCGAGTTGAATTGAACTAGACTAGAATGAAACTCTAACTAAAAATAGCCCATAATTTTCAATATTGACCCGATCCAACTAAACCTGACTCGACATTGACCAGAAGTCATCCAACACAAACCCGACCCTTTCCTGAATATGCTGATCTCGAAGAGTCGCCAAACCTATCTAAACTCAACTTGAAGACACAACTAACCTGAACATGACCCCATACTGAAATGAAGCGTTTGCCACCTAGCTCTACACTCGCTTGAACCTGGCTTAGCCGGTGTGTGCACACGTGTGTGGTAAATAGTTCCTTTCCTCCAGTAATCTAAAGAAATTTGGAGAAGGTTTGCCCAATATAATGAAGGTAAAGACTCTTGCATTTTGTTGATGTGGGACTTTGCTCTTTTTATTCTTTTGAAGCAGCAACTTAGCGTTATACTTTGAACAAGGAAAAATAACTCCAACACTAATACCCACGACATAGACCTACTTCTACCCTTCTTAAAAATAGCTAAACACACACATGGAATTGTTAGTTGACCTCAGATCCTATTTATCTCGATTATCAGAGTTATTATCAGGGGCGGGGCAAACATAACGAGGGCCCTATACACTCTCTTAAAATTAGGCCCTTTATATGTAGTTCATAAAAGATATTAGATTCTCAATTAAAAAAATTACTTTTATATTGAAAATAATATCTAATTATGTAAATTGCTGAAGGTTTAATCTCTTTCATGAAATAAATGAAGATCAAACTGTTGTAATAATAGCTTTGTCAAAAAAAAAAACCGTTGTAATAAAAGTTAAAATCACCCATCTCTTGAACTCCTCCGACATAACTTGTTGAATTGAATTTTAAGAGTAAATTTTATTGGAAAATTGCAAAAAAAATAAAATATGGGAGGATGAGTAGAAATTAATGAGAGAGACATGAGAGGAGAGAGTAGCCATTAATAGGGAAATTGAGAATTTGAAGCATCAAAAAGAAATCCACGCGTGATGGGTGATGACATGTTATTAATGTGATGAGTCATAACTCAAATGGGGGCGTTTCCAATGTTGAAACTTGAAACAACAAAAAGTAAATAAATTTTACTTGTAAGCAAAGTTGAACCCGCATCCTTTTCTCCCAACCCTTACCATTTTACCACTGATCCAAATGCTTTGCTTTTGTTTTTCTTTCAAACATCTGATACATATAATATATTTCGGGGCCCCTTTATTTTGGGGGCCCTATTCCGTCGCCTATACTGCATGGGCCAAGAACCGCCCCTGGTTATAATAAGTGAGAATTTAGGAAGACAGGGGAGTATATGTTAACAAAGAAGCTAGCTTAACATTTTGTTGATATGTTCATACATATATATTTTTTTTTCTCTATGTTTTACTTCTACATCATCATCTTCCAAATTCATATGAAGTTATCTTCTTAATTTTATATTAATCTCTTATGCTAATTTTTTTTTTCATTTTTTTTCCAGATGTTCCCACTTCCTGCTCCTTGCTGGTTAAGGGTAAGCAGGCTTACTCAACCTTACGTTGCCATATATACCTAGACCTGCTAAAAATTGACACGGTCAAATCCGACCCAGTTTTCATGGGTTTTGAACAGGAGTTATAAATCCAAAACCCGAATGACTCGAACCAGATGATCCCGAAAGTTTTGGGTTAGAATTAGACCCAAACTGACTTGATTGACCCGAAATTCTATTAATCATGAAGAAGAATATATTTTGAATATAAAATACACAAATTATTGGAATAGGCGGCCTAATTTTAACATAAAATTAGACAAACCCATCCTAACAAATCTATTTCATCTCACTCTAACCTAACATTATCTCTAAAACATCTCACAAGTCACATCAACCAAGTCTTTCATTATATTTTCTTCTCCTTCCTTTCTTTTCCTTTCAATATCGAACTACAAGACACAATTGAGAATCAAATAAAATCATTAATCTATAAAAATTATATTTAATCTGTACAAGTCAACTTCAATCTGTAGGGAAAATTTTGAATCAGTAATATCGGTATCATGGTATCCATCAAGTAAAAATAATTTCCATTTATTAAAATATAGGAGTGAATAGAAATCTAGTGGCTCTAATTAGGCATTATTTTGTTCAACATATTTTCAGTCCTTATAATAAAAAATAAGTTCATATACGTTCAGATTAGGTCTAACAAGGATAATAAGTTTAGCTTAACAAAAATAATGTTTGACAAAGTCACAAAATAATGTCTAACTAGTGTGTAGCTCGGGCGATGCCCCGAGTTTTCACTTTAAATAATACTTCTAAGTTTTGAGCTCATATTTATTCCAAATAAGTTTGTTATATATTTTTATGTTCCAAGCTATATATATATTTATGTGGAGTAAGAACACATCTAATAGTTGGTTGAGATGGTAAGACTTTTACTTTACAACGTATTGGTCGCATGTTCGAATCTTACTATACAAATTTTTGTAGTACATATTCCTTGTTAAGTATATGACATGGCATGTTGGTCGCATGTTCCTTTTAATATATTAGTATAGATAATAAGTTTAACATAAGTTTATATAAGGTCTAATGATAAAATTGATAGAACTAAAAATGGGCCTGAGCAACCCAATAAGGAAGGGGAGAGTTCGGTCCACTTACAAGCCTAAATGAGGTTCCATACCAAAACCAATTGGTAATATATATAGTAAGAGTAGCTCATCTGACTTATAATGTGGTAACCTCTCATAAGGATTAATGATCCATGTACATAAAAAACAAAAGAGCTTAGTGAATTTTATTAAATAAGTGAAAAATGATTGATTCTTTCATTCTTAACAGCGAGTGAGGCAAATTAACCTCTTAACTGTGATCGATAGTACTCCGGTTCCTGATCTTTATTTATGCAAATATGCTGAATATGTTTATTTCCTTTCTTTTCAGACTTACATTGAAATACCAGGGCACAACTTCATCCTCAATGCCACCTTTGACGACATTGAGGTAACAAGTTATGATGGGTTGATCATTCCAGGGGCAAGAGGACCTGAATATCTTGCAACATTTGAGTTAGTTCGAGATGTAGTTCGAAAATTCTTATCATCTAAGAAGCCAATCGCGGCGATATGCCATGCATTGTTACTTCTTACAGCTGCTGATCCAGATAGCATTCGAGGCCGTAAATGTACAGGATTTCCAACTATGAGGCCTGTGGCTCTTGCAGCTGGTGCTCACTGGGTCGAACCCGAAAGTCGGGAAGCTTGTGTGGTTGATGACAATCTAATAACTGCTGCTCTCTACGCCGCCCACCGTGAATTCATTGGACTGTTCATAAAAGCATTAGGAGGTGTCGTAACTGGGAGTAAGAAACGAGTCTTGTTGCTTTGTGGGGTGAGCATTCTCTAACTATAGTTATGCTTGCTTTCAGATTATGAGTATGTTTACTTCGATTTTTCGAGTTAGGAAACATATGTTTTTATCGAAAGTGTTATCAAAGCTTAATGTTAACTTTGTTAGCTTACCATCATGAATTCATATAATTTTTACTAAACACAATTAGAGATATTAAGTGCAAACTAGAAATGGTAAGAGAAGAGAACAGAGGAATTTTCAAACAAACTCCTACTAAAAATTAATACCATTATGGTTTCTAATAAGTTTCATTGGGCCTAACGCAAGCTCACACCAAGAGTTTGACCACATATAAGCTTAGCAATGTTCCATTTAATAGGTGGAGTAGCCCAGTATCTTATTCTCTGTGTTTTTTTTGGATGTGGGATAACTAGAACCAACTCACATGTGAGTTATATTTTTAACAGTTTCCTAAATGCTAATGTAGGATTCAATGGCCGAATATGATGGTATCGTCCCTTTTCAGTCACTAGAAGTTGTAGGATGCCATGTTGACGCAGTTTGTTCCAAAAAGAAGGCAGGGGAGGTTTGCCCAACTGCAGTACATGAATATGAAGGTGAATCAAATTTCAGCGAGAAACCTGGGCTGGACTTTCGAATGACAGCTGATTTTGATGGTATAGAGCCCTTGTCTTATGACGGTCTTGTCATTGCCGGAGGCCGAGCACCGGAATACTATGCTTTAGATGATAAAGTTCTAGCCCTAGTTCAGAAATTCCTGAACCATGTAAAACCAGTTGCAGCTATTGGCTATGGACAACTGATTTTAGCTGCAGCTGATGTTCTCAAGGTACTTTCCCAGTCTCTAAGCTATATTTCAACTTATAATTTTTTGTTATTCATTTATTTATCTGAATTATAATTAATAGCTGGGTTTTTAAATTGGATATAAGAAGATAACAATTAGGTGGTATCCTTAGCGTTGCTCGGTTATTTCAATTATTGTGTACATATGAAAAAGTGGGTAATTATAAATTATGGTCAAATATCTAATGTAATCCGAACTACTAATATCTCTAATTATCTATTAGCAAACCACTAAAGTTTTTTTGTAAGGACAGATTCATGTCTATTTTCTTTGTAGGAGATTTGCAATGAAAACTTTAGTGGTTTGCTAATAGATAATTAGATATATTAATAGTTAAAGTTGTGAATTGATAAGTATAAAATTTAAGAAAGGTGTAACTAATAAGAAACAAGGGAAGTATATGCGTAGAAACTTTGATGCTAATTTTAAGTGGGTACTGAATTTCATTATTGTTATCCGATAGTTTTCATATTGTTTGAAAATTCAAATTTGAACTTTGAAATTGCTATGATAATCTTAGTATATATCTTCAATTGTTTGGAGGCTTAAGTGTTCCTTTTTTATTTGTAGGGGAGGAAATGCACTGCTCACCCATGTGCCAAGGTCAACGTTGAACTAGCAAAGGCAATTTGGTTGGAACCTAAGCCGGTATCTCGTTGCTACACTGATGATAACTTGGTTACAGGATCTGGGTGGCAGGGCCACCCTGAGCTTATTTGTCAGTTCATGGCATTGCTTGACATTCAAGTATCATTCAGAAAATTGGGTGATGCTTGAATCATTTACTAGTTGCTAAAAATCATCATCAATGGATCAAAGCATACGTTGAATAATATAAATTGTCAATGCTTTTTAATTTGTGTAAGAGATCTTATACTCTAAGACGTGAGAGAATACTGAGAAATAATAAGGGAGTTATATATATATTTACTCTATTGCATGAGAATTAAGGGTGTGTTGGATCACTTGGATGTTTATGGATATAATAGTGGAATTTAACATAACTAAATGGCTGTGGACAGTGGATTGGTTGGGCCCTTGAATTGAATTTGATGATGTACTAGCAAAATAGACTCCAAGTTGAATCCTTTAAGAGTATACTCATTGGATAATCTAAAATTTAGATGATCAAATATTTTAATAATTTCTCTCTCTTCCACCTTATTCTTTTTTTTTTTTTTGACAACGGGGCAAAAACAGAGAAACATGACAAAGCATTAAGGGGGTTTTCGCCCCTCCACTGAGAGCTTGTGAGCCCCCGTGACTTGATCTCTATCAACTTTTTAGCAACAGAAGAAGGGAAGAGAAGAAGCTCTATTCCTGATGTCCTCGATGATGCTATGGACACCCTTATCAGCTTTCTTAGGCTCGATCAAACTCTTGACAGTTGTTTCACAGTCTGTCAACAAGATAGTAGCCCTTCCAATTTTTTGGACCTCCTTTATACGACATTCCAGATGGCCTGAAGCTTGATCTGGAGTAGAGTGTTTGCTAGAGTAGGTTGTGAGTGTGTTCGGGTTCTGTTTTCAAAGTTCATCGTCCACCCAAACCAGACCTCGATCCTGTCCAACTTCTTATTAACTTTCCATGCCCCATCCACCTTAAAGTGAATAGGTTCAACATTCTGTGATTGAACACCTATGCACCAACTATTATTATTTGGTGGATTTAATCTCGCTCTCGGTTCGGTTCCATTGTTTTTTTCAAGGTCTTCGGGCGTTGATTTGAATTTGACAAAAGAGTGGTATTTTTCCTCCTAGATCCTTGCCTTTACCATGATTGTATCTAGGCTCACCGACTTCTTATGAAAGATGACTTCGTTCCTGTGGAGCCAGATACTCCAAATGATTATTATCATTGTTCTAAAAGCTTCTTATCCCCCTTCCTCCTAGTTAAGAAAGTAGGTTAGTTGATTTTTCATCCAGTCGGGGAAGAGGATGTTTTGAGCGTGAGCCCTTCTCAAACCTATATTGCTGCTGCTCCAAATTCTTTTTGTTATCTCGCAATCCTTGAATACGTGTTCAATAGTCTCTCTATCCTTCTTGCATAAAGTGCAGCTGGACTAGACGTTGATTCTTCGTTTCTTTAGGTTTTCCCCTATTTTTGAAGCATTGTTGCGTAGCCTCCAAATGAACCGCTTTAGCTTAGGAGGGATGCAACTCGACCAAATCTTTTCCCAGATGGGCTGTGGATGAGCTTTCTCTCGTTTACTTATTTGCCACCAACATCCCGATTTCGTTGTGTAGGTCCCAATTTTTGTTCCTATCCTATACATTATATCCTCATCATGGAGCTCACTGATATGGGTTGCTAGGATCCTTCTCGCTCTGTCTTTTTCAAAAAAATTGAAGATCATTTGATGATTCACTAGTGGAAAAAAGCTGGTCCGATTGGATCCTAAACCAGATCAGTTTAGTAATTTTTTTTGGGCGCAAAAGAATTGATAAATCAACTGATCACATTGGGTGTTGAATCGGATCAGTTGACAGGATCTGGTCCTTTTTGTCAACTGATCCAGTTCAATATCCCGAATCAATTAATGCTTGGCATATTGAGAGCTGAGCCCACAAACATAAATCACGGATCAGCTAACTAATCTGGTTGGGGTTATGGTCCGGATCAGTTAACTGATCCAGCCCAAAAAATAGAAAGGCCCAACTGCATCTCATGGCTCCTCTCCTCCCCATTTAAACCCTATTCTAACCGGCCTCTTCAACTCCTCAAACCCTAAGCTCTATACTTTCTCCTCTCACGAATGCCACTACCTTCTCAACCTCCTCACCTCACTTACCTCATCTCCCTGATTCTCACTCCATCACTATCACCCTCTCTCCTCACCACCGCCACCATCGTTGTTCCCCTTTCGCTTCCCCAACAACCACCAACAACCACAAAAAGCTTCCCCAACAACAACGCTAATTTGCTGGAGCAACCACAACAGCCTTCCCCAACAACCTCGTCACTGGCCGATAAAGAAACGCGAAGGAAATCCCAACCCTCCTCCCTCATCAACTGGTGAGGCAAAGAAACGCGAAGGAAGTTCCCAACCCTCCTCTCTCATTGTTGGCGAAGCACAAAGCGCAAAGGAAGAAACGATTGATTTTTCGTTAGTTTCTCTAGTTTTTTCGTTTTCTTGACTTTTTTCTATTTATATTTTGGTTGATTTTCATTAAAATCTAGGCCTTTGTAGTTTGTAATATTGTTTGTTGATTTTTGTTTAGATCTAGGCTTTTTCGTTTAGATCAAGGAATAATATTGACTTTTGGTTGATTTAATTTATTTTTTGGTTGATTTTTGTTTATTTGTTAATTTTTGGTTGATTTTTGATTTTCGTTTATTTGTTGAATGTTTCGTTTTAATGTTCTTGTAATCTTCTCCTCTGTGTGTAGCTGCAATTGCATTTGTTTGGCTCAAAGTTGATGGAAGTTGGTTTGATTTTTTTTATTTAATAATGAAACAAACCTAATCTAATTTTTGTGAAAATCGGATCAATTAATAACTTACTGATCCGGTTTTCACAAGGGACCAGTTAACTACAAACTGGTCCGGTTTTTGGTGAAAGTCGGATTTATTA
Organism: Beta lomatogona; assembly: GCA_947646795.1. Classification (NCBI taxonomy): domain Eukaryota; kingdom Viridiplantae; phylum Streptophyta; class Magnoliopsida; order Caryophyllales; family Amaranthaceae; genus Beta; species Beta lomatogona. The sequence continues at coordinate 581,829 of CANSNZ010000823.1, forward strand.
GTAGATAACTGATCCGGTTTTCAACCGCATCAGTTGACTTTAGCCAACGTATCCGAGCCCAACTGACCCGGCCCAAAACCAGATCAGTAAGCCCGATTTTGACCGAATCCGATGACCTTTTTTTTACTAGTGATCCCACTTATTTTTTTCACTCATTAGCTCTACGAATTTATGGGGTTCTTGATTATGGCCTATTTTCCTAGCCTGCTTTTGATTATATTAGCAGCGCACCACATTCCCCTCACTAGTGGAAAAAACATCATCGGATCCGGTCAAACCAGGGGTTACTTATCTAATTTTGGGCCAGATCAGTTGGGCTCGAATCAGTTGACAAAAAGTTAACTGGTCCGGTTGAATACCGGATCAGTTAACCCAATACTGATCCAATTTTCACCAAAAATCGGGTCAGTAATGGGTTAATTGATCCGATATTTTTTTTAAAAAAACCGGATCAGTTTTGTATGGATATGAAATTAAAAAACCCAATTTCGCAATAGCAGCCATCCACAACCAAATAACACAAGAAATCAGCCGAAATTACATCCAAAGAAAGCATAATAAAAAGAAACTAAAAAACCAAAAGATCCAAAAAAAAGAAACTAATATAGAAAATTAAAAAACGAAAAAACTCTAGCTAAAATGGAAATTAAATAGCAAAATATAAACGAACATCATCTTATAAACGAAATAAAAGAAATTGCACGCAAATAGAATTAAAAAAAGATTAAAATGACGAAATTACATTTACAAAGATGAAATATAAAGACAAACTAATTATAAAAAACAAAATCAAAAGGAAGCCCAAATTACAAAAAAATGAAACCCTACTTACAAAAAAGAAATTAAAAACGAAACCATTGTGAATTGATACATTTCGAAAGAAATGAAAGACGAAAAATTAGATAAACAACGAAACTAATTATAAAAAAAGAAATTACAAACCCTAGATTGAAAAACTAATGGCGATGACGCTTCTTCCTCTTCTTCGTCTCTTCGCCTTTTCTCTTCGCTTCCTTTTCTTCGTCTCTTCGGCCTTCATTCTTCGCTTCTTCTTTTTGCAACCTCTTCGCGTTTTCCTTGTTTGCTTCGTCTTTGATGATGGTGGTTGGAAAGTCGGTGGCTGGCAGTTACTTTTCGAAAGGAGAAAGATGATGGTTGTGGATTCAGGGAAGAGAGAAGACGAGAGAGATAGAAGGATGAATGGGTTAGAGGAAGACTGATGAAGGATGAAGAAAAGGGATCATGAGAGGACGGCTGTGAGGAACTGAGGGAGGGTTTAAGGTTAGAGAGGGAGAATGGGTTAGAAGAGGACTGATGAGGGTTAGAGAGGGAGAATGGGTTTCATGGGTTATGAAAGGATAGAGGATCCAAAAACGCGTAGGAGTGGGCTAATTGGGCCATATACAGGATGGCTAACGGATCCAGTTCATTCTTCAACCGGATCAGTTAGCTGATTCAACATTTCAGGCCAAAATTATTGAATCAACTGGTCGAATTTTGTTAGCCAACCAGATCAGTTAATATCAACCGATCCGGTTTAGGAAAATACGGCTCAGTTGTGTTGTGTGATTTGATATTTTTTCCACTAGTGCCTGGACCCCCATGATATAACAGCTGTTTTTTTCTTCTTGGTAGCCAAGTCAATCGGGCTCCTCCCATACTTTGCCCTTGACATTCTCCAAGCTTGCTTGAAAACCAGAGCTCTATTCATGGCTTGTACGTTCCTAAATCCCAGTTCCTCCCTCTTTGTTATGTTGTTCTAGTAGTACTTGTTTCCACTAGTGGAAAAAACCTTATACGACACAACTTAACTGATCCGGTTCTTTAAAAATCAGATCCGTTATAAGTAAACTGATCCGATTATTAAGAAACTAGATTAGTTATTATTGGTTTTTGGAATGAAAAATGTCAAACATTAAACTGATCCAGTCCATATGAGGAACTGGATCAGTTGGGCTTGATGATGTTATATAAGCGCAGCCCATTTGCTCCCCACACGCCTCTCAAACCCTAACTCCCTCACTCCCACTTAGGGGTGATAATGAGCCTGACAGGCTCGCGAGCAGCTCGGGCTCGGCTCGGTCAAAGCTCGGTCAAAGCTCGGCTCGTTGAAGCTCGGCTCGAGCTCGGGCTCGAGCTCGGCTCGAGCTCGGGCTCGGCTCGAGACTTAAACGAGCCGAGCCGAGCTAGGCAAAGCTCGGCTCATAAAGCTCGTGAACAGCTCGATTATTATTTTATACTTAAAAAATTATTTTATATTAAAAAAATATTTTATATTAAAAAATTGTTTATATATTAAAAAATTGTTTATAGATATTAAAAATTATATTAATTATTTCTTTTAAGATATTAACTAAGCTATATAATAGAAGAAAGATTAAAAGAAAAGGTTAAAACAATTAAAAAGAAAAAGAAAACAAAAAAAGATAGAGAAGTTATGATTGTATTTTTAGAACTTGACTAATCTTTTTATTTAACTTATGATTGTATGGTGTAATGGAAGTAGCATGGAGCGGGCATTGTAGGCTTTGGAGCATACGGCAACTTACAAGAATGACATTGCCTTGAGAAAAGAATGAACTCTTTATTTTATGTAATATATTGTATATGTGTTGGTTGATATATTATCGTTGTTGAACTTTTGTATTGTTGTAGAACTTTTGTATTGTTTGCAATATGCGAAACTTTTGTATTGTTTTATTGGAATCATTAATGATGATAGAATCATTAAACTCACTTTATACAGATTTTTTGCAAAATAAATTTCCTAAACGCGCTCGAGCCCATAATAGAGAGCCGAGCCTAAACGAGCCCACGAGCCGAGCTCGAGCCGCGAATTCTCATCACGAGCTCGAGCCGAGCTCGGCTCCCCCAGGCTCGGCGAGCTCACGAGCCGAGCCGAGCTCTTGAAAACTTAAACGAGCTCGAGCCGAGCCCAGTGCTATTCGGGCTCGGCTCGCTCGTTAAGCACCCCTACTCCCACTTCTGATCGCCTCCTCCCTCCTCACACGCCTCTCAAACCTGCCCCCTAACAAACCCTAATTCCCCCTCTATCCTCTTCTGATATCCTCCTCCCTCCTCCATCATCCCTCTCATTGCCGCACCACAAAATTGCAGCACGGTCACCCCATCCTTTCTCTCTCCTAATCCGCCAAACCGTCAATCTGACGCCACCAACACAGAAGAAGCTTCTCCGTTGCCACCTACCTCTCTTCTCTCATCTTCTCAACGCATCGTACAACAACCTCCAGCCGTTCGTTCTCGTCGCTCAATCATCATCACCACGTTACGGCTTCAACAACAACAACGACCCAAATTCAAATCCAAAATCTAGGGTTTGAACCTTTTTCGAGCTATTGGAGATTCGAGCCATTAGATCTAGGGTTTGATTTTTTTTATAGAAAAAATTAATTTCCTTTTGTAACATCTGATTTTTTGTTCCTCTCATTTCAGATATAAGTTTCTTTTAATTTAGGGTTTTGTTTGATTTTTTAGTTTTCTTTTTTTGTGGAATATATTTTGATGATTTTCTTTATATTTCTCCGTATTTCAGTTATCTTTTGTAAGTTACATAAATTTCGTTGTAATTCATGTAATTTTCTGTAAATTTCATAAATTGTTGAATATTGATTTTAATTTTTGATTTTAGTTGTTTTTGTAATTTATAAAACATATTTTACGGTTTTTTTACCAGGTACCCCTGTGGTTTTTCAAAATTCATGGGGTACCCCTGCTTTTTAAAAATACTCCAGGTACCCTTGAGGTTTGGTGAAAATTCCTGAAATGCCCCTGCCGTTAAGTTTTCGTCCAAATCATTCATATTAACCCAAGTTAACTCTAATTAACCCTGATTAAACTCTAATTAACCCTATCCCTAATTACTTTAAACCTCCACCCACCATCACTCGACCACCCTACCCCCACCACTACTTAACCACCACCTCCCCTACCCCACCCCCACCCCTACCCCCACCACCACTCAACCACCACCTCCCCTACCCCACCCCCACCCCCACTCAACCACCACCTCCCCTACCCCACCCCCACCCTCGCAGCTAGCCCCCACCCCCACTGCAACCCCACTCAATTTCCCCCCCCCTTCGAATTCCCCACCCCTCAAATAAACTATCTTGTATCGAGCTCGAAAATTTTTTCATGTCCAAGGGCATGAACCTCGATATGAGTTAATTGAGGGAAGCTCATCTGTTTCGGCGAGCTGCTGCATCCATAAACATTCATGAATGGTAATATGATGTACCAGGGTTAGTAATGTGTCGGATAGCTGCCTTGAATGGGACGGGTTTCTCGTGGTTATTGTCGGTGTTGCTCTCTTCTCAGCCAAAAAAAACACAAACACTCACGCGAAGGAGGGAGGATGAATGGGCTGATATCTTTGCTTGTTTCGCGGCGGCAACGGGAGAGGAGACCAGGTGGTGATGCTGTGGAAGAGGAGAACAACCGAGGGTGAGAAGGAAAAATGAGGAGGAAACAACGAGATGAGAGAAGGTGAAAAAGGGGTGGCTACGGGGGGGGGGGGGAGGTGGGCTACGAGGGCTGCGAGAGGGGGTGGCAACGGGAGCGGGGGAGAGGGTGGGCTACGGGGGTGGAGGAAGGGGTGGGGGTGGGGGAAGGGGTGGTTGGGTGATTAGGGTTAGGGTTTAGGGTGGGGGTTAGGTGTTAGAGGGTTAGGGGTTAGGTTTAGGATTTTGGGGTTAGGATTAGAGGGGTTAATTAGGGTTTAAAGGGTTAATTAGGGTTAATTAGGGTTAATGACTAACGGAATCATGACGCCGTTAGTCATTAAGGGCATTTCATGCATTTTCTGGAAATAGTAAGGGAACATGGTGCATTTTTTTTAAAAGCAGGGGTACCCCATGAATTTTGAAAAACCACAGGGGTATCTGGTGAAAAAACCGTATATGTTAGTTGTTTATATTGCTAATTTTAGTTGGTGTTTGTAGTCTTTCCAAAAATTCATTGGGTTTTGCTTGCCTTTTGGTAATATGTGCATAAACGAAGGAAAGACGCGATGAGTGCAGCCTCCAGGTTGCTTTTTTTTTGTGACATATCACCCTCAATTAATTTGGTTAGGGGGTGAAAACCGGATCAGTTTGACAAACTAATCCGGTTTTCACCCCCTAACCGGATAAGTTTATTACATATCTGGTCCGGTTATTTTGAAAACCGGATCAGTTACTCAAATAACTGATTCGGTTTTCAAGCGGAGTAGTTGACATTTGTCAACCGCTTCGAGACCAACCGCTCCAGACCAAAAACCGAATCTGTAAAGCCTATTTTGACCGGAGCAGTTGAATATTTTTCCACTAGTGTTCCTCCAGCAAATTCTAATTTTTAACTCGTTTGTTCTCCACCAGAACCTTAAGATCATGGAGTTGATTCTTTTCAAAATAAATTGTGGAAAGAGGAATTCTGACATGATGTGGGAGCCAATTGCCGCCAGAATGCTGTTACATAAGATGAGATTCCCTGCTTGGTTGGGAGATGAAAACTTCCAACTTGCTATTTTCCTCTTAATTTTTTCACATAGGACATTAAAGACTCTCGTATTTCTTCCATTCACCTCCAGAGGGCACCCTAAGTATGTCCAATTTCTCTCTACTACTTACCCCCAGGGTTTTCCTCATAAATCGCACAAAGGTTAAGGGGGTGTTAAGGCTAAACTTCACAAAGAATTTTTCTAGGCTAACTAGATCACCTGAAAGTTTATAGAAATCATCAAGTGTTGCGAATTTTTGACATGATATTTTTGACAAGAAAAAGAGGGCATCATTGGCAAAGAATTGACTTCAGGAGCTCTTTTGCATATCTTGATGCCTTGAATTTCCTTGTCTCTTGGAAGCACTGAAAGTCGCCTGCCCAAAGTATCCATACAGAGGATAAAGATGTAAGGGGATAAGGGGTCACCTTGTCTCAAACCAAATTTTGATTTAAAGCTAGGGGAAGGGATCTCGTTTATGACAATTGAGTAAGAGACCGTCAAGATGCATTGGATGATTCATGACATCTAGACCTCCAGGAATTTCATAGCTCTCATTATGAGTTCCACGAAGTCCCACCTGATTCGGTAATAGGCTTTTTTAAAATATGTTTTGCCAGCGTAGTTTGGTCCCTTTTGTGCCGGTTAATCCAACTGATAAGCTCATGATCGATACGAATGCTACCAGAGATTAGTCTTCCTTGGAGAAATGCATTTTCTTGCTCGCCAATGAGGGAAAGGAGGATTGGCTTTAACTTGTTGACTAGGACCTTCGAGATTATTTTGTATGTTGTATTGCACAGACTTATTGGTCTGTACTAGGAGGCTTTCTCCTTATGGTCCACTTGTAGGATGAGGGCAATATAGGTCTAATTCACCTCCTTTACCAAGTTCCTTTTTCCAAGAAGTCAGAGACCGCCATGAAAATATCTTCTCCAACAATGTCCCAATGCTCCATGAAAAAGAATAGACACTAGTGGAAAATAACGTTATGTGTCACTTAACAACAGATTCGGTTCTAACAAAACCAAATCTGTAAATATTGCAATTTTTAGGAGGCAAAGCGAGGGAAATTTACTGATCTGGTCCATTAGTGAATAGGATCAGTTAATAGAACATGGATCTGGTTTTCTGTTAACTGATCCGGTTCACCAAACCGGATAAGCTAATGGCCCAAAGTCTCTAGCGAACGAGAAGAGAAGCCTAAAGTTTACAAAGGCCCAAATTCCAGCGAACAAACGTCTCTTCTCTCTCCTCACTCCTCTCTCTCCTTACTCAACCCTAATCCCTCCTCTCTCTCCTCTTCATATCTGCTCCTCCCTCTTCCCTCTCAAACCACCGCAGCCACGCACTAATTTCACCCACGAACACCCTACAACGAATTTCACTCTCTCGTAATCCCTCCCACTAATTTCACCTACAAACTTCCTTCCACTCACTCGTAATCCATCTCTCACCAACAAACACCGTCACCACAACACGAACACCATCGCCACAACGAACACAAAAATCTCCACCCTCTGAAGCCACCGCAGCCACGCACTAATTTTAGACTTCTCAATTTCTCTGCACATGAAGTTTTCACCAACACCTCGCTTCCACCGCCAACGATAGATTTCGCCATCGAGGCAGGCGCTGTTCGACACCAACATCCAAGTTTTTCCGCCAACAATGCCCATCCAGATCTTCCGTACCTTCTCCCTTCAATTTGTCGAGCTTGGGGTCTGGAAATTTTTATTTAATTTAATTATGAATTAGTTGGTATTTTAGATCAAGGGTTCCATATTTTGTAAGTTCAAAATCAAGATGTATGATTTTCATTTTTCGGTTTGATTTTAGTTTTGATATTCGTTTAGTAATTGATTTTTGTTTAGATCTAGGCTTTGTTGATTTTCGTTTATTTATTGATTTTTGTTTAGATCTAGGCTTTGTTTATTTTCGTTTATCTATTGATTTTTTCATTTCGTTGGTCCTCTCTGTATTTTGTCTGTATTTAATTCGTTATTAAGTTTGTATAATATTTGTATTTTTTAAGTATTTTTTATTTCGTAATTAGTTTGTAAAATTATATGTATAATTGAATTCATTTTTAGTTTGTATAATATTTGTTAGCAGATCTGAATTTTTTCGAATTTTCATTATAATTGCTTGTTTTGGTTGGTTCCTCTCCTGCTTGTTGCTGCAGACCTAAAGTGCAAGGCAGGCTTTTTTTTTAATTTCATAACCACCAAAATTGATGCGGTTTTGCAAGAAAATCGGATTAGTTAATCAAGTTAACTGATCCGGTTTTCTTACAAAACCGGATCAGTTAGTGACAAACTAATCCGGTTTTGGACCGGATTAGTTTGTCCCTCATAGTCGTTACGGACCCATCCGATCCGGACCAAAATCGGATCAGTAAGCCCTATTTTGACCGGATTCGACGGACTTTTTTCCACTAGTGAGACATGCACCATGTGGCCCCGGGGATTTAATTGACTCCACGCTGAAGGCCACTTTTTTTTACCTCTTCCCTCGAAACTCTTTTGCATTGTCGGGTGCAGTCTTTAGCTGATAGAGTTGGGAGCCCTTTGAACCATTCCATTTGTATGTTTAGAGGAAAGATATTATCCAAGATATACACACTCTTTAAGCTAAGAAAATACTGAACTATGATTCTAAAGGCAGGCAAACATTTCTTATGGAAAGTATTTGAGAAAATATTTTTTCGAAAATCATTTCTAAAACAGTCAGCTCCATCACCCGGTAAAGTAATTGGTACCCAGACCTGTTATCCTACTTAGTAGAGTTATGGATATGTAACCAACTGGTTCCCATATTCAAAACCCTACTGTTTCTTACTTAAGAACAACACAAACAATCTCACTAGAAATATCATATGCAAATATTACATGAAGACCTAAGATGAATCAATTACAGAATCCTAAACTATCTTCTTGCACTTCAATCCTTGAAGCTTCCCTTAAATCAATAATGAAGAACTTTGACTTTTCCTCGGACAACTTCGAGAGGGCTTCTTAGCTTCAAGTTTTGGAATAAACTGTTTGCTACACAAGAATACATCATTGCATAGCAAATATTCTTTTGACTTTTTCATTATACAGTCCGGAATAGTTGCATACTCAGTTGTTTCCTAACAGCCTAGAACCACGTGTACCAGTAACTGTTCCCTGCAGCAGTTTGTCATCATTTAAAACCTAGGGGACTCAATAAATTCCCCCTAATTGATGCTTTGAAGTTTCATGCAACCAACAAGTTAGCAAACACAGATAACTTCAACCAAAGCTCAAATAAGTCATTAAGGGAGCTTACTTGACACAAGACTCACAGGGTGAAACAATCAATTATTTCAACTATTTCCCAAGACACTTTTTCTAAATTAACTACAACTATACTAGGACTGACTCAATCTATACTAGACTTAGGCGCTTCAACTTTAGACTCATTTTCCCCCTTTTGGCATCACTAAAAAGTACTCTAAGACAAATCCATTGCACATAAGTTATTGCCTAATTCAAAAATAGTAGCATCAACTACCAATCAAGTCATCATGCTGCAAGAAATCAAGTTAGGCACACAACTCACAATCCATAACCAACCACAAAGTATCCAAATACAAACCAGAAAAGTTGAATAAGAACTCAAATTACATAAGAGAATGTTTTGTAATAAGGGGGGAAAACAGTAACGCAAAAGCAGTTTATCAGAATAGGGTAGGGAGAAACAGCTGGAAATAGAAATCACTCCTCCTCATCCTCTTCTTCCTCCCCATCAAAGGCATCATCATCATCATCTTGGTTGGAGGAGGAATGTGAGGAACCATCACATTCTTCACCTTCCTCCTCATCATCATCTTGATTCTCAGACATAGGGTCAGTAGGAAGACGGGGATCAGTTAAGAGACGAGGATCAGCAGAACCAGCAGCAGGAAGTTGGGCCTTTACCTCTAGAAGGGAGAGAACCAGCAACTTAGTCTCAGTCTACTTCTTCTCCAGCTTAGTGACCTTAGACGTGTAGGACTTGGATGTACCCTTAATCAGTTTGTACGTTTTGCCCCTATCTTTCTCTTTTTCTTCTCAGCTGGTACTCCAAACTCCTTGAACCTCAACATATATTAGGAAACATCCAACCCTTTATGCCCTAATATTTTCTTGGTAAACACCTGAATGGGCACTGTTACCCCATTAAGAGGAATTTTTTACTTCTTGAGCATGAGGGTGAGGATTGAACCATAAGTCAGGGCATGGTGAGAGGAGGAATAACAGTTCATGGTATGATGCATTATGGTAGCAGGGAGATTGATCTTAATCTTCTTCATCATTAAGTAAATCAAGACCATCTCCATTATACGAATTGTTCCCCTGCCTTGAGCCTTAGGAATTAACAATTTGCTGCAAATGGAGTGGTGGACCAGCATAATGGGTTCACGCAAATTAGCCTTCTTGGAATAGGGAGCAACAAACAAAAACTTATAAATCTCCTCAGCTGGTACCCCAACAATAGTAGGCCAACCATCCCCAGCATACTTATCAAACCCATCTCTAGGAACATTAAGCAGAAAAGGCACAGAAGAAACAGACAAGGAGACCTCACTTCCAAAAATAGTGGATCCCAAAAACATATCAGGTCATTGCTTCAAATTCACAAAAAATTCTCTAACAAGATCCACAAACGCATTCTTAACATCCTTAAACAAAGGCATACAACCTTGAAATTCCAACGAATCACGACCCTTATATAAAGCAGGAATATCAAAATAACCCTCTTCTACAGAACATCTAGACAACCCACTTCTCTCAACAATAGGAGTAGAACCAGTAGAATAGGAGCTTCAACAGAATTACCTTTTGCAGCGCGAGAGGGCCTAGCTGTTACCCCTTTCCTCTTGGTTCCCCTAGTAGAACCAGCAGATTGTTCCTCAAAAACTTCTTCTGTTTCCTTCTTTATAGCAGATCTGGGCACTCTCCTTCCTCTTTCCCTAGTAGAGGGAGATGGAGACCCTCCCTTGTGGTCAGTGACCACCAGATCTTCTTCCTCCTTTTGTTCCTTCTCAACAGGAACTTCAACAGACAAATCATCTAAAACCCTTTCAATGGTACTAGTAACAGAATCCTTCAGATGTCCCCCCTCAGGAACAGCTTCACCCTTCTCAGTAGAAATTAGGTTATGGGAAATAACAGAGCAGTTGAGGAAGCGGTTAAAGGTTTGGCGGTTGAAGGAGTGGGAGTAGGTTCATGAGTGGGAAGATGGGTAGGAGATGAACTTATAAATGCAGGAGGTTGTGGTGGAGGTGGCTGATTTTGTGGTGGTGGAAGTTGATTTTATGAGTAGTGGTTGTTGGTGTTTGAGTGATGAAGGGAGGATTATCGGAAATTGCGGTGGAGGATGGAGGTTTTTCGGGTTGAGTAACATAGTGGGTTTTCTATGGATATGGAGGCATTTCAGAGGAGCTCTTTGATTTTTCGCCCTTTCTTCTTGAACTAACGGAAGATTTCTTACCCATTGTAGAGAAAATAGTGAGCTTAGGAGAAACCGCTATGAAAGAGATAGAGAGAGATTGCTCGAGCGTGACTTGAAGTGATTTCATAGAAAATGGGGACAATTATACTATATACGAATGAGAAAGTAAGTAAAGGAAGAGAATCAATTGAGATTTCAAAGGTATTTCAAAATTTTGAAAGTAATCATAAATTCCCATAAATACCTCAACTGACGAAAAATAAGGTATGTACAAGATATGTACAATTGACACGCCATTTTTTTGAAAGATAATTGTATCTAAATATCTCAACTTGCAAAAGTTAAAATATTCATTTAATTTTGGAAAGATTCAACCAAAAGCATATCTGTGCATTACTGCTGTTCTTCTTAGCTGTTTGTACAAGAAACACTTGCACCTGGTTCTGGCAACTTAGCATGATTTCACCTTTATTCAAGCAACGATTCTTTCTAATCTTGAAAGATATAGAAAGCATCTACATGACAACCTAAAGAATTAAGCAAAGATATATGTATGCAATTTCACATCAAAGAGTACTAATATCTAACCATCGGGGGAAACAGTTGAAGCCAAATAACCTAAACCTAATAACTCCTAAGAACGACTCTTACTAAAACTCAATTAAACCTAATAAGACTCTTAACATACAAAAATACACTCTACACAAGGGTTTTGTGAAAATCTCAACAATTTGATCTTCACTTTTACAAAATAATAGTTCAACCACGCATTTCTCAACATCATCTCTAAGAAAATGATGTCTGATCTCAATGTACTTTGTTTTAGAGTACTGAATAGGATTCTTTTTGAAATATTAATAGCACTCGTGTTGTCACACATGATTGGAACATTTTCATATACAACACCAAAATCTTTCAGCTGGTTCCTTATCCACAACAGTTGGGAACAACAAGCTGCAATAGCGATATATTCCGATTCAGCTGTGGATAATGCCACTGAATTTTAGTTTTTAGAGCTCGATGAGATCATACATGAGCCTAAGAAGTGAACCATACTTAGGAAACCAGCATAGTCTGCATCTGTATACCATACCAGCTCAATATAAGTGCCTTTGGGGTACCACAAGCACAAGTCATCTGTTCCCACCAAATACCTTAGTATTCTTCTAACAACCTTTAAATGAGACTCGTTGGGATTGCTTTGAAACCATGCACACAATCCTACAGAGAACACAGTATCAGGTCTACTAGCTGTTAACAAATCATACCTCTATACAGCGTAGCTTCTACACCCTTTCCTTTTGAATCAACATCAAGCTTTGTGGAAGTGGGAGCATGAGTGTCATAAGCTATACTGTTCTCCAAACCATATTTCTTAAGAAGCTCTCTAAGGTACTTTCTCCTGGTGGATCATAATTCCATCAGCTATTTGCTTAATCTGTAAGCCTAAGAAGAAGCCAAGTTCTCCCATCATGCTCATTTCAAACTCACTCTGCATAAGATTAGCAAACTCATCACATAGCAATTAATTAGTAGCTCAAAAAATGATATCATCAACATAAATTTGAACTACTAGTAAATGTTTCCCCCTGGTTGTGTTAAACAAAGTTTTTTCCACTGTTCCCCTCTTGTATTCATTTTCCAGCAAAAACTTTGACAATCTCTCATACCAAGCTCTTGGTGCTTGTTTGAGACCGTATAAAGCTTTATCAAGTTTGAATACATAGTGGGGAAACAGTTGATCAGTAAAACAAGGTGGTTGTTCTACCTATACCTCCTCCTTCAAATAGCCATTCAAGAATGTTGTATTCACGTCCATCTGAAACAATTTCATATTCATGTGAGCAGCAAAAGCAATGAGAATTCTAATAGCCTCTAACCTAGCAACATGTGCAAAGGTCTCATCATAATCGATGCCTTCTTGTTGATTGTAGCCTTACACCACAAACCTTGATTTTTTCGAACTATTGTGCTAAGATCATCCAAGTTGTTTCTGAACACCCATCTAGTACCAATGAATGACCTATCTCTTGGTCTTGGCTCAAAGTGCCATACCTGGTTCTTTTCAAATTGATTCAACTCATCTTGCATGGCCATCACCCATTCCGGATCATTCAATGCCATCTTGTAATCAGTTGGTTCTATGCTGGACAAGAAAGAGAAAAAGGCACAAAAGTTTTCATAAACAACTCTTCTTATTTGAATTCCATTATTAATATATATCACTAATGATTTTATCAGAGGGATGAGAAGATTGATATCTAAAGCTCTTTGAAACTGGACCATCTTGTCCTCTTGAATGAATCTGACTGGAACCAGTTTGCAGTGCAACATCATCCAAGTTAGATCTCTTAGATCTACTGGGATGTAATAAATTAGTTCCTTGCTTATTCCTTACATGTCCCTCATTAGGGTAACCACCATCTTGTGTGGTGGTTCCCTTGGAGGTGTTTACCTGTTGATCTCCATGGGAACCATGAGTATCTGGTTCCCCCTTAGATAAATCCTCATTATTCTCTTCCTTTTCTATATCAGGTCCTCCACCATCAGCATTTGGTGGATTAGTATGCAGACATGTCTCCTCTTCTGGCTCCCGCGCGGGACCAGCTAGCTGTTGCCCTGTAAATTCAAGCATTCCAATAATATATTCTGGTTCAACCTGTGCAATCTCGGAAGATATATTAAGTTCATCAAATTCCTCAACACACAAGGTCCTCTAATTGAACACCTTGTAAGCTTTACTATGAGGAGAATAACCAAGAAATATTGACTCATCACTCCTAGGGTCAAACTTATCCAGCTAGTTCTTCCTATTATTTTGCACAAAGCACTTGCATCCAAAGATACGAAAGTATGCAATATTGGGCTTTCTACCCATTAGGAGTTCATATGGGGTCTTATTCAATTTAGGTCTAATGAGAGCACGATTCAAGATATAGCATGCAGTGTTCATAACTTCTCCCTAAAAGCTTTAGGGATACCACTTTCAATAAGCATCATCATCGTAATCTCCTCTAGAGTTATATTCTTCCTTTCCACAACACCATTTTGTTGAGGTGTGTTCTAGGGGCAGAGAAGTTGTGACTCACTCCATGCTCTCTACAAAAGTCAATGAAACTTGAACTATCAAATTCAGAACCATGGTCAGATCTTACCGCAACCAGCTAATGATTTAGCTGGTTCTGTACCTGTTTCACTAGGGCAACAAACTCATTAAATGTTTCATCTTTTGAGTGCAAAAAGATAACCCATGTAAACCTTGAAAAATCATCAACCATAACACAAACAAACCTATGACCATTTCGACTTTGTACACGCATGGGACCACATAAATCAATATGTACAAGTTCGAAAGGTCTGCTGGTACTCATGACACTTTTTGGTTTGAAGGAGGATTCTACATGTTTCCCCTTGGCACATTCTGAGCAAACTTTATCAATCTCATACTTAATGTTTAGAAGTCCAATCACTAAGTCACGAGACCTAAGTTTATTCAAAAGTGTCAAGCTAGCATGTCCATACCTCTTATGCCAAACCCATTGATTTGACTCGGAATTAGCTCTCAAATAGATGTACTTGTTTGTCTAGAATTTCATCCAGTAAAGTGATGTAGATATCATCTTTCCTGGTTCCTTCACATACAAGTTCACATGTTTGTGAATTAGCTATGTGACAAAGGTCAGCTTGACACTCAACTCGATTACCTTTATCACCTAATTGAGAAATGCTTAAAAGATTATGTTGCAAATCAACATAATACACATCATCAATAGCTTGTGAAAGTGACTTACCAACTTTACCTATGCCAACAATAGATCCTTTATTGTTGTCTCCAAAGGTAACACTTCCACCATCATAGGTTGTAGTGATAGAAATTGCTTCTTATCCCCGGACATGTGTCTTGAGCAACCACTGTCCAAATACCAAAAGGTACTACCTCTCACTTTAGCCTGCAAGAAACAATCAAACATTAGATTTAGGAACCCAAACTTTCTTGGGTCCATTTCCAGAAACAATTGACTTTAGCTAGTCCTTTCTCATCCAGACCTGCTTAATATGTTTATTGTTCCTTTCAACACTTTTCTTCCTATTTGGACAATTAAAGATCTTATTTCCATTAATTCATACCACAATGGTAGCACACATGCGTATCTTTTGCAAGGACATACTTACCTCTTTCGAATTCCTCGATACAAGTGGTTCCCCTGAGGTGACAATTGGTCCTGGTTCTCATTCTGGAAGTGAGATGGTTTAAGGTATTCTTTGCAGATAAGAGTGTGTCTATGTGTCTTTGACTGTTTTGAAGCTCTTTGTCCTTGTTATCAAGAATTCTCATTAGAAAGACATTATTCTCATCCATAACTTTGAAATCTCTTTTGATTTTCTCAAGCTCAAACTCGAGTTTTGAAATTAGTGAATCATTAGGCACGTTGACAACCACTTTCTGCTTACCTTTGCTCAATTGATGGATTTCAGCATACAAATCACATATTTGACCTTCATACTCATCAATCATCTTCATAACTTCAGCACAAGAATCTGCATGGGAAACAGTTAGCTGGGCAGTCTTGATCGTAACAAACTCTATGTAATTCCTCTGCATCATTAACCAAAAGGTTAAAACCATGTAGTAAATTAGACTTGCTTAGAATGTTTGCCTTACTCTTAAATTGGGGGACCATCTGGGTTAAATAAATCATGTAGAGGGGGAATAGTTAAGTTTTCTTCACTATCACTAGGATCATCCTCGTCCTTTTCTAGCAAAGAAGACTTAGCTTTTTCCAATTCGACCTTGCACTTGTCAAGTACAACTTCAAGCTCAGCCACTTGATCCTTTAACTCGATACACACTTGCTGTAAGTGATCCCAACTAGCAATAGCAATATCACATTCATTTTTCTTTTCTTTCAACTCACGTTTGCCAGTTATGTAATCTTCACTTAGTTTAATACTTTCATCTAGCAAAGAATGAATACATTAAAGCATATTATCTCTATCATAATGATGCATGTCTTCACGAATTTGTTCTAAATTTATCTTGTGTTCACTGAGCACATCTTTCTCTACCATAAGACAGAGATTTGATGTATTGTTCCCCTTTCTGGTTCCATCAGCTATGTTGTTACCTCCTTGATCCATAATAGCAGTCATGCAAGTTTCATGATTAGGTGACTCTTCATCATCTTCTGATCCAGAATCGGAGTCCCCCTACATGGCTGCTATCATAGCCCTTTTGTATGCTTTCTTAAAAGGCCAAAATCGGCTACGAATGGCATTCATTTACCCAATTTGGATCTTAAGTGATGTGAATGTAGTTTACTTGACTCTAATAGTTCTATATGTACTTGTTATAAGTGTATATGACCTAAAATGTGGCTAAATGCGGGAAAGTTAAAAAAATTGAGCTTACGAGGCCAAAATCGGCCGTAAATTGAGCTACTTATTATTTATGTATAATACCTTCTCAACATCCCTGGCTTCCTTGCAACTTGAAAATATATCGAACATGAACCTCAACACATATCGGTTCCCTCGGGTTGTTGAGCAAAAAAAATCATGTAAGAAACGTACATGTTTGTTATTTATAAAAGAAAGAAGTAGCTTAAGTAATATCTATTACCTTCATTGCTTTCCACTTAGGAACTTGTCCTGTTCTCTCAACTTTCTTCGTATAACTGTAGTTATGTTATTTTAATGTGAGAAGTGGGCAAAGGATAATGAAATTAGTGAAACATGTTATGCTAATAAGCATTTTAAGTAACAAACATACCTATTTATGCATGATTTGAGGAGTAAGGATCGTGGTGGATCTTGAAATGCGGAATCAAACTCGATATCTTGTGTTGTTTAAAGGACAAATCACAAGGAGCGACCAATGGAGACTAAAATCCCAAAAAAGTTAGGAAGCAATCATGTGAGTACTTGTCTTGTATAATAATAAAGTGACAAAAATGGATACAAAGTTAAGAACTATACTCTTCAAAACAAGGGGCAAATATGAACTTATGTTGTGCACGTTTAGCTGTTTTGAGACATAGCCAAATATACTCCTTAACCTCACTTGTGTTTTGCAAACAATTGTCAGCTCGGATAAAATTTGGACATAACCACCCAAACTGATCGCGTCCACGAGGATCATCTTGGAGTAATCTTCAAAGCACAACCAAGTACATAACATAGATATATTATTATATATTGCAAAGGAAGTTCATATATTTCATAAGTACAACTATTATACCTGATGAAGGTTTGAATCAAGGAAACATTCAACATCTCTCCGCAAAGGAACTCCTTCACATCAACCTTAGACACCCATGTCGATGTTTCCTCGTGGTAGTTGAATTCCGTGGTACCCAACTTCACCTCCACAGGTGTATCATCCGGCATATCACGCACATTTGCATGTAGCCATAAGCATGACTTAGTGAGACACTGAAGCGTTGGTTTTTCAATCCAAGTATCTATAGACGACTTTTGTTTGCAACTTAAACCTTTGGAGTCTTGCGTTCCTTTATTCGAAATGGCCTTCTTTGGCCTGCTTGTACCTTCCTTCTCCTTCGCCTTTTCTATAGGAGGTGAGTCCGCCTTGCTTTCCTTGGGCTTGCTTATTCTCTCCAAAACCTATTAATTCAAAGGGAAAAATATTCAACTTAGTTAGTTTATATTTAATAGGTATGAAATAAATCAATATGAATATGGATTTTAGTTTCTCATTTTACCTCGTCTGAAAACCTCACCCATGCCGATGGCCACAACACATAACCACCACGATTGTCGATCAAGACATTTATATCAACTGACGGTTTAGGCAACGGAAGAGCAAAGTCTTCGTAACCAGGAGTGATGGTGACTACACTAACCGCCAAGTGCTCATTGTCCACACACTCGTAATGGACTGTCGTTCACTTCGTGGTTGTGCATTTCCTTCAGCCACCATAATCAAACCCTCATCTTTTACATCTAGTAAAAGCTGGCAAGGCATTTCTTCCTTCCAAAAGTAAATGGATTGAGGTTAATTTATATTACTTAGTTTTAAAAATTATAAAAAGGATAGTAGTTACCTCTAACTCAAGTATAGATGGTGCTGATTTTTGTGTGTTAGGATGGCTAATAGCTTTGTCCTCCAAAGGACGATCCAAAGGACGTATCGCCGGTATACCAAACTGTGAAATGACCGCGTTGAAACTTTCCGTGATTTTAGCCGTCACTTTCTCT